>VZTD01004853.1:0-132865 GCA_013397725.1 Rhagologus leucostigma
AGAAAAATCTGAGGAAGGTGTAAAAAAGCAGGAATTATAAATATTATTAAGAAATAATTATATTAAATTGTTATTTTATATATTGTAATAAAACTTGATGCCAGTGTTCAGTTGTAATTGTCTAGCCCTCCTACCTAATGGTGACTTTTTGTTATTTTTGCTGAAGATTTTCTCCTCACATACACATATTACAAATGTATTTAAGCTTCTGCATCAACATTAGAATCTACACATATATATACACATAATTTATACAAGCACATGAAAATGCATTAAAAAATTTCCAATATGACTATGTCAGAGAAACCAGGTTGAATATATTAAAAAAAAAAAAGGAAAAAGAAAAAGTGCAATGTTCTTAGTTAGCAGGAACAAAATGCAAAGGGTTCATGCGAACAAGTTTTCTTACCCTAGGAAATATTTACAATTTCAAAACAACTTCTTCCAAAACCAGCATAAAATCTTTCAGATTTATGCCCATACTAAAAAAAATGTTCCAACCAAAGACTTGGAGTAACTGAAGCATTTCTGTACTTTTTCTGTGTTTTTACTGTGATTAATTGTTAGTTTGCATTCCAGATTGCCATTACACAAAAAAAAGGCCAATATTTTAAAAGCTTGAAAAAAGTTGTCATTAACAAAAGCAGCATAATTTAATGGTTTAGACAAACTGGCAATGTGCAGTTAAAAAAAAAAAAAAGTCTTCAATCATATTTTCCATCCCCTTCACTGAGGTGTTTTCTGGCAATTACACTACTTGACACAGTGATATCTCAGTCTTTGATGGGATGTACTGGGGTCCCAGCACATCCCAGTTAGTCACAGTACACCACAATTAGTGACACTGAAGGTTTTCTGTAAGTGCTTTTTCCTGTACAGTTGCTCAGCCATTAAGATATATTTAATATTACTTAATTTTTTAGTTTAGAAGTGGCTGCTGTAACTTTTGAATTAATTTTTGTATCTTGTAGTCTGGTGGAAGCTCTGGCAGAGATTAGTCATTGTTCAGAGAGGTGTGATGTGCCCAATACTGCACAATAAAGCCCTTGTGTCAAACTGTAAAATATCCCACAGTTCATTGATTTCATCAATCAAAATGGGAGGCTTGTGAAAAAAAAAAAAAAAAAACCAGAAAATGGCAGAAATCCATGTGATGGATAACAATAATGGTCAGGGTGGTCTAGCAGGCACGGATGATGCCATCCTGGCTCGAAGTGGAAGACAGATTTGTGTGGACATTTATAAAATGATTTCATGAAGATAATTTATGATAAATCTTCACAACAGAGATTTGCTAAGATAGCAAAGTGCCAAGTCTTGAACCAGAGAAGGGTTAAAATAATGTTCCTGAATGAAATGGGAATGAAGTGGACAAATAAATCAGAAAGAATCCTGTTCTTCTGTTGATTAGAGTTGGTGTTTTTTTCGGTTTTTAGAGGATTTCTTTCTTTATTTCTTTCTTTCTGTCTTGGAAGTTTGGAGCTGATCATAAAGTACACCCATGTCCTAATAAAAGCATCAGAATATTGATAATTCTATGCTGATTGAACTGCCTGTCACTGAATTTGGCGTTGCTGGAAAAGTCACGGTGCTTAATTGTCAGATTTATGCCATCTGAAATGGCAAAACTAATAGCAGTAAAAAGCTAAGAAATAAACAAACTTGTTGATATTTTATACTCTTATTTCCCTTGAAGTCTCTGATTTAAAGACCGGTAGCTATCAATCACGCAAGCCAGACAATTCTGTAGGGCAAAATCAAAACTGGGGGAAATTAATTCCTAATAAACATTTGTTAAATGTATTCAAAAAGCTCCTATACATGTTATGTAAGACATAGACTTTAATTTAGGTAGACCTTACAAGTAACTGTTTCTCACATTTTCTGCTATTCTGTTAATAGATGGAAAAACTCAGCTGGGCCAAAACAAAGGGCCTGTGCCTACACTTTTGTATGTTTGTATGCTAGTGTCTGTGTGAATATATGAATATATATCTACTTAGATACACAAAATCATTGGTGGATTGAAATACTTATTTACAAAAAAGGGAGTTTATGAAGGGGACTGTTATTTCAATTCTTGGTTAAGTTTTTTCTCTTCCTGATTTGGAGTTCATTTCTAGGTCTGCAGTCTTCCTTTTTTAAATTTTTTTATTGATTGAAAAAGTATGTTTAAATTGATTGGCTAGATTCTTCAGGCTGACTGTGTATATCTGTCTATTGCAGTTAAATACAGAAAGAGTTCTTTAAATGGCTGATGTGAGTCAAAACAAGCATGATATTGCTGATGATCACTGAATTATTGATTAATCTCTTTAATTTAGTCACCATGGTTGAGTTTAGGCTTTATCTTACGCCTTAATTCACTGCACTTTCCACCTCCTGTAACCACCTCACACTGGCAGAGGGGGAGAATTCCCTTCAGTTTTGTTCTCTGAAACCACAAAAGAAGTTTTTGTGAATATTTCTCCCTCTTGGTCTGCCCAGCGATTCCCAACAGGAAACTAGAGAAATAATTTTGTTGTCAGGCAATTGTCTTGCACCATCCGTTTCCTGGTTTTAAAGAAGTGGTTTCACTCTGGTCGGATATTTGGGGGTACGATCTGGCTCGGATGAATTTGAACTCTAAGCATCTTAATGGATTAAGTTTAGTGAATTCTCCAGCTAACACGAAAAAAGAAATATTGTCTTACAATAAGAGCCTAAATAATTCAAGCAACTTCTGACAGCTCTAGAGTGGGTCCAACAAGACGACCTTTAGAAGTCGAATCTAAATTAAAAGGCACTGAGTTAATTTGGGAGATGTCTACATGCACTTTGACTAACCTTACGGATATTTTAATTTATCTGAGCTTTTGTTCTTTATCTGTGGAGACTGCAAGACTTTGGGCAGGGGTGCTGTTACAAAGATATATAGATCCCTGCGGTGGGGACAGTCAATTTCTAGGTCACCTTTTGTGGATGACTGTACTAGGAATAACAATTTTAATTCAATAAAATAGCAGAAATTGGTGGGGTAAGAGCCATGATATAGGAAGAAAGCAGTTCAGCTTCAGCTCTATGAAGGTTATTAATGACACAGGCCAAGAATTAACCAGCCTCACACTCTCACAAATCAGCAAAGATATAATTTTCCTATAATAATTAACTAACCACTTGCCATTGTCATCTCCATATTCAAAAACCCAAAGCACACAATGTCTACTTTTGATTAAGCAGATATTCCTGTTTTGAATCTAGAATAATAATTATATGGCATTTCCCTTTGTTATGAAAGAGTGTTTGGGCAATCAAACATATTCTGAAAAGAATTAACCTGAAATTTTATTTCTAAAAGTAAATAAAGTGTCTTGCAAAGGTTAACACTCTTAGCTGGAATATTCATTTCCTCATATAAATGTACTAAAGGATGAAGATAATAAACAGAAGCAGATAATATTTTCTGACTGTTCCTTTAAGCAAAGCTTCTAGGAGCA
Organism: Rhagologus leucostigma; assembly: GCA_013397725.1. NCBI lineage: Eukaryota > Metazoa > Chordata > Aves > Passeriformes > Rhagologus > Rhagologus leucostigma. The sequence continues at coordinate 3,477 of VZTD01004853.1, forward strand.
GCAACAGCGTAGTTTAAAAATTCAAATGGTGAATTTTAGGAGAAGGCTAAGATGGCCATTACCCTAACCTCTCATATTGGAGCGTTTAAGAATGCAAAAATAAACTGGAAAGACTTTTTGCTTTGCAAATCACTGCCAAAAACATTCTTTTCAACAATCTGGAATGGATTCAGGGTCATAATTTATAGGCCTAAATATAGGCATCTAGTGCTGTTTGAGATGCCCTGGGATCAGAGACATCTTCTTGGGAGTGGTAACTACATGGGATCTACAAGAGACATAAAACCCTTCAGCAGAGTGAAATATAGGCAGAAGAAATGCACCATATATCTGCATTTGGAAAACTGAATATTTTTTAATATATCTGCAACAGAGATATCTTAAATCTCATTTACCCCATTTAGTGTCCTGCAACTCTGTTTCTTGTCAGGAAAGAAAAAGACCACTTCTAAGGGTGGAGTTTCTCTGACCTATCATGGTAAGGTCTTTTTTAGTCTCAGACCTAGATGCCTTCACTACAAGTATTTATATTGTATCTGTTCAGTCATGCCCATGATATTTACAGCTGGTGTCTGTGTGTTGGGAAAGGTTCACAGAAGATCCTGAAAAATGACACAATGCTTAATACAAGTCAGAAGGTTCTCATCCCAAGCAATCACTAAAGAGAGGCCAGAAAATTGCCAAAAAGGTATGATCCATCTGGCTTAATGGAGGCATCTGCAGGGAAAATATAAACAGATGAGGGACATAAATCCAAACAACCTTCATTTTTGATGCACTGTTGGTCAACACAGTCAAGGCAGTTGAGGATGCGATTTGTTCCATTCAAAAATCTGGGCTGTAAGTCATTATAGCATGATTGTATCATGAATGCTTTTGAATCTATCCACGCGAACTTTGTGGATCACAGATGAGGACCAGGGCATCTGTGACACATCCAGATGTGTGCTGACACAGGCTGTTATCAGGCCACGTGAGGGGAGCAGCTCTGGTTCTCAAAGTTCCACGGTCGTGTTCGGAGTGAACACACTTTGTTAAACTGGCCTTTACCCATTTACTTCAGCAAAGCGCCCCTTAAGCAGGACACAGGCTTTCTCTCCAAAGAAAATATAATTTCAGTTATCTACCTTGCTCTGTTTCATAGCTTTTATTAATTAGAAAGGGCAGGGACAATACAACACGAGTGTTTCAACTGACACAACAAAATATGAGGTGTATTACACAGGGATCAGCAAAGGCATAATTATATCGCTACTGAACAAGTCTTATTGTTCTTCAACTTCCATTGTTTTCTTTCACAAAATAAAATGTGCTTCTCCATTATTAATATTTATTCATGATTACTGTTACAAATCTCCTCCTTTTCATTTAAAATGAAAGTTCTCATAAAAAATACAGATTGTTACATAGTCAAAAGTGGTAGAAGTTTTCTTTCTAACTTAACAGAAGAAATTATGAATTTATTTATTTATCAGCTAAGAAAAAGATCTTAGCAATTTCAGCTAGAAACAGCAAAAAACTTACACATTTTCTTCTCTTGTCATTGCTCTGGAAATGTTTATGTGCAAAATGAATTTTTGCAAGGATATAAAATTTTTATTCCAATTTAACATACTGCCATTCTCTCAGAGTTTTTTGAGTATTTTGTTTCTGGGTTTGATATGGGGATTTTTGAGAGAAAGAATAGCACATTGTTTACCACTGTTTGAGAAAGAAATATTTTGACAAATAGCCTGATGAACTTGATTTTAATTTCATTTAATATTTTGTCTATGTTGTAGTAATATTTTTCTTTAAAGGTATAAATTCACAGATTTTGATTATTTGATTATGTAAGTAGGGTATATGTGAAATACTCTAAAGTGATGCCATGAAAAATACTATGTAGGGCATATCAAAATTCTAACTAAGGGTCTTCGCATTGAAATTCAGAGACGAAATTCTGAGCTTTCTAAAGTTTGAGTTCTATAAGTTGCGACCTCACCTGACCCAGCTGTAAAAGGATATCTGTCAGGCTGAGCAGCCAGAGAACGTCACGTTGTTCCTTTGAGTGCCACTGGCCACCAGAACTGATGTGCCATTCTCAAGCTTGCCGATGTACAGCCTGAGACAGAATGGAAATTCAAGTTTACAGAAGGATTTTTATGGTTGTTGTTCAACAACATGCATGTTTTAGAGCCATTGAATTTTCTTGGGGGTAAATAGCATTTTCTCTTGGATAAGACGATATCAGAACTTTTTTATTTAATCCATAAGGCTATTAATTGCAAAACAGTTCAAGATAAGTGGTTAAATATCTGTGCTGAACAATGTATTACAAACTGTCACTGTGACTCAAGTAGTAATGGAACTAAAATAGTCAACATCTTTTCATTAGGCTGGACCAGAAGACGAATCTTCAAACCACCAGGTATTCCCCAGAGCCTCAGATGAACATGGCAATCAAAAGACACATTCTGTCAGGAGTATCAAATAAGGGATGTTTGATCAGTTTGTCACTTGACTTTGTGTTTTAGCAAAATTCAGCCAACACAGTGTAACTACAAACAAAGCCTGTATGACCACTTCAGTGATATTTTTATTTCAGACAGATTGAACTGGCAGAGGTTGCAGACACTTGATACAGCAATGGCAGAATACACTGTGGTCACAACAAATGGTTACCCTGGTGCTGTCATCTCTTAGATGTGTTAGATGTCCTGACAGGTACCTCTAACACAGGAATTCTGAAGAAAATGACACAGTGACTACCTGTGTCCTTTCCAAACTTGTCCAAAAAGTGAATCCTTCCAAAGGAGCTTCATGAGATTTTATCTTCTATTTTCTCTATTTTATCAAACCAGATTTTATCTTCCCTTCTTTTTGAAGCAGATGTGTGTGGAGATCTGGTGTCATCACAAGCAGCATTTGGAGTCACCTTTGAAAGCAGAAGTGAACACTTGAATTTTCTTGTGAATTGTCAGCACTTCCCACTCCCACTGAAATGCCCATCACATGTGACAGGAAGAAACACACTGTAACATTTAATTTTACATAACACTTGGAAAATTCTTTGTGCCATAAATTAGTTACACCCAATTAACGAGAACAGTAATCTACATGCCAAGCACTCCAATCTGAAATATGTTCAGTACTTGGGGTGAAAAACTTCTACAGAAAGCAACTGAGCTTTCAAAAGGCACATCCTCAAAATAGTCTTTAATTTTGGGAAGGGCCTCTTAGTTTCCTTTATGTAAAGCACCCCAAATATTTACCTACTTGGAATCACTGGTCACCTCTGAAAACTACACTCAGATCCAAACTCCCTCCAAGACCCATTCTTTATGTTCATGTATTGATAAATACAATGAGTAGAAAACCAAGAAGAAAGAAACCGAAGTTACTACAATGATGTTTACAGATGTCTGCTTCAAGACAAACGTGTTCATGCATCAAACGCAAGCAGAAACAGGTGAAATATTTATGAGTATATATGATACAAATCATAGAGGAATTCCTCTACAAACAGATTTTTCTATTTCTCCTAAATGTCTTTCAAATATTTTTTGTGAAAGAAGAGTACTTTCTGGATCATTTATAGACTGAATAAAAATATTTAACTTTCAAGAATATAATTAGTGTATTGATGGATGTCTGTTGAATATGAAAAATGATAGTGTTGAAAATTTTACGTATGTCAAAAGCATGTTTTCTTTTGCCTTTCATCTGACATATTTTAAAAAAAGTCCTAGAAGTAAGAAAAATGAAAAAGTGATTTTGTGCTTAAGTTACACACGTAGAATGTTGCAGAAACAAGGTTTTGTCCTTGAATCACATTATGCAGTTCAGGCATTCAAACATCAATCTCTCATAACTCATAAACATGTCATGAAACCAAATAGAGACTCTTCCATCTTTCTGCTTGGAAGTCACCAAAGAACCTCTGACCCACAAAAATTCCATCAAAAAGAACCTCTGACTCACAGAAATTCCATCAAGAGGATCCATCTATGTTAATTATGTGCAAGAAATGTTTCTTTCATTAAAATAAAAACTTAAAAAAATTAATTTATAGTTCTAGTAGTGGTATAAGCTACCGTATTTTTAACCTGGAAGATGCATGCTTTGTTTCCACCCCTTCACCTGTAAGGGTACAAATCCCAAACCTGTTCTATGACACTTTACACAGAAAATCCAGAAATATTAGTGGCTATTTCCTGGACAAGAAGACAAAAAACCCACAGGGCTCAGGACCCCTTATCCCAATTTATATAGAGCTGGTTACGGTTTTTCAGGCTTTGGAGAGTGCTTTGAGAAGAAAGGTAGAGACAGAACATGACTTCCCCTGCAGCCTGCACTCTAACCAGGAAGCACCAGGAAAGACATCCCACTGTCCTCCCAATTAAGGGATAAAGGGATGACGCCACACACCAAGTGGAGATATCACCATTGCTAAGGTGATATTTCCTGTGAGAGGTGTGGAAGAGACAGATAACACACCGGTGGCTACCACAGGCACCTTCAAAACAGATCCATGGACATTGTGTTTCTTTAGGAAAGGCCTCAAAAGGGGTACCAGGCAAATCTAGCCACCAAATATACTGAGGCATCCTTATGGTCCCAGCTAGGGAAGGATCTGTGATGGCAGCTTTCTTGGAAGGATTTACCCGCAAAGTGCACAGGTGTGGATGGTCCCCATGAACTGCGTAGGATGCACCTGTCCTGTCCATTCTCTCAGTGAAGATACTCAGAGGGATAACAATCCTTCTATGGAAGATCCTTCTTAGAACAGCGTGGAACAGTTTGTCACAATAGCAAAAAAGTTTGTATGTCTTTTCAAGCCAATCAAAAAGCACATTTTCTTTACCATCCACCAGGTCAGGGTTCCCAGATCTCCCAAAGGAATGGCAGTAGGTCTGCATCCCATCTTGTCAGTACTGGTTGTTGTTCATTAATCCAAAGCCCACCAAAAGCTGTGAGAGTCTTTCCTTTGGTTTCCATAACTTCTGGAATGTTTTTAAGGTTAATTCTTGCAGCGCCGTGTATTCACATTGCTGCTTATTTCACTGTCTCATGTCCCTGACCACTATTCTACTAGAAAATCTACAAAGAGGGAAATGAGCCCTTCTATATGTATTGGTTTGAAAACAAACCAGTGGGAGATCACAAGTCAGGATTAAAATTAATAGGAAAAAAAAATTAAAATAAGTGAAATAATATAAGGAAAAGCACTGACAAAGTCAGATACAACCTGACACCCTGTTAGGGTGATGGTAGCAGTCCAAATGAAGTAGTTCAGTTGAAGCAATGATCCCATGGAAGGTCTAGTCTCCAGCTGAGGGTCCAGTGATAGCTCTTATCCTCTGGTAACCCAGTAGACAGGGCTAAGGTAGGCAGTTCTAAGGGCAGGTTATATCCAGGTGGGAATGCTTGGCTCCTCCCTCCTGGGTGGAGCATCTCACAATAGGATGAGATAAGTCCATGAGTCATGTGGTGGTTTCTCGATGGCCCATTGTCTGTTATCAGGGGTGGGTCATTAGCAGGCGATAACAGCTAATGGCCCACAGCTGGTGGTAATAGAATACTTAAATACATCTATATTGTAACCTAGGACACTATATCAGTAAACAACTCAGACCCATAAGCCTGGAATATCTCTGTCTCTTCAGACATGTTTATAAAATGCAGAGCTTATTGAGATTCCTCAGGCAACTTCAAGGAAGAACAAGCTAAGTGAACGAGTAACAGACAATTTTTATTTTGAATATAAAAGGCAATTTTTATTATGCAGACTTTGGAATGTGAGTTAGACATTATGAGATGAGTTAAAGTATCATCTCTGGGAAGAGAAGATTTATATTTGTCCGTAACAATATACAGTTAGTGATTGATTGGCATAAGTACTTAACTCTCTTTACTTTTCATTTTCTTACACCTTTGGTTCCTATTATTCTGCCATAATTCAAACTGTGACTAGAAATATAGACAGGTAGAAGCAAAAATAAAGTTTGTTTAGCATCTAGCTTTGGAAATAAATGTTAATAATGCAAATTTAAACTGCTACAGTTACTGGTTAACATTTAAGTGACAACACAAAGACTGGCTTACACTGTGAAATAATCTATATGAAAAATAGCACGTCTTTTTAGCAACTCATCACACACCAGTAAATCCCCTTTCAGCTCAAGAAAAACCCACACTGTTACAAGCTAGCAGACACAAAGTCTTTTATATATTTTTGCTACTTTGATTTTTAATATTTTGGAGGAGGAAAAACTCAAATCTTAATCAATTGTCTTTTCCCCTCCGATCATTCTCCTGAAAGTTGCCAATAATTCCTCAGTTTGAAGCCCTGTCAACATTAATTCCTAATTACATCTCAGAAATGTTTTATTCCTAATAGACTATTTCAGGACTTACATTCCTACTATTGATAATAATAAAAATACATCAGAGCGAATATTAAAAATAGAAGAAAATGAGCTAAACTAAGTGCTAATATGACATGAAGACTTTTTTGTGTAGCCTGTAACCTGCACAAAGGGTCTCATTTTTTTAAGGACCTACTGTAATGTAAACAACCAGTATTACTCATTTAAAAAATGTGTATTTCCATCATAACTGGGTTTGCAAGAAAAACATTTTTGAAATGAAAAATCAACCTATCTACAAACCCCTGTTTTTCAAAGAATCAAATACCCTGTTATTAGAAGCAATTTTTGCAGGTGTTGAGGCAACACAGTGACATAAAACAAAAGGTAATAGGTACTCTTTTTAAATCAGTATTAGAGAATTGTTTCAATAGAGTGTCTCACAGATTTCAGGGAAAAAAATCACCTCTTTTGAGCTGCCAAAATAATAAATTGAAGCAGGAGGTCTGACCAGCAAGCACGGAGCTGTTAGTAGGGGGTGACAATATCACTTTAACACAGACATTGATTCAAATAATAGCTTTGACTTGGAACCACAGATTTCACCCTAATAATTTATCACAGACAGGGCATGAAATGCTGCAATGGCTCTTTATGGTCTACAAGGTGGTAGTGCAGCATCTTGAAAAACTGCTGATCAAAAGTACTATTTTCATGGATTTATATTGCCATGCATAAAGACAAAGACAGTAACCAGAGCAAAGTGATAAGAAATGAACAGGTGAAACAGGAGTTTATAAGTGTGAATATAACTCTGGTCTTTTCTTGTCAAAAATAAATTGTTTTTCTAGGAAATGCTGAGGACCAACAGAAACTGAAATTGCGTGATAATTAGATATCCAGAATAGAGCTGTTACAATGTTCCCATGTGTTTTTCATGCACAGGAAAGGCAGAAAGATGCTCCAGCCCACACCGGAACACTTATTTTACCAGTGCACAGTCCTAGAAGATAGTATTCTCTATCCAGATTTGTTAAAATAACAGAAATTGATTGAGATCAATTATAGCTGGTTTAAATAATGCATAAAGATGCAAATATGGCTTACTTTAAGAATAAGAAGGGCCTTGGTAGCTTTTGAAATACTGATTAATTCATGTGGGGAATAACATGATGGACAATTCAAACTTTCTGAGCTATAAAACAAGAAGAGTTTTTGATGTGAGAGGTCTGGGTGCAATGCAGCAGCATGGAACTGGAGCACAGGCATTTAAACACTGACTGGGATTTACCAAAGTTCCAACATAGGCAATCTAGAAAGGCAACTCTAGCAATTGCCTATGAAGACAATTTAGATCCTCAGCCCACTCACCCGGAGAAGAGGAAGTTTATACACCAAAAATTATATTCAAATGAGTGAGAAGGCCAAAATCACCAGGATAATTCACATATTTGTTTTTTTACAGATTCCTAACTTTATTTCAAATGCATTACCTGGTTGTCCATTTGATAAAGTGTCTTTTAAAGAGATAGTTTTGCAACACAATACCATTAGGATCACAAACTCTTCCAAATTGCCATTCATCTTACAGTGAACTAATTAGTCACCGGTTTACTGCAGTATTACTAGCCCAAATAACAGGTTAAGTCATGGTGCTAGACTTAAGCCTGTGTTTTGCAGGATGAGAACTGAGATATTCATCTTTGTCAGATGCTGATCCCTGATTAATCATAAATGGGACCATCTCTTTCAAGAAAATTATTTAGTCTCTTTAAAGACATATGGAATTCTGCACCTTGGAAATGTGTGGGACACCTGTAAAATACCTAAAACCTAAAACATCTTTTTCCTTGTATGAATTCAATAGAGTCAACTTGGATGTTAACGTCAATGAGACTTTTTTAAAACTCCAAAGCTCCAAATATATTACTGCATTTAAATACCTCTATCTGAAGTGCTAATTAATTAGGAAGTTTTTAATTTCTGAAAGCAGCATGATTAACAACAATGAACACATTGTTAAAGGCAAAAAAACCTGAGAAAAAGATTAAAGATGATGAGAATGTAGGCACCCAGAGACTAAAATAAAATTTAAAAGTACTTCAGGTCTTTGTTTTTTAAGCATTCACTTTGTGGAAACCACCTTGGATTCTTTTTTTTCTTTTTTTTTTCTTTCACATTATGACCCTGCTTTTGCTAGACATTTAAACACATAGTCCAATTTAAGTGGGTGTATAATCTCATAGAAGTTAATAAGGTTCTTGGGGTTTTTACTTATTTATTTTCCACTAGGGTGTGTCCAGGTTTGAGACAAAATTTGGAGAAACGTCCGAATTTGAATGTCCTCTGACAGAAGGCAGGTTATAGCCACCCCTCCCCCACCAGGTTCGGGAAAGAAATATTCCTCAGAGGAAAGTGAAAGGGAATAAACTATTTATTTAACAAACACACAGGAAAAGTATAATAATGCTAAATAATAAAACCTCTCGCTGTGGAGAGAAACCTGGGAAGATTTTAAAGTCCTTCTGTGGGTGTGGTCTCTCTCTCCTCTTCGGAGCTGGGTTTTTGGGTGTTTTGGCCCTCCAGGCCTCCCAGATGATGTTTTGGTGTTGTTGCACAATTCCAGAAGAAAAGAAGAAGCCAAAGTCTCAGGGAAAAGAAAGTTCAACTCTCTGTCTCTCTCTGGAGAAAACAGAGCCGAGAGCTGGCTGAAAAGCAGGAAGTGTGCTTCCTCCATTCTTGTCCCTGCAGAAGAACACAGAGTAGTGACCTTGGAGCACAGAACTGCTTTGAAAAGTTCGCCTGGCTTTTTTCTTTCTCTCATACCCAGTTTNAAACACTACCTTGTCATCTAAACCATAGCAGTGACTGTACACAAGTGCATGAACGTTTATCACTCTCAAAATTCGTATTTAGAAGTTTAAACATGTTAGCAGAATGAACTCAGGGTTTAAGAATATGAGAAATCTGCCAGTTTGGACAACTGCAACATTAGAGCTGTTCTACAATATAAAAAAACCAAAGCTTCTACAGTCTGGAGGAAAGAGCTAAGCTTAGTAAGAGTTTTTATATTTTCCAGAGTGGATAAATAAAAGCTCGCTGAGAGCTTAGACTTTGTTTGACAGGAGATTTCTGCATAGGCGAAATTTTCTTTTGAGTTCTTGATCTATTAGAAAAGCTTATTAAATACCAAAACACCAAAGCAGTCAATCACAAGGCAGATATTATTAGGAAACCACGTTATTGAAATAACTGATGTCCATCACAAGTGTCCTGATGTTACTATTGATGCATTTGGCAACTGTAGGTGCCCTTAATTTTCTCTCTTTTTTATTTTTCCACTGCATTTAAAGCAGGTTTTCAGTTTGTAAAAAATTTACATATTAGCTAAAAAAAAAAAAAGTAAAGCAAGTAAAATTGTAGGAAAAAGAATCCCAAACGATGCGTCTTTTTTATCACTCGTTTGAATGTAAACCTAATACAATACAAACAGCTCTTTCTTTTCAGGCAATTCTTTTTAAAGAGAATCCTGGGTTCTTTATTATTCCCTGAGATTACTCTCAATGCTGTTCCCTTATCTTCTTCACTGAATTCTTGCAAATTACTTTGCTTGCGTTTTTACTTCTGTCTGTGAATATTTCCAGCCTCCTTTGCTTAGTTGCAGCTAATTAATTTTCCTGCTTCCGCTGGTCTTGTTCTGCTTTTTAGGTTTGTACTCAGACATATCCTGTGAGCTCTGGAATCATCTCCATCCTTGGAGTGTTGTCATAGATACACACAGAACCCTTTATTGTTGGAGAAATGTAGAGAAATAGTTGCCCAGTGTTCTGCTCTTTCCTGTTTGTCTTTTAATTCAGACTGGTGCCATTGGTCATCAATGGCTCACTCCCCTCTCTCCCGTCACCTCTGCTAATGAGGGGAACGTCTGTGCAACTGGCAGATGTGGCCCAAAGGAGACAGAGCTTGTTATACCCCTTCTCAGAGATATATCCCTTCAGCCAGAGAGCCAGGGTGGATCTGTCTCTTTGAAACGGCAGAGGGACAGTCACGCCCATTATAACTGGTCCAGAAACCTGACAATAGTAGTTTTAAGTTTTGAAACCTTTGTATTTTTCATTAGCTACAGAGGGAAGGCAGAAACTGGAGACCTGTAGCTCTGCCAGTCTTTGTTGTCTGTGTTGGAACCATGCTGTCCTGCAGAAAGGATTTCAAAGGTTTTATTTTCAAAACCAGCAAGAGCTTAATGGTTAAAACATTTGTCTTCACCCTAGCTGGAGTTGCCCCAAGTCCTAATCTCAGCTGCAAATTCAGAATCTATTTTACCAATGCCTGTTACAAGTTTGTTTTGTCTATTTAGCCTGTATATTGCTTAGAGTTAGAGAGAACACATTTTGGAATTGCTGTTGTTGTACTAATATATTGTTGTTGTAGTAGTAGTTGTTGTTATTGTTGTTATTATTATTGTTGTTGTTAGTACTACTATTTTGTTTCTTTGTAGGATTCAGTACAGTCTTGTCATGACATAAGTAAAGCCTTAGAAATTTAGGTCAACATTGGCAAAGATCCTTTACACCACTGCAGAAATGAGTCTTGAATTTTATTTATGGACAAACCTCCAACAAATCCTCAATTACTGCAACTGGTAACACATCACGGCTGAATCAGAGGAGCAAAAATTCCCTTTGGTGCTCTGTAGAAAGGAAAAAAACCTCTAAAAAACTGTATGATAGGTAACTCCAGATTCATTGGCCATAAAAATTTAACATTGACTTCCATTATAGGGGAGATTTTTACTCTTTATTGCTAAAAGTAATTTAATCTTATTTGAAGAGTATCTTCATAGTGAGAGAAGGGTAAAAAGATTTCTGCTTAATGGCAGACAGTGATTTCCTCGCAGATAAATTTCTAGCTTCCTTTGATCCAGCCAATCTTAGGATATTCTTATATTAAAAAGCATTAACTTTTATAAATTTCCGTGCGACATGTTCCAGTTCTAAGCTGAGTCCCATGCAAAGCCTGCAGCTTAAACAGTCTGTCAGAAAAGTCTCTCTCAAGCTGCCAGAAACTCAGTAACTTCACTAAGGAAACAAGATTTTAATTTGTTTTTAAACTCCTGAAGGACTGCCTTTCATGTGCATTTGGAATAACTAAATTCTGTTTCTCTGTAAGCTGGGATTGACTGGAGTCTTTAGATAAAAGTGTTTCGCCCAACTTCTGAGGTAAGGATCCTGTATCAACGGAATACCATCCTCCAGGAAGAGTTGCTGTAGAAAAGGTTCTCACTGTGGAGCCTCTCCACAGCATCTATATATAGTTATGAAAGCTTGCTGCAAATGAATAGTGCTATAGAAATGTGAAATATAAATAATCATCATAATTAATGGCCTGTGCTTTTGCTGCAGCTCTCAGTTTAAAAGCTTATCTCAGTTTGGGTATTTCTCTATCCCACATTTTCCTCTGTTATTCCTTAAGTGCTCTGGTAAAGTTATTTGAGTTTGACTGTTCAGGATTGAGACATTTTCTCACCAAATATATTTAAAAGGAAAAGATCAAAACATTTTGATTAAATCTATTATGAAATTTTAAAAAAAATGACATTTGCTTTGTGTGAACTGTTCATTAGCCATTTTCAGAAACTCTTTTTACATACAGTACAGAAGTTTTTCCCCACTTTTATAGATAGGGAAACTGAGGTAGACTGAAGGGAGTATCTGCAGTTTTCCAGAGGCAGTACAAATTTGGAAACAAAGTATGAAGAGGATCCAGATTTCAGAGCTTTTAGAACTTGCAGCAGTTATTAAATTCGATATGAGCCTTTGAATGTTATGGACACCTTGAATTCATGTTCTTTCAAACCTGCTTGTCTGCCTGAGTATGGATGACAGCAGCCATGAGCAGTTTAATTCTACTGAGCTGGAATTCATGGCATTGATGCTGGATTCAGCCCCAGCGCTTGAACATACACTCATGACACCAATCTGCACTCACATGCTCAGAGATAAGAAGGTGCCCACACTAGAGTTCAGTACTCAGGAAGCACAATTTCACCTTATGTAGCTTCCAATCTAATATATTAGAGAAGGCAATGTGAAATATTGTGATGTTTCCTTAAATCCATCTGGGAGTATGACCAGTGACCCATGAATATGCAAAAAAATAAAGTCTACTCTTCAATTCCATTCTGTTTTTTTGGCAAAAGTACTCGATCTTTCTCATTGTAAATTCCATCTCTACAAATGAAAAAAAAAAAGGGATTTAAGCCCAACCTGTTAGTGTTGCTTCATGCCAACTAAATTTACTGCCCTCAGTTTATTATATTTTTTTCTTGCACTGATCTGCCCAAAATGACTCTCCCTTTGCCATTGATTGCTATAGCAACCCTGAGAAACCAGGAAGGATATTTCCACATTTGCACTCATGAAGAGGAATAACTGGGCTGTCGTTTGAGCCAGGTTCTCCCCGAAACAGATGTGTACTGGGGTCTAAGAGCACAGGATGAGTAGCAGAAAACCCCTGTGAATTGACAGGGATTTGAACTGGACCTATGGAATTATAAACGCTTAGGAATTATAAAACTCTTGTTGGAGTATTTCATGTGCTGAATTAACCAAGACCCAGCAAGCTTTTTAGCTGATAGTGAGTGTAAAGCTCATGAGATGGTGGAAGAGGAGGCAGAGGCAGCCCTGGAAAGTATCAAAGGGCTGGATGCAGCAGGCCAGTGGTTACTGACAACATTCCCAAATGTACAATATTTGGAAGATGTAGATAAAAACGTGGAACTGAAAAGATCCACTTTTGGAACCTTTTTGGTACCTCAGTAACTTGCCTGTTATGCTTGAATTCTTAAATATATTCTCAAGTCTGGTGACTTGTTTATTTCTTTCATATTTTCTTCTCTGTTAGATTTTAGAATTTGAATACTTGGTACAAAAAAACCACTTTGTTTTCTTGCATTTCAAACACATTGTATAAAATTAACATCCATATCTGCACGCAAGAACAAAGAAAATATTTTCCAATAAATTTTCATCCTAAAGAAGGGGAAAATCAAGGAAGTATAGAAAATACAATGTGAAAACTTTAGAAAAGAATCTAAACTACTTCTGTCCACTTTTAAATGTTCATTTAGAAGGTGCTACCTCAGTGACACGATGTTAGGAGGCACTCTTCTGTCGATTTAGAGGAAGGTTCAGAAAGGAAAAGATGACCTTGTAGCCTACAATGTCTGAATTGAAACAATAAAAAAATAAATAGTACAAGCTATAAGGTTGTGCTATTAGGAGCTAATAAGAACTTCTGATAGTGGCTGGGAACTCAGCACACAGATAATGTGACAAGGATCTGGATGAACCCATAAATCACAGGATGACTGTGAGTCAGCAGGGTAACATATCCATGGAAAAGGCTAATGAGATCCAAGGTTGGCTCAGAAAAAACAGGGCCAGTGGAGCTCCAAAATCATATTTATCAAGCAGCTCCGGTAAAACCTTGACAGAAGTAGTGGATACATTTCAGAAAATATGATCTTGAAATGGAATAAATAAATATAAGCCTCATGGAAAACTAAAGTAATTTAAAACTTCAATAACATTTAAAAGAATAAGGCCAGAAGAGATTCTCATCCCAACAATGTAGACACTGGGATTGGACAGGAATCACTGACAAGAAATAAAAACTGCAATATGATAAAGGCTGGCATAGGTAGTAGACCATAACATTGGCTCGGAATAAAAATAATGGGAATTTCCGACTCTTTGAGTACTGAGGTTCTGAAACAAATTTAAAATAGGAGGCAACAAGTGAAAAATGCTTTGTGATATATTAATCCTCTATCAAATGTAATAAGATACTTGACTACCACTGAATTCAGTGACTGTTAAGCAGTCATACACATTCAAGAGGAGTTGTATCCATTTCTGGAAAGGATGGGTCCATTGTTTGCCTATGAAAGAAAGAGCTGAGATTTCAGGCATCTCTCATACAGGGAGCTGGCACAATTACTTTATCTGATTGGCTGGATCAGATATATCACTGCATAGATGGTGTCAAAGCTTGGCACAGGATTCTGCGATTCTGAGATTTCTGACCCTTTCTGAGTCCCTGAGATTTCTTCTCCCACTCCTTCAGTCCACTCGAGTAAGTACTGCTGTTTCCAAACCCATCTCTACAGAGATGATGTCGTTTTCTGTCTGGAGATAATAGAGATTAAAAATGAAAATCAAACAGGCAAACGGAGCAGGATTTTCTGAACCAAATTGCTGCTTTGGACACAGTATAGGTCAGTGATAATGGACTCTTAAACACAATAACAAGCAGTGAGCTTCATTATCAGAAGGAGAGAGGGGAAGAACATGTTGATCTTTCAAGGTTTCTATGTCTCTGAATATGAAACAAGGAACTTTTAAGAGCCTTCCTCAGCAAAAATCAAGTGTGTTCTTGGGAAATAAGATAGTCAGATGAGCTACTTTTCACTTAATGTCTATGCTTTTTTTTTGATGGCTGCTGAGACGGGGTAGAATTTTGAGTTGCTGCGGAGGGGAGTTCTATCCAAAACTTACTGGCTCTTCACCTGACGGTATTGATCAGTCCCTTTTCTGAGAGCAAGAGGGTCTGTTCAGGCTGGTCACAGCCATGTGTAAACAGAATATATGACTCTTTCTTATTCAGGCTGCCCAGGACAGAGGTCACCTGCAACCATTTACTGTCTCATTTCAAGCTCTTGAATTCTGTGTCCCGGCACTTACAGAAATCACAGGTATTTCAGTGATGTTGACAAAAAACAGCATGAGGACTGAAACGGATAGATATAGATAGTTATAGATATAGATACATTTCTGGATGTAGGTATATCAATATAAAGGTATATTGGTATATCAGTATATAGGCATACATGATATATCACACTAAAGTTGGAAGTTTCAAAGTCACATCATGATGAGACTGACAGGCAAAAGGATAACCTTAGAGTGGTGTGGTTATGCCATAAAAAAGACATAACCACAAAGAAAAGCAATCTATTCAGGTCTCAGACCTAATGAGGGGCTGACAGAATAACACCTCTATTTCTACAATTCCTATTTTCATTCTGGGTGACTGGTTGTCTTCCTTTCTTTTTTTTCCCCCCTTTTTTTTTGACTCCTAATCAGAGCAAGGAACAAACAATTAAATCTACATTTCAGATTTAGAGAAGGAAAAAAGGTCTTCTGAATAAACATAATTTAACTGCAATTTTTTCCCTAGCTCTTATGGCTCGTGCTGAAGACGCACATTACCACTTTTTGTGTCATAGTGTATATTAAATGCAGGAAATCAGTCTGAGATCTATTATTGGTTTAGGAGAATCCATGTACAATTACTTTTTAAAAATTACAACATACTTCAAACTGTAATATCTGTGCCTCTTTATAGAAATAGGGGTTATAATCTAGCCATTAAAATTCTCTAACTGACTGCTTCCAGCTATTCACATGTGTGAAACACCGCACAGCTTCCAATTTATTTTTTTTTATAAATTTGACACTTTCAAGCTCCTACAGAGAGTAATTTCCTTGGAAAGCGTCTTCGTCTAAATAATATTTAAGTATGCCACAAAGAATATCAACAAAGACAAATTGTACCGCATCTCAACATAATCAAATGCTTATTTATTAATCTGTTGAAGACCTGATCAAGATGGAATGAGCTGAAGTTCTCTCAAACCAAACTAGAAGAGAAAAGTGAGGGAAAGCTCTGGGATGACATGAGTTTTAAAATGTAGCAGGGCTGATGTGCGTTGTTGCAGCCACACAAAATAATCTGTAAAAACAGAATTGGAAAAAAGGCTGTTGTGATCACAGGATGATTTGTAGCACTTATGGTTGTGTAAAGGACCACCAATAAGAAGATTACTTCAGAGTATTTTTAATATATTTAGAAAACTGACCTGACAGCTGGTGTCCAGGGTGGCTGTAGTTCCAGTCTTTGTGGTATATAACACCCTGATCTTATCCAGGTGTTTTCCAGAAAGTGTTGCATTATTTTATATATAAGAGTATATTACATTATCCCCAGACAGGATTTGTGTGCTGTACATCATAAAAAAATGAACCTGAAGAGTTTGAAATTTAAATACACTGAAATTCTCAGTACTCTGTACAGAAAGGTTGGCAAAACTCCTACCTTTTTTGATAGACTTGGGAACATTGCTGTTATTGCTATTTCTGAGTTAAGAACATCACAGGAAAATAAATTCATAGGCAAATGAATTATCAGACATATGGACAACACTAATTTGAAACAAACTGTGAGCTTTACATAAAGTTCACACAAAATGCCAATAGGATTCCAGCTTCACCTTGGAATGACACTTTCAGAGCTGGAGCAGCCAACCTAACTGCTGTGCTAATCACACTTATTTTCTCCTGTACTTTATTTCAAACAGTGATATGTGAATGATTGATGCCCATAAAACAATAGAAGGAAACTCATGAAGTGACTGCAGGAATACATTTCAGATAAAAATAAAGTCTATTCTGCCCCTACCAAGCACATGAATTGAATCAAAATGACAGGAAAATTAAGAACAGGAAAGATATAATCTTTCAGCAATTGTGAACAGCTTTTTTTAGTTCTGGTTTACTGAATGCCGCAGTGGTAACAACCTTATGAAATTATTTATGGCTTTTAGAAAATATACAAGTTCACTTTATCAATTATTCAGTCACCAAGATTAGGCATGTACCTGTAACTGGACTGGGTTCTCTAAGAAATGACTGCTTTATAAGGCCAAAGACTGCTACACCAACTTTACTCCACTCCTCCAGCATCTGGAAGGAGCCCTGTGGATTGTAAAGGGCTCAGAATTTCTGTTTGGACTCAACATTACAAATTCTCCCCTCTCTGGAAGAAAATACCTCTCTACAGCATCTGTTTCTAGGCATTACTTTCAAAAAAAATTTAATATTTTAGATTCTTGAGGAAAAATACGAGGTTTACTCTTCGTCTGCATCTCACTTTAGCATGCTGTGGAGGGGTATGATGGGCTATTAATACTTTGAGGTATAATTTGTGATGTTCTCTCACCTAAATTTGTGTTTCTTTTTTCTTCTCCACCTTATGTAAATCCAATTTGTCACAGATGCACTCATGTAACATTCATCTGGATTATTTGCTGTAAATTCGATATTTACCCTGTACTGCAAAAGTATATTTCTTTCCAAATTAAACCTGCTGCAAAGACTATCATGTGCAGAAAAAATGAGAATCTATAAGTGTTACATATCCATCAGTGTAATTTCTAAAATGAACAATCAATTAATCCTGCCTTCATTTATTAAAAATCAAACAAACAAAGAAATTTTAAAAAAACGCATCAAAACACATTCATTCAGAAATTATTCATAGAAAACCTGTGAACTCCAGTTTTGATACTGCCATTAACAATTCTTTCCCAGATTAAGACATGTGTAAATTGGTTTCTGGTATTTCTTCTAGCACTACTTTTGTTTTCATGTGAAATATTTGAAAGCTAGGATAATGCTGGGGTAAATTTATGGTATAAAAACTTGGAATATATAAAATCCTTTCCTAGTTCTGGCAAAGGATGGTTGTGTAACCTGTATAAAATCACTTGAGTCGTCTATCCACCAGCTGCAGGTGTCTGACTACCACTCATTTCAGTTACAGGTATGCAGTCATATAAACTTCAGGTTTTCTGCATAATTTAATTTAATTTGTCTTATGTTTTACAATAAAATTTCTAGCTGTGAATGTCTGAATGAGAACCTGGAGGACAGAGACTGTCTTAGATTCTCTGTTTACACTAATCTTACTGTAATGGGCTTTCTAATGGAAAGATACTTCTAGGGATGCATTTGTAGGAATGATAAATATCAATAATTTAAAGAACTTAATGAAACTATCAGTTTCAATGAGACATTGCCATGTTAAAGAGAGAAGTTAAGCCGGGGAAACGTTTACAAATCAGGACATTAAATGCAGTGTTGAGCCTTCCATAATGTAATATTGTGTAACAAGACAGTGATGGAAAGTTGGTGTGGCAAAGTACTCATTCACAACCGTAACCAGTTTAGCAGGGGGAATATAATATTCACCAATTTCAGGCTTTCAATAAAGTATTACATAGTTTTGATATTTTAGTTCTGAAGATAAAACACATTATTCCTATTAAGACCACATTTTTATTATTATTCAGAAATACTGAGGATCAAAAAATAAGTTGTACTGAGACACAGAAGTGAAAAGGGAAAACAGATGCAGATACAAGCAGACTGGTAAATCTGTAATTCTGTATTGAATTGCCATCAGTGAAGAAGTGCAAATAATACCAAACCTCCTGATAAACTAAATTTCAGTCAGTTTACACAGTTTATTTAAGGGCGGTCTTGAAAGCTGATGCTCTATAAATCTGAGGTGTAGGTTACTGATCTGGGCTTAACTATAAAGAATATTACTCAAGCTCTAACAATAAGCTATGACAACGGCATTGCTACCTACTGGGACACTCAGTGGCTTTCTAGGAAGGTGTCACTACTTATGGTGAGAGTCAGAACTGCGTGATCTTTGAGGAGCCTTCCAAACCGAAACACTCTGTGATTTTGAAGTGGAAGACATACATATTTATTAGTCCTGGCTCAAAATAGCCTTAAAATGTTACTGTGGAGTCTTTTTCTAAAATAACTAAAGTTCCCCTGTTCAGTCTGGCTTTTTTAAATATTTGTGTTCAAGATTTTTAAAATGCACCAAATGCTGTAAGAGCTTGTCAGAGCCTGTTGTCTTGGGGTGACTTTGTGATGTGTATCCCCTATCGCCTGCTCTATGCCCAGACATGAATCCTGTGCCTTTTCTGTAGCTTTAAGGCAGACCTTTAAGGGAGAGGTGGGGAAAGCCGGTGGAATTCCTTCGGTGCTGTGTTCAAAAACACAGAGATAACTCGCTCACTGCTCTTCAGCTCTCGGCTCTCTGCAGCGGGGAAAAGAGTGGCATTCTCCTGCTTTCTAGCTAGCTTTTTGTTCGTTAGCTAAAGCAAGGAGTTTTTCCTGGGACTTTGGCTTCTTCTTCTTCTCTTCTGGACTGTTTAGAAACACCAGAACATCAGAACCTCACTGGGAGGGCTTTCCACCAAGGCCCGGAGGGGCGCACGCTGAACCTCAACTTAGGAGAGGAGAAAGCCGCACCCACAAAGGACTCTGAAATCTACCCAGGTTCTCTCCACAGTGAGAGGTTTTATTACTTAGCATTTTTCTTTTCCTGTGCCTGTGTGCATTGTGTTTGTTAAATAAATAGGTTTTTTTTCCCTTTCACTTTCCTCCGAGGAAAATTCTTTCCGAGCCTTGTGGGGGAAGGGTGGCTGTAACCTGCCTTCTACCAGAGGACATTCATTTTGGATGTTCCTCTGAATTTGTCTCAAACCAGGACACCTGTAATTCTGTCCCAAGTCTGTGACTGAACCAAATCAGGATATTGCTGTCTTCTGAAAACCTGCAGCAAAGACTTTGTTTTCTTTTGGGTTTTGCTTGTACATTTGATTTAGGAGCAAAATCTTTACAAAACTCTCTGGGAGATAAAGAGTAAAATGTTGCAGCACAGTTTCAAATATTATTCTACATTATAATATAAATATTTTGAGCAGATTAAATATGTATGTAAGAGGAAAATAAGTGAATAAGCTATACATCTTGGGGGTAAAATTTAATAAAAAAACCTCAAGCGTAAGGAAACGAAAACAGGAAATAGAGGATTTGTTGCCCTATTCAGCACAGTTCTTTACAACAGTGTGATTTCAGACTCTTTAACTTTTTAGATGAAATGGATTTTGATCAAATATAGCACTCAGGAAATGTGAGATTAATGCCTTTGACAGAAGCAGAAAACAGAGTAAATAGGCATTACACAGGTTTCATGAGAAAGCTGAGCTACTGCCCTTGAATGTGATCTTTCAACTTTTACTATCGACTCTAAGTCCTCAAACTGCCAGCTATGCCATTTCTATTTTTTTGAGCCATTTTACAAGGAGTATGAATGAGGCCACCACAGTCATGGGAGGTGAAAGGTTAGGCTGAGTTCAAATAAGTGTGTTCATTTTTGCCTGGTTTACCAAACACA
Source organism: Rhagologus leucostigma (assembly GCA_013397725.1). Lineage (NCBI taxonomy): Eukaryota > Metazoa > Chordata > Aves > Passeriformes > Rhagologus > Rhagologus leucostigma. The sequence continues at coordinate 23,930 of VZTD01004853.1, forward strand.
CAGTCCATAGAACCCTGTATTAAGTTTGAAACAATATCCTGAAAAATATACAAAGAACCCAAAGGTATATTCTTTAAAAAAAATATATGTATTTGGACAGCAAACATTATCTACACTTCATGGAGTTTCACTCCAAACACCAGATCACCATTAGAATTTTTCTAGGATGCAAACATGTTCATTATTGTTATTTGTAATCTGAGGCAATATCAACTCACAGTCTTCAGTCTGAAAAATCTGTAGCAATGTTAATAGGTGTAGATAAAATGTGGATGCAGGCAAGATTAAACCTCATCTGTAGGATTCGTAGAATCATAGAATCATTAAGGCTGGAAAAGACCTCTAAGATCACAAAAATCAAACATCAACCCAGCACCACCACCATGCACACCACTAAACCACATTTTCAAAGAAGATATAGCAGATCTTGAAAGATCACCTGCTTTGTTTGTCCACTTTTCATTTGGAATGAAAAAGGAGCCCAAGCTCCCTGCAGCACTACCCTTCAGTGACGACAGCTCAGCAGCCACCATGAATTCATCTGAGACAGAAGCCCAGGAAGACTGTTACTTCTGGAAATTAGGATTAAAGCCAGTCAGAAATCTTCCATAAAAACAGATTTTGCTGTAAAATAACCTCTTATAGAAACAAACAAAAAAAATCACAAAAATTTAGCCAAGTATTCTTACAAGGATTTCTGAAGACCATGCCAATGGTCTGGAAGAAATCTGGAAGTGAAGCTATTTTCTTAATAGTCTGATGTTACAAGCAATTTCCTAGGTGATGGGTGACCCATGTTCAAACCTTCTATTGTCCTGATTTGAAGCTGAAAACAGCTGTCACTTTCATGAGGCAAAAGTGTTGTTTTTCAGCCAGCTCTTGCACTATCTTCTTGATAAGATGAGAAATGCTGTTTGCTAAAGAGCATGACAAGATTGAATAGCTTTTTGGAAATAGAAACAGTAACTTACGACTCTCGGTGCATTTATCTGTGACTCTTGGTTTACTTTTTCACACAGAAAAAATAGTTTATCCAATGAAAGAGATGTCAGATCAAGTGCCAGGAGGAGAAACTCACATTAGTGTTATGGGTCTCACCTCACGGACCAGCTTTGGATCCAAGACTGTGAATAAAAGTTTTAGCTTCTGCTTTATATGAATTTGTCTGCTAGTTTCTATTGAAGAAGGGATTTTTTTCCTTCACTTTTTATGAACCTCTTGTTGCATCATTTTTGTCTGATATTAAGGAGCTGTCATTTTGAATTTTGGAAGTGGCTACAAATCAACAGCACAATTCAGGATTCCTTTTCCCCTTTTATTTTCAAATAACAGTCACTTTTGAAAGCATTCCTTACTACAGTTGTACTACAAGATATATTTACTGTACAACTCATTCACCTGCAGATGGATAAATGTCTGGAAGATGCCCAGAGGAAAGAGGATAAACAGTTGCAAGTGCTTATCTGTACAATTAACAACACTTAGTTTTAATAGATAAATTACTAGCTAAAATCTTTTTTCCTTTAAGAAATTACTTACACCAATAAACCTCCTTTTAAAAAACTTTATCTACTAAACCAGCTATAGAAATGTAAATTTGAGACTGCAGCTGCATATAAATTAGTGAATAACTTATTTTGCTCTTATCTCTTTTCCCTCTATTACATAACTGTTTTTCACTGGAGATTGGCAGATTTTTAAAGCTATGGTATTTTTTAAAGCTGTAGATCTTATAATACGATCTCATGTTTATGCTGGATGATTAAATTTCACTCATTTATATCATATTGAACCCAAAAGCCAGGTGATACATTCCAGAAAAACATTCAGTCTTGATTCTTACTGCAGGAGCATGTACCATTTCCCTTTGTAGTTTATCCAGTAGTTAATCACCCCCAGTGTAGAACAGGTATGATGTGAATATATGCATTGAGGGAGTGCATGAGACTGAGAGCTGATAAACCCAAGAGGAATTCCAATGAGGAGTTTTAGAGTCTGAACCCCTGAACCTTCCTCGTATATGCAAGCAGGCTCCGCAGTTAGTAATTTTAAATTCTTATCGTGGCCCTAATCTGTGTTCTTTTTACAAGTTTTATACTTTCTCTTTGTGTGTTACTTTGAGTATCAATATAGACTTTATTTATTTTTTTTCTAAAATGGACAGAAATTACTAAGAAGAGTTTGTTTTGCTTACAGTGTTACTTTCAGTGTTGACATCTGTCACACTATTTGTCTTTTGAAGAGTAGTGTTTTTATGAATGTCTAATTTACACAGTATAATTTGCAAATAAAAATAGAAATACTATCCTTAAATGTGCCAGTTATGTAAGTGATATCAGATTTCAGATCGTCTTCATATGATGCCTTGTTGAATAAATAATTTGCGTTGAGATAAAGTATGTATTTTTACTCCTTTCCTAAATAGCTCAAATACTTTGCTGAAGTAATCTTCCTACAGTCTGATTATAAAGAAGATTTGTTTTAAGATTTAAGTATTTTGCCTAACATCTCCAATCACATATAAACAAAGTCCAATTTATGGGGTTTTTTTCTGAGCAAACAGACCTTAGTGAGAGTATATCCTTTTTTTTTAAGTGAGGAGAGATTTTTGATCCGTATTAATGCACTGTCTGATCCCAAACACCACACCTGTACTCACACTGAGTTACTCCTCACATGCAGTGAATAGATGAGCCCAGGAAAAAGCTGGTCCTTTTTTTACATTTCCTGGGGCCCTATTTTCCCCATCTTAGTAACTAAATTTTTTGTTTTGCTGTTGCCCAGTAGATCCAAATTTCTACCAGGACCTCACACTGCAGGAAACTGTGGAAGAGCAGAATAAGAACAGGAGCCCTGTCCTGGAATGTTTAGAAACCACATCTCATCACAGAGCTACAAACAGGCAGCCACTGAGGGTGTGAGGGTGACCATGTTAACTACATCTGCAGGCATGACTCTATCATTTATCAATCAGTAATGGCACAAAAAAAACAGTGAATTAAATATTTAGCTTCACTAGCTCTGTGGTACTTGGAAAGCTTTCCCTTTGATGTGGCAGATGTTTAGTAAGTGTTCTCAAGAGGCTGACGCAGTGTTGTTACCTAAGACTGCCTACCAGACCTCCAGATGAACCAAGAGGAACCCTTAGACAGCCAACACTGCACTTTTCTACCTCCAGACTCTGTCACTCACTTTCAGAGTAAGTACACAAACTTGGATGCAGATGCAGACAAAGGTGCTTCTTTTTGACCTGCAAACTGTCTCTTTGGACATAAAGGTGTCTGCGGTAGCATACATTCAAAATTCATTCAAAATGAAAAAAAAAATGAAGACACATCATACTATCTTAGTTGCAACACTGAGATGGCTGCAGCTGTGTGGTTTGTGCCATGCAATTCATCAGAGTGAATTGCTTTGCCCATAGAATGTGCGAAAGTGAATGCCTGTCCCTCTGCAATTTTCCATTTCTTGTTATTTGTTGTTGAGTCCATCTTCTGCTCTTGGAAGTTAAATCCCTTTTGCCTCCTAACACATATGATTATTTTGCACTGGAGTTTGTGAAAAAAGTACTGATATGAGCTGAATGCTGTTCTAAGCACTTGTGAGATATAGTCTTTCTTGCCCTCTAGATAATCCAGATTAATATTGTGTTCCTGGATGCTTTAAAGGGCCTGTTCTACAGAAGATATCACTGAATGTATTAGAACAACTTCCACTTATATATGTGCAGAGTTTTCTAATACAGTTTAAACATTAGATTATTATTAACCAATAAAATTTAAAATACTTTAAAAAAACATTAATACGTCTAAGAGTATAAGATTGGAAAGAGTCTAGTCAATGAAGAGTGTGCTATCACACCACTGCCATCCTAATTTTTTCCATAACCTGAAGCGGTATTTTCTTTAAAACAGGCCAGTTCCCTCTTCTGTCACTCTCTTGCCCATTCTGCTCCAAAACTTCACTGATCCTATGACTAGAAACCTTCTTCTAATCTCTAGCCTAAATTTATTCACAGCCAATTAATTCCCATTTGTTCTTATGACAACATTGTCCTTTAGCTTAAATAGTGCTTCTCCTTCTCCCATGTTTACCTCTGTGATATATTTATAGACAGCAATCATGTCTCTTCTCAGCCTTTGTTTGGCAAGACTAAACAACCTCTGCTCTTCCAGTCTCTTCTTGTAATGAGGCTGCCCCTGTGAATCAGGGCTTGGGAATTAGGGCCTAATTGAAAATGCAAAGCAAGAAACGAGGAAGATCCTATGGAAAAGAAGTTGCTCAGAGCCCCTGCCTGAGCTCTTCCATCTTCTTTGAAGTAAATGACTGATTTTGTTCCACAGGTATCTCAAAATGCTTAGGTTTAATCTTTATTTTGTCTGAAAACTATGCAAAGGAGCACATTACTGAACAGTCATTTTCAGCACAGCCCATCTCCCAAATCCAAATGACTGGGTTGGCACTCCCCGGCAGAGACGTACCTGTGCAAGCTCAACTAAATGCCCTCAGATGGACCACGAAACCCACTAGCACTGTGTAAGTATTATAAGGCTTGGAATATTTTTCACTAGGCAGGTAGCAGCCCTGACAAGTTCTCACTCATGTGGCAGACTATCCTGGGGAGAGACCTCGACACTGTGACTTGCAGAGATGCAGGACAGGGAAGCAGAGGGTTGGGGTTTTTTTGTTGTTTTCCATGTGCTGGCTTTTTTGAATGATGCTTTGAAGAGATCTAAGAATTAGCTGTTCAAGCACTGCAGGTTGCTACATTCAGTCAGTGTGTCACCCTTCTTCAGCAACATACTGCAGTTTCACACATTGCAGCAAAACCACTTTGAACACCTTTATATAAAGGCCAGGTTCATGACAACTTAAAGAACCTGAACTTAGATAAGTTTACGGGACTCAATGAGATGCATCCCAGAGTCCTCAGGGAATTTTCTGATGTAGTTTCTAAGCCACTCTCCATGATATTTGAAAAGTCATGGCCATCAGGTGAAGTCCCAGGTGAATGGAAAAGGGGAAATATTGTACCTATTTTTGAAAACCATAGAAAGGAGGATTTTGGGAACTACCACCCTGTCAGACTCACCTCCGTTCCTGGGAAAATCAGGGAACAGACGTGTCAAAAAGCCGTACTAAAGTATATGGAGAACTGGGAGGTGATTCAGGACAGCCAGCACGGCTTCACCAAGGGAAAGTCCTGCCTGACCAATTAAGGGACCTTCTATGATGGAGTGACCACATCAGTGGACAACGTAAGAGCTACAGATGTAATTTACCTGGACTTCTGTAACCCTTTGACATGGCCCCCCACAATATCCTTCTCTCTGAAGTGGAGAAAGATGGGTTTCATAAGTGGAATGTTAGGTGGATAAGAAAGTAACTGGATGGTTGCATCCAGAGGGTGGTGGTCAATGGCTCAGAGTCTCAATGGAAATCAGTGACAAGTGGTGTCCCTCAGGGGTCCAGTTGAGACCAGTATTATTTAGAATCTTCATTAATGATGCAGAAGAAGTGATTGAGTGCACCCTCAGTAAGTTTTCAGGTGACAGCAAGCTAAGTGAGGAGGTAGTCACAGCTGAAGGACTGGATGCCATCCAGAGGGACCTGGGTAAGCTCAAGAAGTTGCCCATGGGAATCTCATGAGGTTTAACAAGACCAAGTGCAAGGTGCTTCAAACTGACAGAGAGGAGGTTTAGACTGGATATTAGGAAGAAATTACTTTCTGTGAGGGTGGTGAAGAGGTGGAACAGATTGCCTAGAGAAGTCTTGGATGCCTCATCCCAGGAAGTGTTCAAGGCCAGGCTGGATAGCTCTGAACAGTTTGGCTTATTGAAAGATGTCCCTGTACATGGCAGGGGGGCCGAACTAGGTCATCTTGAAGGTCCCTTCCAACACAAGACATTCTATAATTTTATGATAACAGTGCAGAAGCAAGAATGTAGCACCAAGGGGCTTAATCACTGTAGCACCAAGGGGCTGTCATAGAAATAAAATACAAATGTGTAATGTGAGTTAATGCCCTCCTTGAAGAACTTAGATTTTTATCAAACCTTTAAAGAAACTACCAAGGAAAAATATGATTATAGTAATGCTGGTACCTACCCTTTATAAAATCACTTGAAAGAGGAAAAACCTGCATCTAAATTAGATTCCAAAACATACCTTCACTTAGAAAAACACATTAAGTTAAACCAGCAGTAAACCAATTAAAATATAGGTATGCATTAGAGAAGTCCTTGGCTACAGCGTCTCAGACAGAAGTTATTTCCTTCTAACATTTTGGAAAGCAATTAGTAAATTTTCCAAATCAATCTAAATTTAAAACTTGAATTGAATCAAATTTTAGACTTTTGAAAGCTACTTGAATTATTTTGTTCCTTTTTGTAATGTGTGTAACTGGAAAAGAGGTGTATAAGTATGGAATGTATTGTAAGATTTTTATGGCTAGCTATTTTATATTGTTTTAAATGATGGCTCTTGGAAAAGGCTGTCAACTGGTGGGCAAAAACTCACATTGTGCCTTTCTGGCTGAGTTCCTGCCACAGTTTTGCTACAGACTAAATATATTTGAGTGTATTTTCTGTAAAGTGTAAGAGAATCTGAGCTGAAAATTTTGGATCTACAGGTGAGCTATCAACTTGATACTGATCTTTACTAATTTGACATCTTCAAGATGGAATATTAAATTAGTGTTCATTAGTGCATCACTGTTTTATTGCTAAACTAAGGGATGCTGCTTTGCTCTTCAGTAGACGACCTCTGTTTCTAGAGCCGGAGGTCCTGAGTTCTATTATGGATGCCATTTGCATTTATTTGTCTGGAAAGGAAAATAATAAAAGTAAAAAATAAAAAGTGCCAAATTTTACTTTTAAAGCCTTGAGATGGCCTTCAGTGGTGCAGGAAGAATCCAATCATCTCATTTTGCAAGGCTACTCCCACCTCCTGTTCCAAATGGCAGTCAAAAGATCCAGATGCCAGGATCAAAATAGTCTCCCTTCATCATTTACTTTTTGTGAGTGTCCTTCTTGCAGCTGTGCTGGCAGCATTAAATATACCTCACAGCTATTCATGAGGTTACAGCCTGATCCAGTGCACACAGAAGTCTTTTCATTAACCTCTGTGGCTTTGGATCAGTCCTGGAGACCGTGCCTCTGCCTTTTTTTTCAGAGTGTTGTGCTTTCTGTTCTCAGATAACAGCTTTGTACCCATATTATGAAGTGTAAGCATAGGGTATACATTCACAGAGAAGTACAAGAGCACCTTTACCTTGTACTGTTCTGGGTTATCATGTTGAAAAATCCCTGAGCCCTCCACAAGGAAGCAATTACCAGGCACTCACTGCGTTACATTACAGTTCAGTCTGTCTCTCTATGACTACATTGTACACTGCATAAACAAATAAGCTATAAGAAAAAAATTTGCACTGGAAAGATGCTGAGAAGAATCTTATCTTTAGTTTATAAACAAAGATTAGGGATGGAGATAGAAGGGGAAGCCAATGTACTCCTAACACAATCAGAGAAGGCAGAGCCAAAGGATGTAAGGTCTTATTCAAATAAATTTTCTAAAGGCAGGTAGAACAGAAAAATAACAGAAGAATTAAAAGGAGTTGTCACTGATGGCTGATCAGGAACCAAAAAGTTTAAAATACAAAGCTGACACTGGCATAAAGATATTCAGGAGTAAATTCAGAGCAAATATTTTAAGAGAAAATTTGACCCAGAAGTTTTGAACCCTGGGTTTGTCTTTTTGTTAACATAGAACAACCTCTCCTCCTGAGTGTGTTTTTCACCACACTTGTATACATACACTTGAATACTTAATGATATAGACAATCACGGTCTCTGTTCAGGCTTTGCCGTGGTTCTTACTGATATAAATGTAGGGGGTGACACCCTTTTACATGGTCCTCTAGACTGAGGAGGCTCTTTAACAGGTCCTAGGCATAGAACTGACACTATGTGAGCATGGATTTACAAGAGCCAAATTCTTGAACATCCTGGTTTATCCACCAGCTCTTGTAAGCTCCATCTGTGGGATCATGCAGGAGACATTTAATTGTGGGTCATAATCTGGTTTATCATTTTGCTGTACGTAACAGATAAGATTACAAGAGGCTACATAAAGGTTCGGCTGGTGTTACAGCAGTGTAAGTGGCACCCATTACAGGCTGCCTGAACACCTAATGATAGCTTGTCATTGGATATCATGAACTGACAAGGCTGTGCATGCAATTGGCTGCTGTATGTCTAGAATTCCAAAGGTTCTTATAGATGAAATATTAGCACATTAAGAGTTTCTTTACACTTGTCTCATTTCAGCTTCTTAAGTGGCTAAAACAAGTCTGATTTAGAACGATAATTTAATGTTCCTCTTTTATCCTGTTAGGTTTATTTATTTGACCGTGGCTGGCTGTCAGGTGTCAAGGCACCCTCTCACTCCCTTTCCTCAGTGGGATGGGGAATAAATAAGATTAAAAACTTGCAGATTTAATAAAGAAAAGTAAAGGCCATGCATGAAAACAAGGGAAAATAAAAAGAATTATCTCTACTTCCCCTCAGTAGGCAATGTCCAGCTGCCTCCTGGGAAGTAGGGCCTTAGCACATACATGGGTTACTTGAGAATACAAACACCTTAGTAATGGATGCTGCCCTTCTCCTCCTTTCTCTTGGCTTTTATTGCTGAGCACAACACTTGGGATGAGATATCCCTTCTGTCAGTTTGGGTCAGCTGTCCAGGATCCGTCCCCTCCTGGCACACTGCTCACTCTCAGCCTGCAGGTTTTTAGCTGGAGATTGGGGTTGGAGAGACAGCACTTGGTGCTGCGTCAGCTCTGCTCAGCAGGAGCTGAGACACTGTGGTGTCACCAACACCTCTGCAGCCACCAACACCCAGCACAGCACTGTGAGGGCTGCCATGGCGAAAGTTAACTCCATCCCAGTCAGAGCCAATACAGGAACTGACCAGCAACTATTACTCCATTTTTTAAACTAAAATGTGAATGGACGTATCCTTCAAGCCAGTATCAGTGCACTTCTTTACATGTAGACATGTCCCAGAAAATGTTAGATGTGTGTTCCAATAACTCACATTGATATAATTTTCCCCTACTTCCTGAGAAAGGAAAAAAATTGCTTTCACACTATTTGCAAGTTCACACCTAAAGAAGCCCCATAAAGGACTTTGAAGCTTTAATTTAGATTTATGTCATCACTAGATCCTAGCCAGAAAAATTAAGAAGAATAACTTTGTTTTACTGTATTCCTAGGATATCTTAGTCCCAGATGAGACAAAAAATAATTGTCAAATCACTTGCTGTGTGGTCAGTAAAGACAAATATGCAGATAAAAACCCAGAGCCATACTATATTTTTTCATGATTTCTGCGTTATCAAAACAAGGATGAAACTTGAAAAAAACTCAAACATGGATCAGAAGTGGAGTGGCTGGGGAGAATACAGGAAAGGAGGATACAGAGTAAGGCAATTTCCTGCTCTACCCTGTTGATGCTTTTGCTCTTCCACTGACTTCCTTTGCCCTCAGAACGTTACCTGGCGCTACCTCACTTCAGGGCTTACCTGCACTCTTGCTGGATGCTCTTAACTCTTCTGTAGCTTCCAAGGATCCAGTGATTCTTGTAACTTGGATTCACTGACGCAGTTATGAGCTAGAGAATGATTTTTGCTTCCATTCAATTTTTCATACTGAGGAAACAGATTAAAATGTTCAGAAGGCCTCCAAGGTAGCACCAGCAGCTCAGAAAGTCTGATATCATCTCATGTCACATTTCTGTGATGGGCTCCCAGGTGACTCAGGGAAGAGTGCAAAAGTGTCACAAAGTCCCAACAGAGTTTATAGGGACAGTGTGGTGCCAGGTATTCCAGTACAGATACAGCTCTCCTTAACTAGCTCTGTGATGAAATCAAGCCTTTGTGTTCTTAATTCCCCGTCTCTTAAATATTCCTTCAAGTAGTGTTAAAACTTTAATCTTGAGGGACGATCAGGTACTGAAGTAATGGACAAGTATGTACATAATAGAGATTTTTTTTCTTTAATCTTTCTCACAGTTTTGATTCTTTGTCTTTTTCAGACAGTTCTGGAATTTATTTTTAGTATAAATTCTACATATCCCTTTCTAAGAGATAAAAGTCAGTGCAGGGAGTTACACTCCTAGAAAGGATCCATGGAGTGTAAAGAAGCACTGTTTTTCTTTTATGACATGAAAAATATTGTCTAGAAGCATCAAAATCAAGAACAATCACTTATCTTTACATTTCTACTATACAATACTCCAAGGATACAAAAGTGTCTTTAATGACATAGGATTGATTAACTCTCTGTGGTTTGTGCTTCTTTAAATTACCTTGACAATAACACGCAACACAAAGAGAACTGGTTTTTTTTTCACTTTGGAATTGTGGCAGAAATCTGAAGATGGTGTTTTTACAGGTGATTCTTTTATCAGAGTAGAAGAGGAAAAAAAGCAGTGGGGAAAAAGATCACCCAAACTGGCTTTAATGGTTTTGTTACTTTAAAAAGCAATAAAGGCAACATCTTTTACAGAGGGTCAGAAATGAGACACTGACAAATTAATCATGTGGGATAATTAAAAGCAGATCTCAATCCTCTAGGGTAAGTGACTCTATTCCTTCAGTTATAGTTATAGTTTTTCATCTCCAGCATAAATAAATGTAAATAAAAGAGGAATGCAAAGAAGAGCTAGCATCAAGATACTGAAATGAGGAATGGTACACAAAAAAACAAGTACCAGTCCTAAAAACTGTGCACAGCAATTGTTTCGCATTAGTGAAGGAGAAAAAATGGACAGGGAAAAAAAAACACATGGAAAAGAACAGAAGGTGATTTCTGTAATAATTCTTGCAACTGGCAGTAATCTATATTATTCTGTTTGTGTTTTCATTCCATCATGGGGGAAAAAAACTAGCTATGGGCAAAACACTTTTCGTGTGCAATAAATTCAACATCTCTTCATCCCTAGGCACACTTGGGAAAGCTGAAAATACGCTGAAATTCAAACCCTGGGGGACAGGGCAGGGAGGACATTGTGATTGTGTGTGAATTCAAGAAAGGAAATATCTCAAAAATCTGAATACTTAGTTCTGCCATTTTCAAAGTGTTCACTTGTTTCAATAAAATGCATGTTTCCAGTTCAAAATTAACTCAAAGATAAATATTAAACAGGATTAAATCACCCCAAAATTAATTAAAGACAAGTGTTTCTGTTCAAACCCTCAGATAAACAGAATTTTTGTTCCATTTGCCCAGAGAACAAAACCTTCTCCTTCTTTCCACCCACCACCCTTAGTGCCAGCATCTCAAGAGTGCATGCATTGTGTGGCTCCTGCTGCGAGCAAACTTAACAGTTTTTGTGCAGGAAGGGAAAAGGAGAAGACAAGCCACCTCACCCCTACACACCTCTTTATTTTTATGCTAGACAAAAGGATCACTTTGTTCAGCTACTTAAATCTTGCACTGAATAGAGAAGTCACTGTGGGGAAGTGGAGCTTGCTGTCTGAGACTAATACTCTAAATCCCTCACATTAAGTACACAAGTAGCACTAAACAAATATCCACACAGATGTCATGCCATTCTACTGAGCAGTTTTATTCCATTTATAAAATGAAAGAGCAATCCCTTGACTGCTTGTCATGGCAGGTGTCTGCGTATTTAAATGCTGGTCAGTTTTAAATGGAACACGTGTATTTAACTTTCCCAGCATGTCTGAAGCTTTTAAAGCCCATCACATTGATGCTAAAATAATAAGGGCCAGCAGCCTGGTGATATGATTGCTTTTTTTATTGCTCAGTTTGTGCTGAGAACTCATTTTAATTCCAAAGGTTATGGCTTTTAAAGCAGCGCTACACCCATTTCCCTCCCCCAAACTGAAGCTGGATCAAGAAGGGCCATAAATGAGAGCTGAAAACGTATGCTGGCATGGCAATCCATCCTCTGATCCTTTTTATTTTTGATGTGCTTTCTAACCACTCTTCCCGGCAAAGATCGAGAGTGTGTCTCACTTAAGCAGAAGATGTCAGCTGTTGTGGAATTGGCAGATGGACAATTGAGATACTTCAAGGTAAAAACATAAATAAAATGCAGGGAAAAGAGAGAAAGCATGTAATTACCGCTCACTGCCGCTGTCTCCTTGCTTTGGAATTTCAATGTCAGAGGAAGGGTTTTGTCTCCTAATTGCTCATTGTTAGCTATGGCAATTATAACACAGGAATACTAAAGGAGAGGCAGATGAATGGACATAGTATCAAGTTAAGTCTGGAGGAATGGCTTCTAAACCTTTAATGGCGTGATTATGTTCTCTGATAGGAACATATTGTGTGTCTTTCCACCAAGGTTAGTCTTGTGTGACACTTCATAAAATTATAGGATTGTTGAATATTCTGAGTTGTAAGGGACCCACAAGGATCACTGAGTACAACTACTGGCCCTGCACAGGACACACCAAAATGCCACCATTCACTTGAGAGCACTCTCAGAGAGGTTTTGAAGGATTCATCCCAGGTCCTCTGAAGGAATTTCAAAAGAAGTCAGAAAAACAGACAAATGAGTAGCCAAGAGGCATCAGGCAGGGGACAAGCTGAGCGAAGTTTCTTACAAAGGACTGTGGTATATCATGTGGATATATGCTAAAGACTTAAAGCTGGCATATCTATGAAATGAGCTTAATAAAGATAACACAGACCTTAAACACCTTCAGGAGGAATTTTTACACTGAAGTAAATTATGAAGATGATATTGAGAAGAAAAAGAGGAATTTTTCTAGTTATAAGATAATTATTGGGTTTTACGCTTTTGTTTCACACAAAAGATGATGTCTAAAATTCTTTCTGTTTGAGCAGATGTTCTTTCAGTAAAGTCAGACTAAATTGCTTGAAACTCACAACAGAAAACTGGCATTTTAGAAGCCAGGCTTTTATGTCTACTTTACACTTTTTCATCTTTGTTATAAAATTCAGGATAAATATTTCAGCTTTCATGGTCGGGTAACAGTTATGATTAATGTTATAAGCAGAGGTTGAAGGCTTCATTTTGTAATACAAATAGAAAATGAACCCTGGAGCTGGACCCATCTCTGCCACATTCTACATGGGTGGGACAGCAAGTTTTGCAACAGATATGACACTGCTGTCAACAACTTTTCTAAGAAAAAGCAGAAATGCAAAGGTACGAAAAGAGCTGAGGAGCTGAGGGATAGCAAACAGCATATGAAAATACTTTCAAACACTTTAAATGAAAGAAAATACTCAATTGTTGGAAACTCTGTCCAGGGAGACTTCAAAGGATGTGTTTTCCACCAGGCACACTGAACAAATCTCGGGATGGCCTGAAAAGGGAAACCAATGTGCAGATTTTATTCGATAAACTCAGGAGTAGTTCTGGTTCTCGTCCTAAGAGCAAATCAAGGAAACCCTGTAGCTCTTCTCTTTACTCCTTTGTGTACCCAGAGAAGTAAATCCTTTTATGAAAACTGGTGTCGTGGTTTGACACTGGCCAAATGCCAGGCACCCATGACAGCTACTCATTCACCCTCCCCTGCTACAGCTGGGCAGAGGAGAGAAAAAAAATTAACAAAGGGTCCATGAGTTGAGATAAGGACTGAGAGAAACACTTCAAGGGCAAAACAGGCTCAACTTAGAAGTACAAAGTGAGTTTGTTACTAAAAAAAACAGAGGAGAATAATGAGAAGTAAAACTAAGCCCTTAAAACACCTTTTCTTCCCCCAACCCCTCCCTCCTTCTCACAGGCAGTGCAGGGAGACAGGGGCTGAGGGTTTGGTCAGTTCATCACCCAAGATTTTCTTCTGCTTGGCTCAGGGAGAGAAGCTGTTCCCCTGCTGCACTGTGGGGTCCCTCCCACAGGAGAAACTTCTCCACAAACCTCTCCAATGTGGGTCCGCTCTCATGAGCAGCAGCCAAACTGCACCTGCTGCAGCGTGAGTCCCTCCCACGGGCACACAGTCCTCCCAAAACTGCTGTGCCATGGGTCTCTTCCCACAGGGTGCAGTCCTTCAAGGACAGGCTGCTCCAGCCTGGAAGCAGGGCCCTCTCTCTCCACTGGGTTTCCCACTGGATCGCAGCCTCCTCCAGGCATCCACCCGCTCCGGCGTGGGCACCTCCCCCACGGGCTGTGAGTGGATCTCTGCATTCCCCGTGGGCCCATGGGCTGCAGGGGCACAGCTGCTTCACCATGGTCTGCACCACGGCCTGCAGAGGAATCTCGGCTCCGGCACCTGGAGCACCTCCTCCCCCTCCTTCTGCACTGACCTTGGTGTTGCCATGTTGTTTTCCCTCACATGTTCTCACCTCCTCCTCTGCTCTGACTAGAAAAAAACTGTGTCCATGTTGTTTTGATTTTCTTCTCAAATCTGTTATCACAGAGGTGTTACCAGCCTCTCTCATTGGCCCAGTTCTGGCCAGCAGCATGTCCATCTTCAGAGCCACCAGCCACTGGCTCTGCCGGACATGGTGGAAGCTTCCAGCAGCTTCTCACAGAAAACATCTCTGTGGCCCCCCGCTACCAAAAACCAGGCCATGCAAAACCAACACAGCTGGTTTGAAAGTATCTTCTGATAGAGGCTTGGGCAGCTTTTCCACTGTGCAAGGTCTGTGATGGCAGAGTCCCATAGGAGAGGAACTGGGAAAGCAGTCTCTTCTCAGGTGTGTTTCTGGGAGCCTGAGCCTCAGCAGGAAGAGATCAGATCCTGCTCAGACCCAGCTAACCTGGAAATCTCTCAACCTCCAAGTCAGTGTATTTTACCACAAGCTGGACTCCCCATTAAGAATTCTGGAATCAGTTTCTGAAGAAATACCCATCCTTTAGTTTATTGCTAGTTAGTGAGTCATGTATTTAAAAAGCTCTTGTAGGATAGAAGCAGTTATTTTATTGCAAAGAATATAATGACACTGTAAAAAAAATAATATAGACGAAGACAACACAAAGTTGCAGAATTATTTGGATGCCAGGAGAGGTTAAGGAGACTGAGAGTCTTCAGCTGGAAGAAGAGATAACTGACATACAATAATATGAAAGAAATAAAGAAAATGCAGCAAGAGTGTTTCTTGTAACAGGCAGAATGCATAAAGGGAGATTAAAAAAATAATATAAAAAAAGCAGAAGAAGGACCTTTTTGTGGCTTATGTTGTGACGTCCTTTGTCCCAAGATATTACAGAGACCAGGGGCAGATTTTATCTTGGGAATATAACCCTGGCAAAACCTTATTTCTCTCTTCTGTTCAGCATAGACTGCTCACAGCCATTTCTATTTTCCTTGATATGAAATAGCAATGCCTGCTAGAAGTAGGCAGGAGTAGCCTGTGGTGACACGTTGCATATTCTGTATTTCAAGAAGTGTTCAATTTTTGCATAAGTCAAGGTTAAGTACTTCTGAGGAAATCTGTATGGGAAGTGTATATTTCTGTAAAAGGTAAGATGTTTATACCCTTGAGCTTTGTCATGAACACTTTTCCTTTTTTTCAAATACCCCAGTTTTGTTGGGACGGAATTTATTTTTTGGGGGGGTGGGAGGCATGTTGTCAATTATTTATCATGCTAGAACTAGCACAGTTCCAAAGGAGAAATCTTTACTTTGCAATTCAGAAGACCTGCCTGTGAAATATTATGAGCTCTGTGATTATAACCATCACAAACTCCAGGGTTCATTTAACTACCCGTGGATTTCTTCGATGTTGAGACATCTGATCAAATTACTCTGAGTTTCCTTTTTTGAGTCTGTGGAGGACCAGTCAATAAACTCAACAGATTTGAGGTCTGAGAAGTTTATCTCACCCTAAAATAAACACATTTGTCCAAATTAATCACATTAAACTCTATTGGCTGTATTGATTAGGCTACACTGACTATTGTGGGAGCCTAAACAGCCGGCTCAGCTGTAGACAGATACATTTTATAATCAGCAAACAGATGAAATGGATCCTATCCCCAAATTCCATATTCCAGGCAGCCATCACAGAGTGATATTTCCAATAGTTTTGTTTAACAGCAGAAATGGATTGTTTATTGCCATGGATTTCAAGTACTTTGCATAGCTGAGCCTCAAGACAAGTCTGGGCTTAATGTCGTACAAAGGATATTAATGAGTTCTGCCCTGGAACAACCAGTTCCTGCATAAAGCTAATTCTCATTCTTCACTGTATACTTTTGTATGCTGTCTTTTATGCCTTCTGAAATAGAAAATGTCACAGGATTTAGCACTGAAACTCAAAATGAGCAGTGCAAAAAGCCCAGACAAACAATCGTAAAAAAAAGAATAAAACAAAAACCCCTTTAGGATTATATATATATAATTCACTTAACAAAATATTGCAATGAATAGTTTTATTTTGTTAATAAGCATGAAGGAAATTAACAAAAATTTTCTGGGGTCATCAAAAAACTGCAAGTGAGCTGAGCCACTCACCTGTTTCAGGTTTCAACTGTCCCTTTGTATCCTTTCTCTTAGAACTAGAGGTGAAAAAGAGTTGATTTGTTCATCAGCCATCATCAGCACCCAGCAGTGAGCTGGGACCATAGCAAACCAGTGTTTCCATCTATTAATTATGGCTAATTTTTATAATACATAGATGCATTTTGCTTTATGCATTTGTTGTGGTTTTAAGCCTGGCTGGAGATGAAACACCACAGAGCCACTCACTTCCACCACCCCTTCTCTTCCTATCCTCCCACAAAGAATGGGGAGGAAAGTTGAAGCAAAACTTGCATGTTGAGATAAGAACAGTTTAATAATTGAAAATGAAGTAAAATATAATAATAATGGTAAATAATAATAATAATAATATAATAAAAAGGGAAAAGAACAAGTGATGCACAATCCAATTGTTCACCACAGTTCCTCTGAAAAACACTAAAAACTGCCTTCATATGCCAGAGAAACAACTCAGAGTTTTTTTTAAATTATAATGATAAAAAACCTCTGTGGCTGCCAGTGTTTAATTTGATAGGTTTTTTTTTTAAATTTGGTCCACTTTCTCCTTTTACTTGAACCTATGTTGAGTAAGAGAGAATATTGTGTGCTTTCAGTGATATGAAAGATACACTGTTATTTATAAATAGTTTGGCCACTATATATTTAAATGAATATTGCTTCTGCTAATTAATTACATCATCCAAATATACAGAATCCAGAAAATTCTAAAAGACAAATTCTAAACCTAAATGAACTTTCTTATACACGTGGTGGTCCTCTTATAACAATCTCACTTTCTTTTGGCAAGACTGCAAAAGTTGTCCCTTTTATGGCATAGTTTTCTGGATTAGAAAAATTGCATGAAAAATAAAGCTGGTTCCTCAGAGGTTTTTTGTTCTCTTTGCAATAATTTTCTTTTCTTTTTCCCTCAGTATCAAGAGCAGGGCAAAGACTTTGTACGGAAGACCTAACCTAGACCTTCAATTCCCAGAAGTGTTGGTCATTTTCTGCTTAATTTCAAAATCTCACTTAACACCTTTTAATTCCTCAGCTCTCCTCTCCTTTGGTATCCCAGGGACCTGATCAGCCATTTGTTATCCATCTTGATGATATCTGCACTCTGGCCTGTGCAGTAAACTCCAAGAACAAAGATTTTTTCTCTGTGCCAAGTTGGTTAAATCTTGATGTGTCCCACTGTTAGAAAGGACAAGACTTTGCCACACTCACTTGTTATAAGGTAATTCAGAGTGTATTTAATTCAAAGTCCCTGATGACAAACTCATAATACTTCTTGGAGTACAATATGTTCCTCGTCCCCACAACTCATATGTGATTTTTTTTAGCCATAGCAGTAATTGCTGAGATCTGCCAGTGGAAAGACAACTCCTCATGATAATTATTAATTTTTCTCTAATTTACCACTTCAGCAGTGGAATTCACTTGACATTTATTCATTTCCTGTTCCTGAAATGATTAAAATATTTGCTCATACAAATAAGACAAGTGTTTTCTCTAACAGAAAATTTGTCAAACCAATGCTTTTTAAGATTACCTTAAACCACAGACAAGCCCTGGAGTGCGCACTACACGTCACTTAGAGAGAAACTGAAATAACTTTTTTCCATCAGTAAACTCAGAGCATTTGTGTGAATACTCTCCTAATCTCAGTGTGAAATGAAACTTAATGTTGTTGAGCTGCAAGAGAAAGTACTGTAAGTTATTCAAAGTGGACATATATAAGAATACCATAGCACACAGTTCTTTGTCTTTTAAATGACCTATCCTCACTGCCTATGAGTCAATCAAATCTTCTCATGCATCTCCTATGACTATTTATCCTTCTTCAATGACCGAAAAATCCAGGGGATGTTAGAGTCAATAGCTGGTTATTAAGAACTACTATTTAATATTAAAAAACACTGTCAGTGGGAATTCCATGAACTTCTCAAGGTGACTGTGAAACAGGTCCCATGGGATATTTATTAAAAGAAATTTCTGAGTGAATATATTACACAACTATTTGATTTTGCTGTTGGCATAAATATAAGGAAATATGCTTAGAGTTTTGGGAAGGTCTTGAATTCTTGGGAAACCATGACTTGATGGAAATAAATGTAGTGACGGTTCCACACATAGCAATTAATTAATACATGGAGATATAAATTCGTGGAATTCTAGAGAGAAATTCAGAAACCTAAATTCTCTTTTCTATTTGATTTCTATAATATCACAAATCAAATGTGTCCTGTCTTTCCTATCACAAATATTTTCTATTAAATTTTTGATTTGGTGGAAACTTCTGGGTCTTTCTTCATCTACCACCCTGTAAAGATTGTCTTGAGATATGTGTCTGTGTAGAGAACCTAACAAGTCTACTACCTCATCATGTAGCTGAGATTTGTAGCTGCCAGTCTAACAGAGCTATTTGGGTATTTGTTTCCATTTCCTCTTCTACCACAATTTCGTCTATCAAAGCCAATTATGACATTTATATTGTCATGTTCCCTTCCTTTTCTCCCTGACATGGCACTTCCAAGGGTTGAAAGCAGTGCCTGTCCAGCCTTTACATCATCATCCTGGCAGACATGATGTTAAATTAATGTTGTACCTGGCTGTCTTATGAATACCTTAGCAGCAGATAAAGATCCAACAACACACTTTGGGAAAAACAAACAAACAAAAGCAACAACAACAACAAAACCACAAAAAAACCCAAAAAGTAAAATGGGAAAAATCTGTCTTTCTGAACATAAGAAAAATGGGAATCAGTAACTGTGTCTGTTTGATCTACTAATAAGTGAAAACTCCCCATTGTATTTATACTCTCAACTGCCATACTGTCTTTACCTGACATGCATCTTTGCAAAATCATGTGTGAAACACAGAATATGGAAAGAAATATGGCTAAAAACACCCCCTACTTATATTAATATTCAGGACCAACCTACCTTCCAGTGCAGTATACTCTCTACTCAAAGACATTGCACTTCCCCTCACTCTCATTTTCACAGGCAGTCTTTATCTGTCCATCTGCAATGCATTTCTGCTCCATTAAGTTATTATAATACACAGCCATAAAGATAATGCAACTGTAAATTATTGCATTAACATTCTAGTCATCAACACACAGACTGAACAAAAGGCAGAAGTTATTTTACCTGATAATGTTTCATTTCAGAAACAGAATATTCTCTTTCAAAATGGATGAAAAAACACTTGGAATGGCAATTAATACTCTTCAGAAATGCCATCCTGATGTGTTTTGCTTTTGTATTTGTTCAAATGTATGTTAACACTCAATTTGAAGGAAAAAAACCCAAACAAACAATATTATAGGATAGAGAATAGAATAGAATAGAGTAGAATAGAATATTCTATTCTAATAGAATAGAGTAGAATAGAATAGAATAGAATAGAATAGAATAGAATAGAATAGAATAGAATAGAATAGAATAGAATAGAATAGAATAGAATAGTTCTTTGGGAAGGAACCTAAACCAATCATCTAGTCCAACTGACTGACCAATTCAGGGCTCACCAAAAGATGAATCATGTTAAGCACCTTGTCCAAACACCTCTTAAACACTGGCAGGCCAGAGGCATCGATCACCTCTCTAGGAAGCCTGTCCCAGTGTTTGACCCGATCTCTCAGCAAA
This sequence comes from Rhagologus leucostigma, assembly GCA_013397725.1. NCBI lineage: Eukaryota > Metazoa > Chordata > Aves > Passeriformes > Rhagologus > Rhagologus leucostigma. The sequence continues at coordinate 44,051 of VZTD01004853.1, forward strand.
GACTTGTTTCCTAATATCAAGACCGAACCTTTCCTGATGCAGCTTTGAATAGTTCTCCTTCAAAATTAAGAGAAATACTTTTTAAAATTCTAATTGAAACCCAGATACTGAAAGAAGGATGCTGTGAAACATATGGCAGGAGTGAGGGGGAAGTAATTATCACTTGAATTCATAAAACCTATAAGATTATAGTTTTTATTATATAACAATTCCACATAGTAAAGAAAATTATCAACAATTGAACCTATTGGTCAGTCTAGGTCAGATGGTTTTTTTTCATCAGTTATCAGTATCAGATACCCCAGGAAAGTCACAAGCACACCAAGTTTTCACTAGACATATCATCCCTAATTGCACCAATTATCAGCTTAGAAATGCCTTGAACCAGAAATGACCTCAGAATGACTTTTTTTAAAAGCCACTTAACATGGTCCTAATGGAACAAGCCAGGCATACCTTGTCATTTTGTCTCAATATTTATAAGCATTTTGATTTTAGAAGAACTTAGGTGACAGTTCTCCAGGAAATTTTGAGCAGAAGCCCAAAGAACCATTTTCAGATGGCAAAAACTATCTCTGAATGTTAACAACGGGAATGGTACTTGTGCTCATACAAGAATCAAAGCATCTTGCTTTGAGAGCAAACCTTTCAAATGCAAAATTAAAAGGGCTGTAGGGGTCTTTTTGGCCCTTTTTGGTGGTATAGGCTGTGGGATTTCTTGCAAAAGTTACTGCAGTCTTCTCCTCACTGGTTTTAGAAATGAAACTGGGCTACCAGAAGCCCTCTGAAAGAAGAAGCCAGAATTTCTTTCAGATAAATATTTTTAAAGTTGTTCGTATTTTGGAAACGTAAATAAATTAAGCTTCCTACTTAAACTTATTGTTTCAGAACTAAATATTTTCATGAAAGACTTGCAGGGAAAAAAAAAAAAGCAAAAATAACATATGACAAGAAGAAAGGACAAAGTAGCCCCTCTATTTGATGGTGTTTCTGATCCCTTCACAATGATGGAAGTTATCACTGTCAGGAATATTTCCTGGGCAGACTGAGACCCGAGGAGACAGGTTGGACCTTATTTAGTCAGGTGGTGTGGGATGGTACCTCCAAACTTCAAGCAGGGTTAGAGTGTGTGCACATTTTTCCCAAATGAAGGATACAGAAAACAAGCTAATGCTTCAATAACCACACTTCATTCTCTTCTTGACAGGTTTCAGGACACAACTGTTATAAGCTGTTTATTTAATCTTTTGGAGAGAGAGACCAGGAAGTCTATCAAAGAGAACGTTCTTTCTTTTCCATGGAACATTAGGATAAGAAAAAGAAAACCAGCATTTATATCATCTCTTCTTTATATGAATGTCACATCATTGCCTCTTTGAGATATAAGAGTGTTAAAAACCTTGTTTGTGCAGCAGAGGAAAAAGATGCACGAATAATTCATGTAACTGGTCAATAGACAAGTCACACACTGGATCCCTCTTCCCACAGTGATTATCAAGGGTGGTGCTCATCACTTTTAGTTCAAACTTGTGGTCAATGGCCAAAACCCCTACCAGTCTTGTCAGGAAAAAGTCAACCAGAGCCCCATCCATGAAGACGTAGTGCAGAATCAGAGTGCACAGTAAATGAGAAGTGTTAATGACATCAATGGCTTAATGCTAAGCTGCTTTAATCACTGATTTTGTGTAGATAACACACTAATGCACATCCACCAGAGAGCTAAGGCAGTAAATCTTTCCAACAGCAACAGGATTCTTACCAGCTGGCAGGAGTTGTGACTGAGGGTAAAGCTCCCAGAGACCATGAAAAGAAAGTGTCTGTAGCAGTGCAAAATATAGGAAACAAACAAAAAAAAAAGTCAGAACATTTTTGTATTATCAGGGTCAAGACCCTCAAAGTTGAATCTACAACCTTAGAATAGGCATTTCTGTTTCTTATTAAAAACTCCATATGTCTGCAATCAGTGTCCTTCCCTGCAAGTATATTTACCACCCAGAATTCACAACAAGGAAACCTCTCTTCTTTTTGATTTTTTTCTTTCTTCTCAAACAAAGTAAAAAAGAAATCTCCTTTTTTAATGCTGATTCATAAAATGATATATTCCCAAAGATTTGTGGAAGACTGGAGAGACTGATATCCAGAAATTCTGTGGTAGGTTGGACACTATCACATTTTAGAACCTAAAAAGAGGTCAAATATTGAATCATCTGCTCATGATGCTGCAGGTTTAGTTTCATGTTTATTCTCACATAGCAGAAGGCTTCTTCCTGTAATGAAATCACAGGTGGGTGAGTGGTCAGAACATGTTTCCATCAAGGAGCCATCAGTCAATGACCAGGCAAGGCAGAAAAGCAAGAACATTCACTTCCAAGTTAATTCATTTTTAACAGGAGAAAAATCATGTTGTTGTTACAGTTTTACTTAGAAATAATAAAGACTCAACATGTTATAGTGAGCATTGTGCAGAGAAAACAGAACTATGCTTTGTGCTTGTACTTATGCAAGAAAAACTTAAATTTAAATCAGTGCAACCAGCACCATTCATCCCATGAATTTAAGCTTCCAGTCTGCTTACTCAAGTCTTTTTCTTCAGTCAGTAATTTTGAGTAATAACACATAAGAGTCATCCTTATTTAAACTTAAAACTAGCTGTTGTACATCCATCTCCTCTAATAAATATTTCCTCTTATTTTCATGACATTTACATTAAAATATCTGGCATAATCAGTGGTGCTGGCCATATACTGACATTTTCAGGAGAATTTTTTTCTTATTAATATTGAAAGTCTCAGAAATATTTTAATTCTAGAAGGAAGCAAGGAATTTTCAAACAAAAAATATCTATACCCTTATTCAGAAGACTTTTCTCCACACGATACTGGAATACCTCTGTTAAAAAAATAAAGAAACTAAAATTTATTGAGGGCTAAACAAGCAGAAGAAGACAGAGAGTGCTGGGGTCTTAGGGAAATAAGGAGGCAGGGTTTGTAACTGTCACAGGTAGTGTTCTCAGATCCTCCACATGAAGTAATTAGGTTACTTTCATGAGAGTCAAAGTACAACACTATCTAAAAGAGGATTTTATAGGGGATGAGGATAACTCTTGTTTCCAGAACTCTGGCTGCACTATAGGTGAAACCACATGAATCTTGATATGCTCAAGTTTGAATCGTACGCAGTTGTCACTGCAGGTTTGCATTTCAGAACCAAAACACAGTGCAATATTAAGAAATACTTTAGAAGAATAGGTTCCCCATTACATGAAGGTCAAGAAAGGAACTTTAGAGTGACATGAAGACATTCTTTTGCTTTTCTACCATAGCTGCTCATAACCCAAAATCTAGCTCTGATCTGTGCTAGGAAGATCCTTTTCTCTTTACCCACTTTTCTTTCTTTTATATTTCATTAATCAGCTACAGAAGCGTACGATCAGTGCCTCATTTTTTCAGGACAACAGTCACTCTCTAATTGTTTCACGTCTGATAAGCATTTCAGTGATGGATGACCTGCCTCACTCTGCAGAATTGTATAGCTGAAAAATAGATTCAGGGTTAAGAGAAAGCAATCCACAGTTTAATATACACCATTTACTAAAACCTTAAGTCTTTTGCTTTATCTTTCTGTTATTTTTAATTCCATATATACTTTACAAAACATTTGCTTTCCAACATAAGTGTAACTCCTCTGCTCTCTTCCAAGATATGATGATTATATGGGAAGATTGAAGTGTCAACATTAATCACTCACTTGATTCTAGGAAAAAGCAGATTCAAAACTTTGAAGGGGCTGAATTAGTGCTTTTCTTTTCCATTGCTGGATTTCCCAGTTGGATAAAATTTAGGGTTGTATCCAGTTGGATAAAAATCCTGGGATTAAAATTAAAAAATAATCATAAAAAACCCTAATGTTTTTAATACATTTTTCCCTTTGAAAGTGAAGCAAGTTACTTGAACTGTCCAGCAAAAACTGATGAAGCAACATTGTCTTATCATAAAGGGACCAATAGCTGTGAGCCAAACACAAGTCTTTGTGGATTTATAACAATTCATGTTCTTTTTAACAGATTTAGCATATTTTCCTGTTGTGCTGGTTTTGACTGGGCTAGAGTTAATTTTCTTTTCAGTAGTTAATATGAGGCTGTGTTTTAGATTTGTGACCAAAACAGTGTTAATAGCACAGGGATATTTTCATTACTGCTGATCAGAGCTCACAAAAAGTTGAGGTGTGGAGTGAGGAGGCTGGGGGGAAACAAGGAATTGGGAGTGGACACAGCCAGGACAGCTGACCCCAGCTGACCTAAGGAATATTCCAGACTATATGGAGTCATACTCAGCATATAAAGGTAGGATAAGGAGAAAGGGGAGACATTTGGAGTGATGTCATTTGTCTTCCCATGTTACCGTTTTGTGTGATGGGGCCCTGCTCTCCTGGAGATGGCTGAACACCTGCCCAGCCATGGGAAGGGGTGAATTAATTCCTTGTTTTGCTTTGCTTGTGTGCTTGGCTTTTCCTTTACCAGTTAAACTGTCCCTATCTCAACCCACAAGTTTTCTCACTTTTGCCCTTCTGATTCTCTCCCCCATCCCAACCAGGGGAGAGAGTGAGCAGCTGTGAGGTGCTTGGTCACTGCCTGGAGTTATGCTTTAACATCTGTTCATCCCCTTTTATCATACCCTAAAATCTTGTCTGATTTTACTTCCTCTGCAATTCTGTTTTACCTCTAAGCTGCACCCTTTTGGAAACCTATGTGCAGAAGCTGTTGATTAGTGCCAAAATTGTAAATATCTTCACCATCTTCTAAAATGAATGTGCTTTAGAAATAAGTACCGCTTTGGTAACTAAATTAAATCACTATTCCTTTTCCTTTTAACACAACCTGATAATTTTGAGACAATATGCTAGTTTACCCCTACCCCTCAAAAAAAATCTGTGATGTATTTACTCTACGGATCTTTTACAACTTTTTACTTCATAAAATTTACTCTTGTCTTCAAGTACTTGTTTCCAACATAGTCAAACAAAACCCACTTTCTATAAAACTACTGCTTTCTTTTCCCTCAAATCTTTCCAAATGATCATTCCAGCTGCAGTACCAGAAGGTACAAACAAGTAAAGGTGAGAAGTAAATCAGTAAGTATAACTAATATGTGTTTTACATAACAACTGGTGCTATGTTTTTTCCTACCCTCTTGATATATCCCAAGCCTTAAACTGAGCTCTTGGACTGTGCCTTATTATTTGTTATGCCAATTATTAGTCTACCGTTGGTGCTATCACAGTAGGTGATATCACTAAAATAGTAGCAATTTTCTGAGCATGGTTATAGGTTATAACAGGAAAATATATTGTTTTTCAACTGTGATGAAAGAAACGGATGGGCCTTTCACAGACCAATGCTTATTAAAAAAAAGAATTGGTATCTATTAAGTTATTATTTGTGACTGACCAAAACCATTTATTCAGCTATTTTAGAGGCTAAAATAATGACATATAATCAACCATCTCCTAGAGGACCTCATGCCTTGGCAATCACTTGTGGTGTCCAGTTTCACCTCCTTAGTCTCCTAAATTGCACTTGGACCTTTAGAAGTGCATTTTCCAGCGTCCCGCCACCATATTTTCCCATCTGGGCATCTGCCAGAGTTTACAAAATGGCGTCTCCCCTACCTTCAAGTAAACAGGTGGGTTTATTTCTATAGAACTAAGGAGTAAGAATGGATGATACATATCCAGCATTTGTGTCTGGTTGCTGGATGTAGAAACCTGGGAGCATCCTTGTGCTGTCACACAGAAGTAGACAAAGTTGGTTTATAGCTGGCTTACAGCCTTATAAATCTCATTTCAACTCTTTTTTATTTGCTCTGGTTGCTTACACCATTTGCATTATAACTTAGTAGGTTTAGATTAGGTATTAGGAACAAAATTCTTCCCTGTGAGGGTGGTGAGGCCCTGGCACAGGTTGCCCAGAGTTCTGGCTGCCAACCCCTGGAAGTGTTCAAGGCCAGGTTGGACGGGGCTTGGAGCAACCTGGTCTAGTGGAAGGTGTCCCTGCCCATGGAAGGGGGTTGGAACTTGATGGTTTTGAAGGTCCTTTCCAACCCAAGCCATGCTATGACTCTATGAATTTACGGGCACCAGGATTAAAAATGCCTCCAGGCACAAGATGACTTTAAAACTGGAAGCCAGTAGAACTATCTTTCAAAGTCCAAAATCCTCTAAGAACTTGGAACACACTGGAAGATAACAAAACACATGCTAAATTCCAGTTTTCACTTACTAAGTACACTTACTTATAAAATAGAATTTTATAGAAGTAACTCAAAATACCGCTTTTTAATTAAAGGATTATCATGCAGTTTTGGGTGAAAAAAAAATGTAGAAGAATTCTGGTGAGAAAATTAGGAAAAAAAATACATTGAAGCATCTTGAATACTCTGATCTGCATTTTTTAAAACACACAAAATAACTTCTCAAAAAAGGCAAGACATTATGGATTTCCAACTGCAGAAATTTTAAGGAGGGAACAAGATTAGAAATTAATGTTTATTTTACCCAATATGCAGATTGATAACAAAAATTTATCTGTCTCCTTCTTAGGAAAGCTTGTTGGACCATTTATATTTAACAAATAACTCAAGTAAAGAAAAAAAAATTAAAAAATCAAAATTCCATAAACAGAAAAATTTTGTACTCCTGTAAGTATGCAAGCAATGATTACCAAAAATTCAATAGGTATGAACTGAAAATATAGAAGAAAAAAACCAATCCAGTAATAAAATGCAGAGTACTCTTTATATACAACAAGCAGGCCTATTTTGCTCCAAAGTGATCAGAATAACAAACAGGAAGCTTTATCCTGCAAAGGGCTGGCATAATCAGAAAAGTGTCAACAGCATGAGATTCTAAGATAGTCCTGATGGAATAAATATATCATTGGTACAAGGGACTTTTTAATTTTTGACATATTCCTTAAATGTCGGGATGAGAAGTAGATGATAGTTTTACTTTAGCAGCCCAGTCTCCAATCTTTTTATTATTCATATGTGGTTTACTAGTCAGCAGAGTATTTTTTGAATTTGTAGGAACTCAGACACCGATTAATGACCTGATGGTACACTCCTAATGCACTCTTTCAAGACAATTAGTTCTCACATTTATTGCAATTCTATATTATAACATAAAAAATTGATTTTGTTGTAATTAGGAGGTCCAGGGATTAAGTATGTCAACTGTAAAATATCTACTAGCAATAACAAAGTTGATTGCCTTGGTAAATAAAAGTGAAGGCACAAAAAATAGGTTTTATTACAACTTTTCTCCAGCTGAAAACTTCAAGCCTCATTTTACTGTATTTTTCATGTCTCTGTGGCAAAAATAAAGGAGAATGAAATGTCACATGAACATGATGGAAATGAAAGGTAAGTTCATACAATTACCCTTATGTTTGGATGTATTCAACAGTGGCACCTGACAGCAATATTATTTGCATAGACAAAATAAGACTGGTATTATTACAACTAATGCACTCTAAAGAGAACTCAGCATGAAGTTTGGTTTACAAACCAGGGAGCCTTATAGACTTAAAGATCTTTTTTCTTGGCTACAGTAACACAAAAGGAGCCTGAATTTGGTAGGAATTGGTCTGAGCTTCACTGCAGGTAGAAATGCAAACATCAGTTCAACTTTTAAGTCAAAGAACATGATCCAGGGCTAATCAGCTTCCCAGAAGGGACTGCCATTGAGTTTTAAACAACCAAAATTTCCTAAATCTTTTTGTAGTCTGAAATTATCTTTTCAGTTTTGGTTGCTGCATTCTGTTGGCAGTTTTGAAAGCAAAAGTATTTCACGAATAGAGCTTCAATGTATTGCTACTGTACAGAAAAATCCTCCCGTTTACATAAACCATTTCTTAAGTGGAGGTACTTAGGTATCCACAACTTTGTTTGCAGGTGAGGACTCAGATAGCTCCTAACAGTCACTGGATATTGACCTACGTGAAGCATAGAATTTCTTAATATCTCTACCAGTGCAGAAGTACAGTTCTTTCCAGTCATACTTTTCACTACAAATTGGTTTTATCTCTGTAGTTCCACACTTTTTTAACTGATAAAACTGTCTAAAATCCTGAAATCAGCATTTAGGTCAACACTTACAGTAAGGTGTGATGAATTTTGTCCTTAATGTGCAAAATGGAACTTAAATCTTTAGAGAGTCTGGGGTGTCCTGGCTCTACCCTGTTCAGAGGTTGAGTACCAACTATTTAAGATGGTGGCATCAATATCATTCCTATGCCTCTACCAGGAGCAGGAGAAATGGATTTTCAAATAGATGAAAGACTAAATGATCCATATGTGAACAAATTATTTTTTCTTTGATTTAATACTTTTTTAATTACTCTTCATTAGAATCACAGATATTCTGCATTGGAAGAGACCCACAAGGATCATCAAGTCCAGCTGTTAATTGAATGGCCCATATGGGAATCGAACCGACGACCTTGGTGTTGTTTTGTCAGCTTCATAACACTTTCATAAAAATTAAGAGATCTCTGTTGCTTCATCTTTGATGAGAATTTCTTAAGAATAGAGTTGGGAGGAAGAATATTTAAATAGATTTGTATCTGCAGCCAGGCATAATTATAAGGTAAATCCCCCTCTTTTCAATGCAGTTGTGGAAGAGATAATAAAGCTATTCTCCATTGGCTTCAAAATATGAGACTCTTCCCATCCAGTTCACAAAACTGGCTTAGTGACACCATCGAAAAACCTCCTTTTTTTCTACATCTGTACCAAACCAGCCCCTGATTCCTACATTCTGTATCCTAAAACTGATCCCCCGTGGTTAGTACAGGTATTAAAGCATTCTCATATTTGTTTCCTTACATAGAAAAATAAACAAAAATGTCCTGTTTTCTATATCTGGTGAGAAGGAATTATGTGTCTTCCTGGAAAACTCATATCACAGTTTTTTTATTCTTTTAAGATCAAAAGGAAATTTAAGTTGCCACAGGTAAGCATACCAAGATTTCTTTGTCATAATTATCACAAATTAATGAAGATAGCCATGTGGACAGAACTCTATGAATCTTTTTATTTGCAGATAGCTCACAGTGAGACACTGAAACAAACACAAAGCCACGCTGTTTAGAAGCCAAATATCTGTAGTTTAAGTAAAAGTGAAGAAATAAAACCTTTGAGGGAATTTAAGTAGGTGGAATTTAATTACCTGAACTGGAACTTAGCCAGGGCAGCAAGGTTAACACCTCTACTGATCCCATATTTTTGCAATCAGTTACTTTAACAATCTTGTATTTGCATATTTCTCAAGTAAAATCCAAGGCAGAGCAGTTAGAGGTGAGTGTTGCTGCTGCCGATATGATGCACTAAACCAATATTATTTTTGCTGCTTGCCTGTGCTCTTGATTGTGTGCAGTCTTACAATGAAGTTTGGAAATTAATTTCTCAGGCACAGAAACAGTGGTTGGTATTTATCAATTTTAGATTTATATCTTCTAGTCAACCCAGGTGGAAAATTGGTTGAAATGCAAGACTTCAGTGAGCAGCCAGATGTTACCTCTCTGCTGAGCTGTCCTAGGTCAAGAAATTACACCCCTCCATTTTGTTAGTATAAACAAACATTAAATAAACAAACATAAAAATATGTTATTGCATAAACACCAAATAACATTATATTTAGAAAATCACAAAGCAAGAAGTTGATGACTTCTTTTCTGTTTTAATAGCAATCGGAAAAATATGAGGCCTGTATATTTTAACACTTTTACTAAAGCCAGAAAAATTAATAAACTGAGAATTCAATCCATTGGTCTGTGTCAATCATAAATCAGAAATACATTTACTTCCTTAATTGCTGCCTTCCTAGGTCGTGTCTTTTGCCGGTCAGTTAGTCACTGATTGTATATCTCCTGATATAAATGTTATATATAGACACATTATATGGTGCTCCGTGCAGATGCATCATCAGAGGTTGCCACTTGTCTGAAAAGCTTGTGCTGTAAAAAAGAGGGCAGAGAATGGGGTGGAGAGTCGATAGAGGCACTGCCAGGTATCAAGGGGGACAGAAGAGCTTGGTAGTCACAAGCAGGTATATCTAGATTGACCACCCTGACAGTTCACAGGAATTTATGTGAAGTCCTTGGCACAATGTTAGTTTAACCATCTTCACGCAGAAGACCAACAGCCCATTTAAACAGAAAACCTTGCAATCAGCCATCATTCTCTAGTCCTTCTTTATCTTTACTTGGTTTGTGTTTCCGACTGTTTCTTTGAGGAAGGCTTAGTACCACTGTTTATGTGGCTATGTTGCTTAGGTCCTAATACAACTAAAAGTAAAAGCTTAGCTGAAGGGCCAAAGAGGTATCACTCTGCACATTCACATACGGAAATGTGAAATTCAGGTTTTCCTTCTTGTAAATACCCAGCCCTCTCTATATACCACAAGAACTATACCACAGGGGAAGTGCTTTAGTTTTAAACATTAATAAAATAAAGTTGCAATTTCTGAGAATTTTCTGGTGAAAGAAAAAGTTTTGTGTACAGAGTCAGAGCTTCAGAGCTGACCAACAATTGCCAGGGGCATTCATAAAGGGGTATTTTGTAAAAATATCTCCCCAAATGCCTAATTTCGGAGAGGGAGAAAAGACAACCTGGGTCTCAGAGGCAGATATTTTCATAGACCTGAATGACCTGGAGAGTCCCCTAGGAAAGGAAGAGGGACATGGGCCTGTGACACAATGACAAAGTGACCTTTCCAGCCAGTCTCCAACAGCTCATAGGAGTACTGAGGAAGGGAATGGCAAAGGCTGTCCTTATTTCGGAACCCAAGCAGAGACAAGAGCAAGTTATACTCTCAAGGAATTTGAAGTTCACCTTCTCTGCTTAACCTTTTTTAATCTTTTTTTAAATTTTAAATGGCATTAGAAAAGACAAAAGATTCCCACTCAAAAGCACACTGATAATTAAAGCCAATAAGTAAACTTTCAGAAATAATGTCTTGAGATTTATTTTCTTCATAAGAAAATATTACTATGGCAAAATACACTCTTCTCATAGACATCCAGAAAACATAAGCTCCTTTTTTTTCTTTTAACATAAAAAAAAGGAGAGTGAAATAGTCTCAGTGTTTTGAAATAATTTGAGATAACTGGAACATTGAAGTTTTTTTATTTTAAATTGGGATTATCCTTAGCTTCTCATCATCAAAGTATGTGTCTGTATCCAAAGTCAACCATGAATTAAAAGAAAAGTTAAATTAAGCTGCAAATTGTATGGTTTAAGTAGCACTGATCCTCCTGGGTGCAGGGGACTATCCTATTCCCTTGCAACTGACTACATAAATACGCAATATTTTTTCATAATTATTTCCCATGATTTTTTTAAAAAACACATCAAATTTCCTTTTTATTGTTGTTTACTTTTAATCTATCTCTGATTTAAAGTAAACGTCAAATATTATGAGTTTTTTGAAAAATCATCATTTCAGATTTTGACCACTTCCATGGACATCCAATCAACTATTATTTTCAGGTTTTCCCCCCGCTAGTTATTGTTGTCCCAAATAACCTCTATTAAAATGAATAGTTCAGAAATATATTAGCAACTAGAATGAAATAGTTAATATTTATTTTAAGAATATGACCATAATGTCAGGTCTGTATCACAATGGTAAGAAAAGAAGAGATGAAATCTAAAATATATTCTTGAAAATGGAAAGACAAATTGGTAAGGAACAGAAGGAAGCTTATTAGAGAAGAATTTAGGGTTTTCTTCTCCATGATTTGGAAATGAAAGGCAACTATCCAGGGACCAGAAGTTACATTGAACAGAATAACTGCCTGATTTGTGCCTCATTAAAAATCAAATTGCATTAATCTATTATTAGTAATAATAATGCTGATCAATTAAGATACAATTGCCTCACCAGGACCTGATTGCACTAGTATCATACAAGACAAAATTAGAGCTTAAGTGGCTCTTTAAATTCCAGGCCCAGAACAAAACTGTGTGTTTTTAAACCTGAATAATGATTACCAGTAGAATATACTGCTAGGAAAGGTCCCTGTCACAAGAAAACACTATGGCAAATAGCACTAACTCATATATCTGATAGCTGTGTGAGCACAAGTGTCAAGGACTGATCAAATGTGGACCTTTTGAAGTCTCTACCCTAGGAGGATCAGGCTTCTGTGACTTACAAAAATAGAATTGATGGCTTGAAAGTGCAGGAACACAGAATGATATTGCTATCTGCAAACAGAAAAATGCTGTCATATTCCCAAAGGAGAGGATTTCAGTAACACAGATATTTTATCCTCATTGAGTAACAATTCACCCTACAAGCATTTCAACTCCCATGATTGCATAAATACCATAAAGTGACAATCAGAGTGAGGAAAAAGATCAGCATCTTACTCACACGGAATCCTACCAAATTATATTTATGACCATTTCCTCCAGAACAATTATTGTAAGTGCATGACTCGCCACCTGAGCAAGTGCTTCATCATCTAAACCCCAAATTGAGAAGAACTTGCATTAAGTCTCTCATAGTTAAGCCACTGAGCAACCCAAATAAAAGTCCGCTTCACTGAATCTGCTTTCAGTCTTTCTCACTGCCTCACTAATTAATACTTCAATAGCTGGTAGGTCCGTATCTTGCCTCGGAGTACATCTTCTTGCCTTTAAATTGATGAGGGCATTACACAAATGTACCATGTTTGGGAAATCCATGGCCATCCATCATGGTTCAAATGAGATATCCAAGTCCAGCTTTACTGTGATTTACCACACTTTCATCTTTCAATTCACTATGAATTGTGGTATATTGTATTTTCATTTGGAGATAAGTACAAAGACATTCATTTAATACCATTTAACTAATTTTTGAACACTTTCAGTCACAATTCAACAATTTATGGACATTAAAGAGAAAACCTGGGTATGAATGGATATCTTTGAAGTTCTAAATCTCAGTATGAATTCCCCAACTTCTGTTGCTCATAATGGTCTGGATTGGTATAATCAACTGAATATAGCAGTAATATTATCTCTAGGCATTTAAAACTGGGGAAATGCCACCAGTTAAATGCTGAGAAAGTAATTTTAGAAGCCCTTTGCAGAGAGTCATGAGTAAGTTGTTTAAATAAGGTATCTGTGCTGTTCTTCCAAGAATCCCATCTCAGATACCCACCCCGGACATGCTATTGAGAAACATGACCTACAATAGTCACAAGATTTTCTAGACAAAAAACGGATAGCAGACTTGAGAAAATGATTATAAATCCGCATTTTTCTTCAACAGATAAACTAAACCTGAAGGTTTTTTTGAAAAGTTTTGGTAACATGCTCCATTGTGTCAAGCAGTTTGTTGCAGCCTAAATCATTTAGGTTGTTAGGAGCTATTTGTTGCCTCTGAGTTTTGTTCTGCAGTTTTCATTTTTCTTTTAAATCTCTGATCGATGTAAGTAGCTATAAATTCCAAATCACTGGTAGGTCTGAAACTTATTTGTTTTTCTCTCAAGTGATATTTGAGCAAGTCAATAAATCCCAAGGAAAACTGACAATACAAAAACTATTTTTGTTCTGATGAAATAAATTCTTAATAACTGACTTTAAAAAAAAATCTATCCCATTGACAATGTTGATTTCAATTTCCTTGGAGTCAAGTTGTAGATGAAATTGGACCATACAATACCAGTACCAGGGAATGAGATTGCAATCAAAAAATAACATAGAGGTGATATACTCTCTCTTTATAAGACAGTCTAAAAGCTATTTAATTCAACATAGATCATGGTATCCTGGCAGTAGATTTTTACCTAATCTTCTACACTGTTTGAAAATGGAGTACAAGGAGGTGAGTAGATATATACACCCAGATTTCCGTAGTTTTGGAAAAAGAAACATCTCATGCAGTTCTAGCCATCTACACTCATGAATCTACATAAAAAACATGGGTGAGATCCAGAACCACAGTAGCTCCATCTTCACTTGGGAAAATAATTTATATATGCAATATAGTGTAATTTTCACTTTATCAAATATTTCTACAATTTAGTTATATAAGCTCTTTATACAGGTCATGGAAGGAATCCTAATTCTCAGCTTAAATGTGTGAACTGCACTGTACTCTGTCAGTCCTCTCCACAGATTTTATAGGACAGTATTTTGGCTGGAATAGAGTTAACTTTCTTCATGGTAGCTCATATGATACTGTTTTCTGGATTTATGACCAAACCAGTATGGCTTTTGATTTAACTGCAGGACTGTCTTTGATTTAACCCATAAGGTTTTTCACTTTTACCCTTTTAATTCTCTCCTCCATCCTGGGGAGGAGTGAGTGAGGGGCTGTGTGGGGCTGAGCTGCCTGTTGAGGTTAACCCACAACAGATGGTTTATCCATATACAAATATCTGTACAGTTGACATCAGGAAATTGATCCCTTTGCCCAGACATAGACATCTGGCGGTACATAAAACACATTAGTTATCATATTTCAACATAGGCTTTCTTTGTAAGATGCCATAGCTTATCTCAAAAAGTGCCTGTCCTCAGCTAAGTAATTCCCCAGATTCAAGAAGTTCACTGAATGCCTTTCCTTTCCTTTCCTTTCCTTTCCTTTCCTTTCCTTTCCTTTCCTTTCCTTTCCTTTCCTTTCCTTTCCTTTCCTTTCCTTTCCTTTCCTTTCCTTTCCTTTCCNTTCCCCTTCCCCTTCCCCTTCCCCTTCCCTTTCTTTTTTTCTTTTCTAGTACAAAAACATGGAAACATATACATTACACTTCAGTTAATTCCTAGCACAGAATTAAAATGGATTTAACTTCTCAGTTATGCACAAGGTGTACAGTCACCGTAACAACACACACAAACAGCCATTATACTTATCTATGTAGATATGAGTAATTATAAATTTAATTGCAAGGCATTACTTGTGTATCTATAGTTGTGGCAGCCTTTTTTTTTAATCTTATCTAGTAGGATTCCAGGAAATGTTAACTGGTTAAGAAAGAATGCTTCTGGAGAGCAGAAGAGCCTGAATTCTGCAATGGATATTATTCTTACAGTGATAAAAGGAACTAAGACACAGTTGAGAAGTCACTACCATGAAAACCTCACAAACCAAGGTCCCAGAGACACAGAAGAGAGGACTGCAAAGAGTGCCTTGTTCAGCTTGCACAATGGATCACTGCCAGGGATGAGAACACAGCGTTTGCCTCTTCACTGAGCCCACTGTGCAAGCTGGGAGAGAGTTCAACATCCAGCACAGATATCGAGCCTTAGCTACTCATGGAACCTTCTACAGTCACTGAAAAGAGACAGGCACTGGGAGAGGTCAATTTATCCAACCTGCCTTCGACATCTTCCCTGATGGAATAAATTTGTCTTTGCAAAATCTTCTTTTCCCACAGCTTACATGAGGCACTTGCAAGTCTAGTTTTAGACCTAAAATATTTCAGTGCAAAATTGCTATTGCAAAATGCATTTTTTATATCTTTTTTCTTTTTTTTTTTTATGAATGACATAACAAATATGGCAGAGGAATACTGGAAAACATAGGATCTGTGTTGCTGAGACACAAGAAAAAGCTGAGAATTTTGCCTTGTCTTGCTGTCATCAAAGAAAACAGCGTGCTGAGATTTTCAGCACTCAGATGAAAAAGACATTCAAGGACCGAAGGGTGATTATGCCTAAGATAATGATGTGGAGGACGAGGGCATTAGCTAAATTCACATTCATGCTTTAATAATTGCTTAGATTATCACAAGTTCACAAGTGACTTGGAGTTAATAACAGCCAGGTCAGCTGATTAATAGCAATGCTTTTAATTTTACCAGTGTTGTTCTTTGCCATCCCATTTTTATTCGAAGCAGCATCACCCGAGTGACATTGCTCTTCTTTATCATCATTTTCCAAAATTTTGTATAGATTAATAATTACTACAAAGGAAAGAAACGACTTTCAAAGGCATTAACAAGAAAAGCAGTTTATTTATCCAAGAAACTGAAAATTTAAAAAGTGAAAAGTAGGGATCTCTATACAGAAAGGGAAAAGGTTTTGAACGATCTATGGGGATTTTGTGGTTTTGGTTTGGGGATTTTGTGGTGGTTTTTTTTTGTTTCCCTGAAGCTACATTTGTCATTCACAGTGTCCCAGATGCCACAGGTGCTTTTATTCATGCAATTCCCTCTCTTTTTCCCTGTGGCACACAAATTCCTGCCATGCTGCAAAGAAAGACAATAGGTTTTCCAGTAGCATCGAATTTCTAAGTAATTCCTTAAAGAAATGCTGTGTCCACGCACGGAAGAAGAACATGTGATCCCACATACACCCCCAGTCACATTTCCTACTGTGCGGGTAGGTGGAATTGAATGCCAGAATATGCAGGGCAGGGACTTATTACAGTTCTCCAGGCTCTACCAGAACTTTAAGACTGCCTGAAATTTTCCATTCCAGGTGGGAAATGGGCTATTGCATCATGTCCTTCTTATTAAAAACCAAATAGTATTAACAGCAAATTAACCAAAAAATCTTCTGCATTGGAAAGACCTAATGACACTGCTTCACTAACTTCTAGAAAAAACCCAGTAAGACAGTGGTGCTCTGCTTTGAAGTATAGAGTAGAATTAAAGCAAGAATAAGATGGTTTGGCGGCTCTGTGTAGCAGAATAAATTGTGTTTTCTCCTTCTATGAACTAGCCAACATAGTGACATGAAAATATTTTACTAATTAGAAAGGTGTAGAAAATATATTAAAAAATAGCATTAAATAATAGTATTAAATAATTTATATAACTTTTTCCTACTCCTGAGCTTCTGCTTACAGAGGTTTTTAATACAAAAATGTGTTTTGAAACAGTTATTCACTGTTTCAAACACTAAAAATTGATGTATAAATTGACTTTTTTCAGGGTAGTATAATTACATTGCAGGAAATCTTGTATAATTGTATTATTCAACCTGGTTCAGCACATAGTTTTACAACAGACATAATGTCGGCACAATTAGAATTACATCTGCTATTCTCTATTCTAAACTAATTATTAACATTTTTTAGCTTTTAATAACAGCACAATGTGGTAACACTGCTGGGTGACAATTCATACAAGCAAAAGACTAATACAGTAGGACAGTTACAGTTATGGGAAAAGACAATCTGTGAATGAATAAAACTTTCATGAAAAAAAACTAAAAAAATTGCAACAAATTACACTGCCTCTGGATTGCCATAACTGTGTGTTGGATTTTTCATGAGGAATAATAAGGCTGACATTGCCTCCTGCAGCTGGACATGGTATGAGCATGTGGGCAAAGTGAACTCTACTTCTGTGCCAAGTTACAAGGGGA
Organism: Rhagologus leucostigma; assembly: GCA_013397725.1. Lineage (NCBI taxonomy): Eukaryota > Metazoa > Chordata > Aves > Passeriformes > Rhagologus > Rhagologus leucostigma. The sequence goes on from VZTD01004853.1 coordinate 61,411, forward strand.
TGTACTGGATTGTACAATACCTCTCCTCTTTGGAACAAAGATCCTGTTTTATGTTCCTCCAATGCAACCTGAATCCAAAGGGAAAACATGCCACTAATCTGTGGATATGTAAAGCAATGGACCAGGTGAAAATAGTGATGGGGAGTAGGAGGTAAAACAGATTTTAAAAAAAAAAGGGTGGAAAAGCATAAAACTTTTTGACTCTTTCTGTACGGCCCATGTTTTCCTTCCCTATGAGTACCATTCGTCTCCCCCTGCAATGTGGAAGGAAAGAACCTGTGCCCTTTACAGCTCTATGCCACCTCCATCACAATTTCCACATCTGTATTTTCTCCATCTGCCCACAGTTACTAGAGAAGAAGTGGTGACACTGAGTCCCTCCCAAGGATGAGGCTTGTTGGACTTACCCCAATGAGGAATGGAGACATTTCCACATCTCTAGTAGGGATCCTATCTTAGGTGGGATTTAAAAGGCGGTGGGATGGCACCTCTGAGTGTTTCTTGAGTGTTTTAGAACACACAAAATCCTATAAAATGTAGAAGTAAATATTTGTGTAGTACAGTCAGGTGCTTGAAGGAAAACAAGGAAAATATGTTTTATCTGTTGTTCTTCAAGCTCCTCGCAATTCTGAATTGATTTTACTTACAATTCAACCTCCAGAGTATTATAGATAATTTATTTACTTGCATCATTTTTTCTGTTCTTTTTAGGGTGCCTAATTTTTCTATTTAATAATAATTACCAAAAGCAAAAGAAATTTTCTCAAAGTTATGGCCACGTTAATATGGGAAGTGGTAAAAGTCCAAGGTGGCAACAGCCAAATTTCTTCATCATCTTTTCCTACCTCCTCAATTCTCCTCAAGAGAGAGGGTACTTGTTGTGAAAACCTTCATTCCAAATAAACTTCTTGTATTGGGTGTATTTGTTATGGTTGAGAAGACACACAAAAACACACACACAAATAAATAATAAAATGTCTTTCCATATAAGACAAAATTATGCTATGTGGAAAACAGGGAGCTGTAAGAGTGATTTCCCATTCTGCTTTCCTCACAACTCCACTGTTTTTTTCTTCCTGGTAATCCTTGAAGATGGATATGACTATGACTGACCGTCTTTAATTGGATGAGCAATTAAAAGTTTGGGCATGCATCTTTATTTATCTGAACTCTGCAGAACTGGCCTGGGATTTGCTAGAGAACTGGATGTCTTGGGAAATTTCCTATCATCACTTGGTCATGCATATTACCAATGCATGGGTGTCTCCTGAGCGTTTTTCTCTTTTTTGATAGTCTGATGCTCAGATATATTCATATTTGGAAAAGGAATAATTTTAAATTTAGCTAAAAATTCATGGGAATTAGAAACAAAATTAATACAGGAGGATAATGGGCCAGCATGAGGTTTTAATTAATCTTTGTCTTACCCTGGGATGTGGAAAATGTCAATTTGCAGTAGTTCCGTGAAGGATTAAGACGAGTAATATGTACAGTCCATTTAGCTTTGAAATAAAGCATAAAGAAAATAAAAATGAGAACTTCTGATTCAATGTGACACTAAAGGGGAAGAGAATTAAACAGTTATTAAATTGAGCTGGCTCAATTACCACCACTGGAGGTGACCCTAACAAAATACAGCTGGTTTTACCAGACACCATTTATATCCCCAAGCCACATTTATAGCAATGTTTGCCAAAATCAGAATTTAAACAAATGTCCTCTGTTGACTGCTGTGCAGGCCAGAACATCCCATTTGTTCCACTGAAACATCAAAAAAGATTGGGGAAGAAGCCAAATGAGTTAACTGACGAGATTCTGGCTTTGTGTAATCTGTACTTCATACCTTGTCCCCCCCTGAGTATAGATCCAGCTGCAAAAAGGATGAGAGGGAAACAAACTGGATGTGTGAGATCTACAGTTTATGAGAACCTGGCAGTGATTTGGGTTCAGAAAGTGGGCAGGGAGCTACCTTTGCAATGCTATTTGTAAAGTAAGTCTCATGGTCCAGGTCCAGAAAAATATTTATGCTCATCTCAGCCAAATTGTCCCTATTCCCTTGGTTTAGTCATTAGAGAAATTTGATCTTCTTCAAAGAACTAACAAATTTACTGAGGGGATTAAGACATTAGGCAGAAACCTTATTATTATTAATAATACAAGTCTAACTTCTAAGGGGAAAATAAATAAGTCATTAGTATATGTGGAATTCGTCTATCCATTCTCCTTCAGTCTTTTGTCCAAGTCTTCTTTTTGAATACCAATTCTAAGTATTCTTTCAAATTTTCTAAATTCTTTCAAATTTTCAGTAAGTGTTGTGGTTATTTCCATTCCTGTCTTCAGGAACTTGGGTTCTAAATGTTTCCCTTTCTTTATGAAACAAGGAACAGACAGAAAACTCTTTTTTAAGTGCCAACTTTTTCTCCACATCTGATCTGCTAACATTCTAAATAAGTATTATAGACCTACACTCGCATACTTCAGACTCTTCTCACCCTTATCTAAATTGCCTTCAGACTCACACCCAAAAGACATTAGATTACAAGACAACTCAAGAGAAATACTGGAAAGAAATTACAGACAACTTTAGGGGATGTTTGCTGGCGTCACGAAACATTCTGCTTTGGAAGAATGAGAATTGAAAAGTTCCCTCCTCCCACCCTTCCTTCTGGTTGAACAGCACCTTCCACCCTTCCAAGATTACTGCACACATCATCTTACCTTTAAGGCAAATTTATGGATGAGGAAATTACAGCAACAAAATTGAGTATTGCATCCAGCTCTGGGGTCCCCAGCACAGGAATGATATCAACCTGCTGGAACCAGTCCAGAGGAGGCCACCAAAATGATCAGAGGGATGGAGTAGCTCTGCTGTGAGGAAAGGCTGAGAGAATTGGGATTGTTCAGCCTGAAAGAGAAGGCTTTGGGGTGACCTAATTTTGGCCTTCCAGTACCTGAAGAAGCCAAAAAGAAAAATGGAGAGAGACTTTTTACAAAAGCCTGGAGTGATAGGACAAGGAGGAATGGCTTCCAGCTGAAAGAGAGTAGGTTTAGATTAGATATTGGGAACAAAATTCTTTGCTGGGAGGGTGGTGACGCACTGAACCAGGTTTCCCAGAGGAGATGTGGATGGCCCATCCGTGGAGGTATTCGAGGCCAGACTGGATGAGGCTCTGAGCACCCTGATCTAGAGCAAGGTGTCCCTGCCCATGTCAGGGGATTGGAACTGAATGATCTTTGAGGTTCCTTCCAACCCAAACCATTCCATGATTCTATGAATATTCTATGAACCTCTCAAACACAGTTTTGTTGATTGTTTCTTTAAATATGCTATCATTCTCTTTTTAATTTTTTTTCCTAGATAAAAGAAGTGAAATAGTAAAATCTACTCTTTATGGGTCATTCAAGTGGTCAGAAGGTCTTGGGCAGGTTTTGTATATATTTTCCCTTAACATCTCCAATAATGGGCACTTTTTTTTTTTTTCAAAGTACCGTCTTCACTAATTAATTAGAAATATCAAATAATAAAGGGTAAAAGGCAAAACACAAGGAAACAAAATGTGTTATACAGCATAAAAGGCTGATGAGAAACATGAAAATAATAGCAGAGAGTGGATTAAATAACAGAATAAAATAGATTGGCGAGTATAAGAAATAATTAATATATTGATAATTTAGTAAGAAGTAGAGAAATTGAGCAATGGAATGAGATGATTACTAAAAACTTTTTATAGGGATGTGCAGAAGGCAGTAAATCACCTCACACTTACCTGATAGGACTGCTCTGGAGAAATTGGAGCTCACTGGAATAAGAACTGTATTCTGACTGATTCCGTGCAGAATTTGAAAGAACCTCTCTAACTACACACTAAAAGGTGCTCCTGAAGATCACGGAGGAGAAATCCATCTGATGATAAAGCAGCAAGGTAGTCACCATTACTCAGGAAGATCCTCAGCAGCAAACAGCTGGAAGTTGAAAGATTGCTCAGAGAAAGTATCATCTGGGGTGGCCTCTCTGTACACAAGATAGGAAGTTATACATGTTTTTGGTCCAACTCACACTCATTTTTAATGACTTATTTTGGCATTGGAATAAGTACTGTAGTGTCATAGAATCATGGAGTGGTTTGAGTTGAAAGGGACCTTAAAGATCATCTTGTTCCAACATTCCTGCCATGGGCAGGGACACCTTCCACTAGAACCTGGACTAGTCATACCTAGAGTAAAACTAGTAGACTTTTTCCTTATCAATCTAGTAATTGGCACTTTGCCCTTTTTACAACACCTTTTACATAGTATAAAATTGCTTATTAAGTATTTGATGAATTTTCATAGTGTTTTAATAAAGCATTAATTTGATTTTGTTATGCTGTTCCTCCAGCTCTTATTTCTAAGTTTATGTGCATTCTTGAATTATATAGTCAAGAATAGTTTGTGTCTTTTCTTTTTTTTAATATTTGTTTTCAGTCTACCCATCAATTCAAGAAATATTTAGGACCAATCTTGCCTCTACATCCATTTAACTCCACTGGGTTGTGCATTTGAGCATCTTCTTTAACAGAAAGTTTGCAAATTGATAATGGACTCTTCTAAACCATGGCTGCACTTCAAATGGTGGAACACTAAGGACATTCAAGGTTAAGAAAGCTTCTATCAGTTCTTCTCCTTTCTTAATAAATATGTCTCCACAGCAGAAATTTAAAAAAAAAAGAGAGAGAACTTCTACCTTTTTTGTCCTAAAAGGCCTTGAAATCATAATAATTTGAACACTATTTTTAAATTTTCATACTTAGGTTATAACATGATCCCTGCAGGAAGTCAGGTGGTATTTTAATCTAATATGGAGTGTTGACACCAGTAGAGACATAGAAATAGTTACTACTCAGCATGAGCAAGAACAATCCGGTACAAAGACGTAATTTATATAACGGAAAACAAGGTACTTGGTTTGAAATTTGAGACATACAGGTGGGCAAAAATTTGGGAAACAGTTTTATTTTTCTTCTGAGGCTTTAGCGCAGAAATTTTTATCTCTCTTCCACTCGTGACTCCATTTCGTGTAAAACAAAAAACATTCTAATTTATTTCAAGCTCGAAAGCCATTTAGGATATGATCCAACTTTTAATAATCTCATCTCTACTGTGCCAACATAGGTAGCTTGATCCCATACTGCAATTTGATACCACATGAAAACCACTCCACAAACCCAACACTACATCTCCAACTACACTTTGCAAACTGCACTTCAGAGCTTGACTGAAGATTTTTAAATACTTGTCCTTGTCCTGCTGTTATCTAAGAAGCCAGCTAACTACACATTTCCACATTTCAAAAATGTGAAGTTGTGCCTTCATTATATATATGATGCCTTAAGTTTTAACTGTTATATTTTTCAAATCCTATATTGCCTAGTGTGTAACTCTGAAGTTTCTTGTAGCCTGCTAGCTGCTGTTTTCTTATGCCAGATAGACACAACAAAACCTCTCCAAGCTTGTTCAAGGACACTCAGATTGTCCTAGGCCCAAAAGGTGTAAACTAGGGCCTCTAGAGAGGTGGACAAATTGAAGAAATTACATCATTAGCTAAAGTTTCAGTTGGTGAATTTATGCTGATATGCAAATGGACCAAACCTATAAAAGTGTGAAGAACTCGTACCTCGTCGTCCGTCTTCGAGTCCATCTTGGGTGTCGCCTTTGGCTCCCGAGTGTACATTTGAAGGCCTTTCAAATAAATACCTACCTTTATTCCTTTATTCCTGTCCAGTCTCTGTTTCTAGGTAGCAACTCAAGACATCATATACATTTTTTTTTTTAATCACCGTATAAATTATTAGGACAGATCTCTGCACCTGAAACCTGTTTCAATTCTATGCTATGTCAGGACAACTTCAATCTTTATGAATAAGCTGATTAATTTATGTCAAACATCTAACTGACATCAGGGATGTTTTTACTGTCTGCTAAATGTTGATTGCATATACATATAGCAAAGTGCACAGAAATAAAGGATTTGGGGTTAAGCTGCCCAAAATGAATAAATCTTCTATGATGTACTTATATGTTTTAGTCCACATTCAGATTCTATTTCCAATCTTTCAAAACTGCCCAAGACATACACTTTTATCTCTCATACAATTAAAAAAAAGTCACATCTCCCTCAAAAATGCAAGTATTTTGGACTTTTAAAACTAATATTAGTGAATATATTAAAAAAAATGGACATAATTTTTATGTCTGAAATCAAGATAGTCTTTCTGCTCCCTTATTCCATGTTCAAGGGCCACCTCAGTTTGATGAACTCGCCACAAAATTTTATTTTTAAATTACTTTTTAGAGGAATACGTAAAGACATCTAATGCACAAACAAAAATAATGCACTACAAAATAATCTCATCTTTACACAAAAAAGTTGCCAAGCGAAGATCTATTCTACTATATGAAACCAACATGTTATATTTCAAAATAGTTAACAAAATTAAAGTGGATTTTTAGCAGAAATAGGGTACAATTTCTTAATAATTAGTTGCTTTTTAATCCAGAAATTATTTAACCTGTTACCTTTTCTGTTTTCTCCTCATTTTCAAGGAGTATTGATATGTATCTTTTGGAAGGAGTGCCTACGTGACTGTTGGAGTTAGGGGATGGCTTGCTGTGCAGTTGTTCTAGATTTTCATTGCTGGTTTATCAGCTCCTCTCCTTCATTTCTCATTACTCAATCCATCTTTACATTCCTTTCCTATCTTTTTAGTGACATACGCAGCTCTCTGTTCTCATTCACGGGTTCAACATCACCTGCTTTGCACCTTGCCTCTCCCTGAAGTCCATCCTTCCAAAGGGCTTGACCCAACATTTGCTGGATTCAGAGAGTCTGTACACCTCAGAGAGAGCATTACCAGAATAGAGAGAGTTTCATAGGTGCCTGAAGAATCGAGGTACCACTTTTTCTCGAATCACGACATATCCCAGCCCCTAAAACTGTTTAGAGAGAAAAGCTTAGCACATCTGGATCTATAAGGTACCCACATCCTAAACACGTGGAGACCAAGTGGGCGTGATTCACAACACATCAACATTTTAAACAAGTTAAGCCACTAATCATTGCCTTCCATGGCAAGCGTCCCTTCCAAAGTGATCCTGGACTGTGTGGGCAATCAGTCTTCAGGCCATGTTATTTAACAAGAATAGGATCATAAGATTATGGAATGGTTTGGATTAGAAGGGACCTAAAGATCATTTAGTTCCAACCTCCCTGCCATGGGCAGAGACACCTTCCACTAGACCAGGTTGCTCAGTCAATCAAGTGTTGCCTTCTGAGCAGTCTTGCAGATTTAGACATATCCTAAACAGGAAGGATGCTCAGTCAGCTGTAAGGAAAACCTGCATGGACTTCCTTTGTTAAATGTTTTCTGCTTTCAATTTTATTAAGAATACAGGCCTTTAATGAGTATTGGATACTAATTGTGAAATGAAAATTTTGGATTCCTAAACCTAAGTCAGAAATGTGGTTCTAAAGAAGACAATTTCATGAAGTAAGAACATTTAAAAAGTTTAGCTACATAAGTTATTCTTGCTATTTATCAGTATTATCATATCAGAAAATGCTGAAAGAGCTGGCACTATTTAGCTTGGAAAAGAAAAAGTTCAGCTGGATCTTACCCCCGTGTATAAATACCTGATGAGAAGGAATGAAGGAGAAGGAACCAGATTCTGCCCACCGACAGGACGCGAGGTAATGGGCACAAATCAAAACCCATCAAATTCCATCTGAGTGCAAAAAAAGTCCCCCACTTTTGAACTGTGAGCATGCTCAAATGGTGGAAGATATTGTGCAGAGCTTTTGCTGAACAGTATTTTTAAGGCTAAAACATTACTGTGCTTTCAGTACTGTCCTTGTCACAAATCCAAAATAAAGCACTACATGAGCTGCTATGAAGAATATTAACTTTATCTCAGCCAAACCCAGCGCATATCTCATAATTATGTGATTATCATAGTGTATACCTTCCTCCCCCTCTATTTATAGCGAGACTTTGTTTGTAATACACATTGTAAAACCGTGTAATAAGGTCTTTACTGGAAGACGTTTTATTCCACAGATTAACTCCTCAGAAGGCTGCTGTCAGTTAAACACATGGCTAGCAACAAACTTCACATTTTAGCACAATCACATTTTAAAATCAAGAGAAATTTCTAGGGTAAAAGTAAACATTGTGAATGAGAGTAAATACATTCATCAGTTTTTAAGTTCTGTGACTGCAGAGCTCAGTTTTCCTGTAGGTACGTCTAAGTTTGCACATGCATTCAACCCCCTGCATAATCTGAATGAGAAAATTTCACTGTAGAAGAGTCAGAAATGGGAAAAGGATAACCCAGTTGCATATCTTTTTCTCCATGCTTTCCCTAATGATTTATATCTCCTCACTAAAAGAGATATACTTGTCAAGGACCCCCAGACTGAACAATGTGTGGCCTCTTTTCATGACTGAGGAGGGGGAAAAGGTCAGTCATTAGAGTGAATAAGACCCTCATTGATTTTAATTGAATCCTATTGATTTGCATAGAAGACAATTAGTTTGAATTGACTTTTATTGATTTGTGCCTAATTGGACTCAATTAAAACCCAGTGACTTGCATTGAACAAACTAAATTGCACTGACTAATTGGACTGAATTGAAGCTCATTGAAGTGAAGAGTGTTCAGAGGGATGAGCAAAAAGCCTGTGATTGCTTTTAATAAGTCTCCTATGCTGTTGATGAGCGCCTGCTGAAATCTGAGTGAATGTCATTATTAAAGACCCTTTTTGAAAAACGAAGTGTTGTTTGCACGTGACTTGTGATTACCTTCAGCTGTTGGTTTATTTCCTTCATAATATTTTTTTCCCTTGCCTAAGGACCTTGCAAAAAAAAGCGAGAATTCAATTTAATTACTTTAAAAGGAGTTGCAACGCTTCATTTTTTTTTCCCGAAAAATCCATCTTGCATATGCAACCTTACAGGTGGCATTAGGAATGAGTCTAGCCAAATAGGGGTATTATTAAAACACACAGACAGGACCTGAAGGCTCCTGTCTTGCTTTCTCCATTATGCAGATGGTTCACGATACTCATACAAACAGTACCATCAAGCGACTTGGAACTCAGAGCAGGGCAGCTTGATGGAGCACTGGGGACCCTGTCCAAATGAAAGGTTATCAGATATAGATGAAGCTTAATCAATCCTATAAGTAATTTGATGAGTTTGTTAAAATCTTTGGATAAATTTCTGATTAGGATCACCAACATAAGTGAGGATAGCACTGTTGCACCAGAAATCAGTGATTTCTTTGCTTATTGAAACTTTATAACATATAATGATGTCGATCAAGGCTGTGCAGAATGTGGTTGAATTTGAACTGAAAGATGATCCTCTTCAGCTTTCAAATGATTCTGAACCCACCCTATTTTACTCAGTACACGAATGCAGGCACCACAGCTGTTAGTAGGCATCACCATGGCTGGTACAGGAAGGTACCTCCAGACAGACAATTATTCAAACTGCAATGACCCTGTAGGCCTGTGTTTTAGGTTACAAATCGCAAAGTACAGCAGTGGTGGTGGTGGTCACTACATGCATTAGTCTACTGGAGGAAAAGTTAATCCAACAGAAAAAAGACCATAATTCTCTAACAGTCTGAAAAAGAAACACAGAATATTGGAAAGGACTTCCTGGGCCACTAAGACCAGTGCTTTTCTGTCCCAGGCATGCATCATGTTTTCTCTTACATAAACCTATAGCTTCAGAATTAAACTCCCGTATTTTTTACCCATATTACTCTTACCAGAATATACTTTATGTCTCATTTCTTCCATGAGAATTAATGTCTAGCTTTCAGTATCTGTTTAGTCATAGCTATGTTACAGTAGCTATGTAAAAACATTGTGCTTTAGCAGTACTTGTCTCTCACTACTGTTTACTCCCCTGGCATATTTATAGATCACAATTATATTCCTTGACAGTCTTTGTTTTATTATGCTAAATAAGCCAGGCTCTTTCAGCACAGTCTCATGAGGTATGGTTTCCCATTGCCTGTGTACAACCATTTGTCTCAATACCTATTCTAGCCTGAATTCCTATTTTTTTTCACTTGTACATGAATGCTCAGAACTGTTACACAGATACAAAAACTCTACAGAGAGAAAGGAAGAGAGGAAGAGAGAAAGAAAGCAGAAAAAAAGAGAGAGAGAGGGAAAGAGAGAGAGAAGGAGAGAAAGGGCTAAAAGGAGAGAGAAATTTGTTGGGATTCTGGCAGAGGTTAATGCCATGATAATTTAATTTGCCCAAACAAATATACATCTGATGGTGGTGGGAACTCAGGTTACAACAGTGAGTCCTTGCCTCAGTATCTTCACCCAGATCAAGAAAGATATCCCAAACCACTGTTTTGCTCAGTTTGTACAAGCCAGATGGCCCACGTGACATGAGAACCCCAGGATATATGCAGCTCTTGGTTGTTAATACACCTTAAATACGTAAAAAACACGCATTGAATGTCTTAACTGCATACAAAAGACTGTCCTACACAACCAGGTCTGCAAGAAAACATTTCTATTGTTTATGTTCAATGATATTATCTATGCACAACACTCCTGTAGTAGGAGTGATGTAAAAAGTCTGTGGCTTGGTTCACTCGGGAGTTCACTCTGACTACCTAGATGTATAAATTGGTCCTGATGCAGCAAAAGCTGACTCAGGTGTAATTTGTAGTTTGAAATTCCCATGGGAACAGCTCCTGTAACAAAAAGTCCAATAAGTAATTCTAAAGACTGGGTCAGTCACCTGGTTTTGACTTTTGATGCTGTCTCCAGGCAATCCATTATCCCGCCTCTGCAGGTGCCTGTCCAGAAACCTCTTGGACCATGCCAGCAGGATTCTGAGTGCACAGGCACAGCTCAGAAAACAGATATCCCACTGTTATAACTCATGAAGAAACTTAAATTTCATAATTCCAACTCACAACCTAAATCCCATAATCCTGCCACAACTGCACAGAATATCCCAGTTGAGTTTTCATTGGAAAATGGCACAAAGGTTTTCATATTTCTACAAAAATGTCATCCTCTGATGAAAGGAAAGACCATTTTTTTCCCCACAATTCCTTCACATTATCCATATTCATCCTTTGAGGAGATAAAATGACAGAATTTTTCTCAGTAATATACGGCTAATGAATTATATAGAAGAAATACTGCTATTAGGATCCATGTTCAAGAAGCACTTTTATTAGGAAATATACATTTACAAGAGATATCTTGGTCTTCTTTGTTCATACATTTCTTGAAAAAAATACTGAATTTTTATAACAGATCATATTCATTTTTTAAAAATGAAAGATTGGAGTCCTTTGTTTTAAGTGACTTCTTACTTGAAAATATAGGGTAATTATTTATAGAGTCTATGACATTGTATCAAAGCGACAATTCTCTGTGCTCAGCTTTGTAAGACCATTAACCTCTGGGACTAATTCAAGAATGGAAAAAAGGGTACTATCTCAAAAAAGAAACCAATGATCTAAAAATCTTTTTGATCCGAAGATCACAATGGTCTATTGAGGGTATAATAATATCAATGAGAAAGAAGAAACTCTGGAACAGTCTTCTGCAATTGATTAACCACTTAGTAACCCTTCACAAACTTTTTATGAGCATGTCTTTAATATAACACAAATATATTTCCAGCACTGTTTTATTTCTAGATTTGCTTTAATGACTATTAAATTGTCATAAATGAATCATTTCAAATATCGTCTATTTCTGCTATAATATGATAGTGATTTTTGTAATCCACATTTTAGGACCATATTTTGCATCACTGCCATTTATCTTCACTATCAGAATCTGTGCATTTACCAGGGTCGTTTATTACATTGCTGTAATTTCACACAGATTTTCTCATTACAGGAAAAGTGTTTCTCCTGAGTCAATTTTGCATTTAAATTAACCATTGTGTATTTCATTCTAATTTCTTAATTTTATGGCTAGCTTTTGCATATGATTTTGACAAAATTAAGGATGATGGCAATAATAGGGACAACTATTTTTTAAAATTTTATCTATTTGGCATCCAGCTTCCTGTGCTTCACTGAATTTCTTTGATTTGCTTGGAAGGGGGTGTGAGAGGGGAGAGAAATCTTTACATGAAGCCAGTTTTAGTACAGAAATACAACAGAGGAGCCATTTTCATCCTGAGTTATTCCCATATATTGCATTTGTGTCTCGTTTTCTGGCGTGCTGATTCTCTGTACTGAAAGAGCAATTGCAGGCACCTGACCACACACATTAAAGGCTGCTGCGCCTTCGAATGAGAGATGAAAGCTTGTGATTTCAAACACATAAAAGCATTCAGTGCAGGCACACTTGAGAGAATCACAGATTTGTCAGCATAGTATTATTTGTACTGTCTAGGCTAGTATATAAGAGCATCATTACAAAGCAAAATAAGCCCAGAAGAACTGAATCCATCTCCTGAACATTCGTTGCACGTCTGTTTGATGACCCAAGAGCACAGTCTTGCAAAACCACAGAGAAGAATGCTGGGACAAAAGAGCTTCACTTTGCCTCTTGAAAGGTGATGTCTTACTGCTTACCCTCCTGCAAAAACTAACAATTCCAGGAAAGCTGGACCTGCAAAATTATCTTTGTGTTTAGCAAGCAGCATGGAAAACATTCAGGAGGTTTTTTTGTCAGTGGTTGGCCTTCTCAGCCCCTCGCCAAAACTCACTGCAAGGAGTCATTGTGGTCACAGAGAATACTCCAAATTACCTGTGGACACTTGACTGCATCCAGAATGTTGTGAAAGTACATTTTTTTCTGTCTCAGTCACAATGAGAACTTTATAAGGCTGGGGTGCCGTTTGTTTGCTGAACCAAAACACTTCTCATCAGGCATCTCAATAGACAGAGTCCACTGAACCCTAATTCAAAGCCCTTGATCCAATACTGACCTAGATTTTGCTGGGTTTCTGTTCAGACCTAAGCCTGACCTCTGCAAACATAAATCCTTTTGGCTAAAATTATTGCTTCCTGTTAACAGTTTCCTTTTGCACATATATATCTTCTTCTGAAAATCTAGAAGAAAGAAAAAGTTTTTACTATATCCCATAGTTCTTCTCTTCTTCTATCCATTTTCTAGACTCTTCCTATATTTTTGGCCCATGAGTTTCATCTCTTTTTCTATAAATATGTAAAGATTATGATACATTTTTTATCATAATTATTCAACTTCTAAAGCACAGACTAAGAATCTTACACACTCATAGTTCTCTGTTCTTTCTTTCTTTCCTTCATTCTCTTGCCCACTGTCTCATCTTGCTCATCCATCATATTTCAGCATAAATTTATCTCTTTTCCTTATGATGCACTCTGACCTCTGTTTCCTGGAAGATTCTCCCAATGTGCAGCCCTCACCTCACCTCCCTTGCTGTCTTTTCATAGCTTTTGTTCTGTCCAAAATTTAAGGATCTTATATCCTCCTAAGACATCACTCATATGCCCTGTGCCCTTTGCTACTCTCAGTCCTTGAAAAATCCTTCTTCTTCCTCCAAATTGGAGTAGAAAATAGGAGAAATCTGAAGCAGTTGTTTCTGCCTCTTCTTTGCTTCCCTGAGGTGCAGGAGACTGAAAGAAAGGGGATAAAAGAGAGGTCTGCACAAAAGGAAGGTAGATCGCCTTAGAGGGCCTGGAAGGCCAGAGGTCCTGTTATGAGCTTTCAGATGAGAGGAAAAGGATACAAGAATGAAGGCAACATCTTCTACTGCTTCCTTACGGGGAAGAGAATGGTCATCACCTGTCACCATAGCTCAACAGCCTTGCTGTAGCTCTTTGAATGCTGCCACAATCCAAATAAATAAAAGTTATTACATATTCTAACTCCTTCTTATCAAGAGGAATGATCTTTCATGGAACGTACATGCTGGTCCCTGGAGCACTTAACACATTTAATTTCAGACTGTGCGAAACTCAGGCACAATTATCTTTTATGTGAAAGAAAAATTCACGAGCTCTGTCTATACTATCAATTATTAAACTCAGACAATTAGAAACACATTTAGCAGATCCTGAACGCATCCATTTCCAAGTCCCTGTATACCTGCTTCTACGCAAGGAGAAAAAAAGATATGAATTGGAACCTCCATTAAAAGGACAACATGCCTTTAGCATTTTCTTAACCTCTAATTGTAGTGTCATCCACCATAGCCCCTCAATATAAATTTTTAAAGCATATTTTCTTCCTTTTCTTATTCCATTTCAGGACACTTGGGAGAGGAAAGATTTCTGAGTGTCTCTTCAAAAGAAAAGCATAATAGTTTTAAATTGACTAATGGAAAATTTGAGCTAAATAAAAGAGTTAGAAATCATAGAATCCTAGAATGCTTTGAGTTGGAAGGGACCTTAAATACCATTTACTTCCCACCCTCCTGCCATAGGCACAGACACCTTCCACTAGAAAAAGTTGCTCCAAGCAAAATAAGTCAAAATATGAAACTTAGCTTATGTTGCCTTTTTGGGTGGGAGGTCTTCCTTACTTTGGCTAACAGATGGCAAAAGACAATAAATAAAAAAAGTAGCTCTGGCTATAAAACCTGTTGGCCCATGAAAAGGTCTGCGGCTTCTCAAAGGAAGGGATAGAGTCTTTTGACACCTAAAATTAACAACAACAACAAAAAAGAGAAACTGTATTGCACAGAGAAGCGTTTCATGTTAGAAAGCCTTACTGTGGCTCTAAGAAGAGTTCCTTGTTTTTGTGTTTGAATGGTGATGGACCAGAGAATGCCAAAATTGAAGCCAAAGAAATTCGAATAATTACCAGGATAAAAATCCTGCACAACTCTAACTCTAAACCAGCTAGGATAACAGCCACTGTTTTCTAAATGCCTCTTGCTTGGAAAGTTTTCTTTTCCTAAGATCATGTTTGCAATCAAAGGATGCTGAAAATCACCAAGCTCTTGGAATAATTAAAGTTCTTCATTGAAACTAGTTTAATGTAACTGCCAATAAAGATCTGTTTACCATAGGAAAGACAAAGAGATGTTGATGCTGAGAGGAGATAGTGATCCTTCTTGCTTCTAGAGAACTTTCCAGGTTCTTTGAATGGAAGTTCCAATGAGGTATGGGTACTGCTATAGGCACTCAACTTTCATCCCTTCAGCTGGTTTTGTACTTTACTCCAAGTGCTTTTGTTCCACTAAAGGGTTAACAGATATATATATTGGAAGATAATTCTTTGTTTCTGCATCGCTGCAAGCCTGCTCTCACATTTTACTAAAAGGAAACTGCTGTAGGGTCCAATTACCCCTGCTGGGCCTGCTGAAGTGGCCAACTCTTATGCAACTTCAGAGCACCTGAAGAACACCAGTTACAAAAGGTAAAGGCTGAAGGTGGGATGCACATCCCAGCACATCCAGTAAGATCTTGGGAAAGGGTGCAAGGGCAACTAGTTAATAAATGAGAATATGTGCATGCATTTCTTTTAATATATATTATAAATGTTAAGGTGACTGCAAAAGAAGAAATGGCTTCAGAAAATATAGTAGCTGATTTCTAGTGCCCCCTTCTGCTATTAGTGATGCTCTTCTCTATAGCATGATTAAGCCCACTGTGCACCTGAATTTGTTTTCATGCTGATCTAGATGTAATTTGGCTGGATTGTGATTCAGCACATTAAGTCTGTTTGAAGATGAACGAGACTTAAATTGCTGAAACCTACACCTCAGTTTTTATTCTATTTTTGGTTGTTTGTTTGCTTGTTTTGTTTGTTCAATTCTAATTTAGTTTTTCAGATGATGTGCACATACAGAATGCTACCAAATCTTAATGATGTGTGGCTTGTGCTTAACCAGGTGCTTTACGATGTCTAAAACAATAGCTTTGCTTTTTCAGCTCTGAAACAAACTCACCTTAAACATAAAATATGGATTCGAGTACATTGGGAAAGCTGCAAATGTTTAACAAACAGGTTTACACTTCAGACAACCTTTTCGGAAAGTATTGGATCAAAACCAAACAATACCCAACCCTGAGCCAAGTTAAACCTTTCCATTTCCCTGTTCATTGCTATATGTATGTACAAAGCATATTTGGCGGGCATATGTGCTGGTTTCAGCCGAAGTAGAGTTAATTTTCTTCTCAGTGTGGTTGGTGTGGGGCTGGGTTTTGGATTTATGCTGAACACAGGGTTGATAACACAGAGATGTTTTTGTTATTGCTGAGCAGGGCCTACACAGAGCCAAGGCCTTTTCTGCTTCTCGTATGGCCACACTGGGGAGGTGACTGTGGGTGCAGGGGAGCTTGGGAGGAGCCACAGCCAGGACAGGTGACCCAGGCTCACCAAGGGATGTTTCAGACCACGTGACATCATGCTCTGTATATAAAATGTAAGGAAGACTGAGGAAGGGGGGATGTTTGTAATGATGGTGTTCAAGTTACCAAGTCACCCTTACCTGTGATGGAGCCCTGCTCTCCTGGAGATGGCTGACCACCTGCTTGCCCACGGGAAGCAGGGAATTAACTCTTTGTTTTAATTTGTTTGTGCGCACAGCTTTTGCTTTCCCTATTAAACTGTCATCTCAAGCCATGAGTTTTCCAGTGTTTACCGCTCTGATTCTCTCCCCGATTCTGCTTTTGGGGGAGTGAGGAAGTGTCTGCCTGGGCTTTGGCTGCTGGCTGGGGTGAAACGACAACACCTTTTAATCATATAAAATGAATCATCAATATCTTTATGTTCACAGAATTCTCCAACTCAGTTGCTCCACCATAACAGCCATGTAAAAATCCTTCCTAACTTGTTCGGAAAATCTTGTGTGTGGTTGTAAAGCACTTGCACATTAAAACTACAGGATTAGGTAAGAAAACTTGTCTTCTTTTCAAGGGAACACAGAACCTGGTTCCACCTTTATTAAAGATGCAGCTTTTCCTTGTTGCTTTTGCTGTAGAGCTAGGATGGAGTTCCGCTCCAGTTAAAGATCCTTACATATAGATATCTATCCGTAGGTGTCTGAACAGTACATGGAAATTCACTCTGCCCTGAATTATAAGGACAGGGTACCACTCCTGGTTGCAAATCTCACAGCAGACCTTATATATGTATATATAACATAAAAATGGACGTCTTGGATACACCATGACATCTGAAATGGAACTTTTCTCCCTAAAATATCTGTGTTTAGGGAGAAAAAAAAGGAAAAAAATCAAGTCCATCCTGGTTAATCAGCAAACTAGATCTGTAATGGGAATTTGGATATCTCATTCATATACAGACTCTTGTATACAGAATCCTACATGGAAGCACCTTGATCCTGAGCTAAATCTTAAACTGAGTGTGCTGAATGGGCAATGCCAGCAGAAGGGAGTCTCAGGGAGGAGCTGTCACATGAAGATCACCAATTACATTACAATAACTAAATCCCAAATAAATAGAATCAAAAAACAACCAAAAAGATTTCCTATATATATACAAACAGAAAAATTGAATATGCAATATAGGAAGTCTAAAGAGAATAAAATTTTCAACTACTGTCAGTATTAGATTGTTAATACAGATAAAGGCCATGGCTCAGGCATCTGAAGTCTGACTAATAAGGTTAGAGGGACTGTAGTGTTTGCACAGTCCAGGAGCATTGAGTGAGACATATAGGAGGGCTGGCATACACTGCTGCAAGTGTGTGTTACTCACAGTAACTGCACTATTACTTTCACTTAGACTCAGACAGCCCCTGGAGTGATGCACTAGGGAAGAGGCTCTTTGGTGAATCAGTAACACTCTGAACAACCAGTTCATGCATTAAAAGGACAGTTCACAACTCATGGTAATTTTTTTTTCTGAGCTGGAAGGATGTAGGCCTGATGATCCAACAGGGATAACTGCATCTTTAAATTAGAATGCCTATTTATCTGGACCAGGGTGTTTTATTCATGGAGAACCTGAATACAAAAATCCCTGTGCTCCTCTCTGAAACCCATTCACACTTCATTAACTGAGCAGAAACCTTTAAGGATACACATTTAAGTAAATGCCCATCTCCAGACAGAAGTCTGGGGTTTGTAAATTAATGCTGAAACTTTTACTAAAGGTAGTAGGTACACAAAAAGTGCTTTGTACATTTGAGATTTCTATCTTTATTCTGATCTGCAATGTAGGAGATCTGGAAATAAATTATACCGATTGTGATAGATTATGATCCATGGTGCCCCCAGACTGCATTTATTGCCTATTCATGCTAAATGTAATGCAGCAGAATTAATTTAGTTCATTTGTTTGCTTTTGTCTTTTTTTTTTCTTCCCTTGAGGGAAAGCATGACCAGTTATAAGTGATTTCATGTCTCAAGACCCTCTGCTTCTAACATCTGAGGAACTTAGAGGAGTGATTTATAGCAGGGAATTCAAAGCTGATGGAAAACTACTGAGTTAAACCTGCTGACAGAGAGGATCTCCTTCCATATTGTTATTAACTTATTGGGAAGTCCTTTAAATTTTCAACAGGATGTGCTTTCTGATTGAGCAGGTTAGCATAAGAAAGACAGACTAATGAATCAATCTCAGTGTTTCTTCCTTGCATGGCAAATGGTATAGATTTCTCTGTTGTGTTCACTTAGCTGGCTGACCTGATTGCATTTTGGGTTGATGAACTGAATCTTTCAAAGCATTTAAATTGGAGGGGTAATGAGGGAATTAGAGCTAAGACTTCCTCGCAACTCATAGCATGGTGAGAGTGTAGGTAGATGAATTAAAGGCTCCAAAAATTTTGCTAACAAAATTTTCACTCTCTCACTTGTTTCTGGGATTTTAGTTGATGCCGTCTAAGACTGGTGGTTTCCAGGGGTAAATTAATGCTCAAGATGCCTGTCTGAATAAAAGTAGAGATCATTCTGCATTAGTGGGGGTGGGAGGTCCTTTCCCACTCATTGCAGAATCATAGAATATCCTGAGTTGGAAGGCACCCAGAAGGATCAGCGAGTCCAGCTCTTGAACCTGTGCAGGGCATCCGAAGAATCCCACTATGCGCCTGAGTGTGTTGTCCAAAACACTTGAGCTCTGTCAGGCTTGGTGCTGTGATCACTTCCCTGGGGAGCCTGTTCCAGTGCCCAACCACCCTCTGGGGGAAGAACATTTTCTCATTATCCAACCTCAACCTCACCTGACACAGCTCCAGCTGTTCCCTCAGTTCCTGTCACTGGTCACCAGAGAGAAGAGATCAGTGCCTGCCCCTCTGCTTCCTCTCGTGAGGAAACAGCAGACTGTAATGAGATCTCTCCTCAGTCTCCTCTTATTATCATCAATAATATTTGTATATTTGCAACCAGGAACATCTTGGAACTGAGACACCCAGATATGAAATCAGAGGTCTAAACAATCACTTTGATAAAGAGAAAAGGAGTTTTAATATGCTCTTTGACCAAGGCTTCTGACTTATCAGTGCAGTCAAACAATTTCCATTTTCAAAAGGGTTTTCTAGGACAAAGGTAAAGAAAAGGACATGTTAAACATTGCAGCCCTGTAACTTCTGCTAATAGACTTCCTCTCTCTGGTGTGAGAGGAACCCGGGAACCATTCGGACTCTAGCAAGAGTATTTTGATCCACCTGGCAGTCCTTAGGTTTCAGAGTTATGAGGAGACCAGCTGCTTTTTGATCCCTATTAATCTCTTGTGTCATTTTAAAATCAGGCTATTCAGAGCTTGTGTTTTGAATAGAAGAATAAGACTGTTAATAACTAGCTGAACACAGGATTGCTGTATGGCTCAGGGTCACTGGCAACCAGATGGTTGGTAGAAATTCCTCACAAAAATCTTCATTCCGCACATATCAAGAGCAGTTTTCTAATGCCATGAGGGCTAAAGTCTAGGAGTGTATGAAATTAGACTTTACTGTTGAAAGAATACAGGACACTACCACTGTTTCAAGACCATTAAAAACTTGAAGGAAAAATTAATCCTTTGTCCCAAATATATGTAAATCATAATTTTATAAGAAAGGTATATAAACAACATGCCCAAAAGCTTCCAGTATGACTAGAAGCCATGGCTTAACCAGATCAAATCTATTTTTGTTATGAGCCAATACCTTTCAAAGAAAGATAATAAAACTGAAGAGCCCTCCAAACCTCTCATCTAGATTAATAAAAAAAAAAAGAGGTCAGGGGAGAAGCTGATGCTTCCATGGCCCTTCTAAAGGTCAGAAGTGCAGTATAAATACTGTATCAATACAGCATCTCAGCTAAAATGTTCCAGTAGTTCATTCACCTTTACTTTAAGATGGTAACAAGTCAAATACCCAAAAGAGGGAAAGAAACAGTTTGAGGGACACTAAAAATTTGAAACATTCCAATAAAATTTAAAAAGGACAGTCAAGGTCACTTTGAATTTATAGAAAAGTAACAGCAGAAAGAGAATCAGTAAGGTGCAATGATAGCTAGGTGGTTGAGAGGGCAGACATTTATGGTGTCAGTGATTGAAAGAAGGAAAGCAACTGTTATCTGTTGAATTAACACTCTAGACTGGAAAGAAAAGTATTGCTGAGACTTAAATATGACCACTAAATTGTTAGACAGGATATTTTAAAATACACTCAAATCTAATTAGTTAAATTATTTCTCCAATATTTGTTGTTTCTTCTTTTATTTTTTATATCCAGTGAAGCATTTTGCTTTTTTTACATGCTCCTCCCTCATCACTGAATTACACCATAGGCTTTGACTTTTATTTGGCTAAATTACCACAGGTGATTCTCCCAAAACATTTAATGGACAAAAGATGAAAAAAAAACCCCAGCATTTCAGACCAACATAGAAGCTACTGGGGAGGCAGAGACCAGGGTAAGAAATTTATCTCTTTTTTAACACCAGAGTGCTTTGTTTGTTTCTTTTATAATAGGGAGAGATAAAAAGCTATTGATGATAGCCATCATATTTCCACATGTGTTGGGATGGAATGTGCAGAGCGAAGAAACAGATAACACTTTTATGAAGTCATTCCTCCTATGGTGAGATGTGCAACCACAGGGTTTAACTTTGAGTTTCAAAAAGCTTTTGATAAGGTTATGCATCTAAGATAATTGGTTAAAGGAGATACAAATATTCCAGGAGTTAAGTTTTTAAAACTCAGATGAAGTCCGCAGATGAAACTCTTCAGTTTTTGACTGATATGGAGAAGGCGAAAATCAGGCCAAAGGGGCAGAACCTGTTCCCACTTCATGGGAACCCTAAATAAAAGTCTGATTAAAATTGCATGGTGTGCTTTATGTCTTTGCAATCTCAGGCACCAAATGTTGAAATATACGAATTTAAGAGGCTACATTTGATTGCTTATATTTTCAAGGAAGTGCCAGGTCCTGCACTAAACTTGCAAAAACCCCATGCAATATTGCAGCCTGGGAGCAGAGTGGCTGGAAAGCCCCCACTGGAAAAGGACCTGGGGGTGCTGGCCAACAATGACTGAACATGTTTTTCTGGCCAGATGCAGTATTTTGTCTGACTTGAAACACTATGCATGTAGATTTATCAGTATATATGTAATAGTTATAATTCCTCAAAAAAAAACAAGGAAGAAAGTCATCCCTTGTGGATTTATTTCAATGTACTTGCTAAATATTCTCAAACCCATGTCAAATTCTGTTGTTTTATCAGTAAAGACTTATGAAAAAATACTTTTCATATGATCTTAAAGAAATTTCTACCATGAATACTAACAAACTATTTGTGCAGAAATGGTCCATTTTCTTTGCCAGTCTGTATTTCAGCAAGACAAGAAGACATACACCCATTGTTAGAGAAAAGTGTATCACACTCAAATTCTGCCTCTCCTTGACCTTCCAAGCCAGGAGAAAGAAATGCCTCCTTATAAGGCATGTCTGACTTATCTCTCAGGTGCAAAAGCTGCTGCTGTGCTGTAGTCAGCTACACTTTTATCACAGGCTTATCAAGAAGGTAATTCTAATTTTGCACGTGCACTGAATTCACCTTCATGAATAGTGATAAAAGCTTAAAAATATTCTGAACAGCTTGATTAGGAATGCATCAGCTGGTGAATCAAAGATAAATTTGACCAGCAGCTGAAACTGCCATTCTCAAGTCTGCTTGATCCTGGAACTTGTTTGATTGTACCTCTTGCTTTGGTGGCAGATTATTTCATGTTAACAATGAAGAAAAAATTACAGCAAACTTACTTAAATTTAGCTGGTTTTGCTCCTAAGTTCTTATTTTGCTAGCGTTTTTTAAAAATCTATTGGCAAAATTTATGGCTGTCACAGAATTATTTCCTTGACTGAAGTATTAGAGTCCAACCGTAGTATGAATATTCATAATAAATTACTAAATGTATAATTCAATCTGTCTACTGATACAATATATTGCTTGATAATAGGAACTGCAATAGCAAAAGAGTGGTTTGCATCTGTGATTCACAAACAAGACGTGTTAAAAAAAATTAAAGATATTCAAGAATGGAAAACTAAAGACCTGGAGAAATGAAATAACACTTCCAAAGCTAGGATGAGACATGGATTATCCCAAAAAGCAAATGGGGCACGGAATTCTGGCATATCTACTTTGCTTCTTGGTTGCAACACTGCACTGCTCTGTCAAACGCACTTCTGCAGCAGAACACTCCAAACCAACCAGCCCAGGAAAACATAATCATAGGGTCCATGATGGAGATGGAGTCTCTGCTTTCTAAATCTCAGATTTAGTGAATTAGTGAGCATTCTTTAAGAAACAGTTAATCTCAGGGTTTATAAAGGGCCGCATTTCATTCCCCTCCCAATTCTTGTATTTCACCTTCTAAGACTGGAAATCTTCTAAGGTCTTGGAAAGTATATGTGTTAGGAAGGATTTGATTAAACTTTTTGTATTCCTTACTGTGATATTTGATATGAAACAAATAAAGAGGTGGGAAAGTGGATTATTCCCATTTTTCATGTAGGCTCTGATTTTCAGAGATAAATATAAATAGTTGTTAACTTGAGTCACCTTCAACTGTAAGTGGGCAATTAAAAATGCCTTTGTCAATATTTCACACCCCAAACCCAAGAAAATGTATTTAATTTGAGAGTCAAGACTAATTAATCCCTCTGCTTCATTCTTTAACCTGCTAGTGACCACTGAGTGAATAACTTTTTCTGCTTTCTGTCACTGAACATAGGGCTCCATCTTGGTTTTCCAGCCATATCTTCCTGCTGAGATAAACAGTTCCAAAGGGTATCCCTGGGAACAGTGATGCTCCTTGGAATATCCCCTGCATGGGCTGTTTTGTGTTCTCCCACGCTATTCCCACACATGGTACAAGATGTAGAAAAACTTCAGATCCATTCGCAACTTGTTTTGTGTATGATCGCCTTTCCACTGGGGAAAAGAATGGGACAAAATGTCACGAGTTCAAGCAAGTATGCACCGTTAGGCCTTACTGCTGGGAGACAGCCCTGGCTCACAGACTTTGCTGAAGATGCTGTGTGGGTCAGCCTGGGGAAATGCCAGCCCTGTGCGATGCAGAATGGGCCCTTTCTTGTTACAGACAAACCAGGTCAGTGCTAACACAAAGGAAACATTCAAAGATGCAGTTCCTGTCTGTTTTGCATCTAAAGTAGCTACCTCTGTGCACGGTGCTGGTTTGCCCTCAAATGTGCCCATTAGTTTCACTGTAATGAGGAAGGCAAGAAAACCTTACAGAAGGCAGAGCTAGCGGTGCCTGCACACAGCAATGCCTGCAGTTTGTGCTCTTTTGTTGGAGTCAGAATCTCTGTCCTGGCAATGTCCTATTCCTAGCACAATCCCCACAGCACAGGGAACCATCTGCTTGATGTTTGTTACAGAGACCGTGATCCAGTGGTGCCCTACTGCTGTGAGGCCCTTCTGTCCTGCTCGCTCTTTGCAACCATCTTCACCTTTACCTTCTGTTGTGGCTAATATCAACACAAACTTCCTTCATTTCAGACCCCACTGCAAGGAAGCAACAATCTGCTGAAGACCTCAAGAATATCTCTCTCACTGGCAGCTGGTGCTCAGATGACATGCAGGTTGGTTTAATAAGAGACTGGTGATTTATGAGGATACCCAGAATATCCAGAATTGTCACAGTGATAGCAACAAATAAATAATTAAAGAGGTATCAGCTAGGGCTCAGTGAATGCTGACTGAATATTCATACCTTTCTCAGCATTTGAAATTATTTTGCTTTTTCTCCATCAAGAAAATTTGTGTCTATATTCCCCTTCAGAGAGTCACAGAATGGTTTGGGTTGGAGGGGACCTTCAAGATCATCCAGTTCCAGCCCCCCTGATGTGGACATGGGCACCTTCCAGTAGACCAGGTTGCTCAAAGCCCGATCCACCCCGGCATTAAATGCTTCCAGGGATGGAGCAATCACAACTTCTGCGGACAACCTGTGCCAGTGCCTCACCACCCTCACGATAAAGAATTTCTTCTTAATACCTTCACGGCATTAAGATAGTACAAGGTATTGAGAGAGATATTAAGATAATACAAGGTTGCAACTTGGTGGCCTTTAAAGTCCCTTCCCACCCAAGCCATTCTATGATTGTATGAATTCCCACTGGCAAAACTTCAAAGGAGGAAATACAGAGCAATCATTGTTTCCTTGTAACCCCATCCCTAGCAAAGAGCTTGCCATGAGTTTTGCGTCCTTTGAGGAGAGCAATGCCCATGGCCAAACCCTTCTGGGAAGGCAGTGTGGTAACCAGCCTGTTATCCACAACTTTATCTGTGTATTGTATTGCTGTATTCCTGAGGGTCTGAGAGTGCCCACCAGAACAGGGGACTGCCTGATGTCTGAAAGCTGATATGGTTCAGTACAAACTCAATTCCATCAATTCAGGTGTCTTCAGTCCAAGTAAATGAATCTTCTAAGTGCTTTTGTATTCAGGTGCCTTAAATTCTACCCAAGTCTTACCTTAAAAGCCTATATCCCTTCTCAGAGCTGGCTGCAATTACCATAATGAGCAGGATGTAGCAAAATCTTTGAATTCTGGTTTGCTAAGCCAGTGCTCATTTCTCACTCCATGGGCAGAAAAACATTTTATTGAAGCATTTTGTCTTTGTGAAGCTAGCGATACATGGTCTGTGGCAACATATCCTTCCCAGGCTGGGAAATGCTAATTAACACAGACTCTTAAAAAAAAAAACTTTTTTTCCTCTTATTTAACTATTAATTCAGATACAATATTGAGAAGGAAATGAAAATGAAAGGTGAGAGTTTTTTTAATTTCTCT
The DNA here is from genome assembly GCA_013397725.1 of Rhagologus leucostigma. NCBI lineage: Eukaryota > Metazoa > Chordata > Aves > Passeriformes > Rhagologus > Rhagologus leucostigma. Next base: position 86,655 of record VZTD01004853.1, read on the forward strand.
TTTTCTTGTTTATACAAATGAAGGCACAATTAAACAGCCTGAAATTTAATTACAACTTGCATTTCATGTAAGCAAGCACATTAAAACTGAGACTGCTAATCTTGAATGCAGAAATTGCTATAGTGCAGCAGAAAAAAATCCGAGTGCAAGCAGCATAGGATAAGGTTTTGCCATTGTCACTTTGCACACAGTCACAGAAGTGCGACATAAACAAATACTGTTTCTCGCGTTACTTGTTGGCAATAGGACAAGAATGGAACAATATGGGCCATATTCTCAGCTGGCATTTATAGCATCCCACCTCCACTGAACTTTTTAGTTTAACTCAGTTTTCACCAAATACTTGTGTTCCCTGAGAGCCAACCAGTGCACTTCAATGACACCTATTTACACTGACTGTGAATCAGATTTTATAGACCAAGAAGCCCATAGATATTCTTTGCCAAATTGAAAAAAACTAGGCAGTACTTGCTTTTTTGAATCCTAGATTTCTTAGTAGTTTGCAACAACAGCTCCAAACTTCTCTCTGCATTTGGGATCTGCATTACGAATACCCTTTGTACTCATCTGCTACTGATCAAGCAAATGACATGGGCAAGAGAGGTATTAATTCCAATAATTTGTGTGGTTGTGCTCTTTATAAGTTATTATTCCACCATTGTCACTGCAATATTTGGATGCCTGCCAATAGAACCTCAAATGATGTGACTAATGTTGGTCACGGGGAATTCATTCTCTTTCGTCGTTTCTCCAGGAATAAAACTGAGTTTTGTTTGCCTGGGTTTCATGTCCACACATCTTTGTGCTACTATTAAAGATAATAGTTTTAAAAATAATTGGAAATCTCATAGTGAAGATGGGGCATCAGCCATAAAAGTGTGCAGAAATCCTTTGTTCTACAAGATATCATTCTTTCTCTGAGAGACAAAAAATTTTTGGATTTCTTTTTTTAACTCTTGAGTGAATTTTCACATTTCTGAAGAGAAAAAATGTCAGCTGAAGTACTCAGGCCAGTGATTTTGGTGACCTTTTTAATGTCCAGGCAGCACACTGCAGCATTGCCCTGGGAGTGCAGGACAGTCCTCACTTTAATTTTGTTGTTGATACAAGGTAAGAATGCAAAGTACAAAGAGAGGTCACAACCCAAGGGAAACCTTCCAGTCTGTAGAAGAACTGAGAGGAGACTCCCTAGCTACTGCTCCTCTGAACTAATCTTCCAGGCCAAAATATCCCCTTAAAGTGTTCCTCTGTTCTCAGAGATCTTTGAAAAGACCCCAATAAGCATTTCCAGAAGAGGAACCCTTGGCTAAACCCTTGGCTTGGAAGAGTTTTCAGAGTACATGTAGCTGACACACAGGTTGTGGCACTGTATGACAGCTCCAGCTGTGTCACTTAGGCGATGACATAATGTAAAAAATAACTGAAAAACTCACAAAGGCTGGAATGAGGATTTATCCAGACCAGTCTCAGTCTGAGCAGATTTTAGTCTGGTTTAGGTGTAGTAACAGTTCCCCAGCTGTCAGATGAATATTGCCCAAAATGTTTTAGCTTAAATCATTTTAGATCATCTCTGTGAATGCCATGTGTGGAAAGGTCTAGCAAACCTAAGTAGTCATTGCTAAACACATACCATGTCTTTGTGTTAATTGAAGAGGCAGAAGGTGATGGTGAAGCTTCACTTTATCCTGAAACCAATGAAAAAAAGCAGATTGTGTTAAGAAAACATCAAAGTATACCCAGGAAGCTCACCAGATTATGGAGTAAGAACTTCCTCACTATAAGCATCATGTGAAGATGGGTGGAGAACCTGGGACACTGGTAACTCATCACAATCCCTTCCTCCTTGGGAAATGCAGGCAACACGGACCTTGGCAGTCAGGGAGACACTGCAAAGCCAAGTGTAAAAATATAAAAAGAAAGGGGGAAAATACTAGAATTTGTCTAATTCAGTCAATAATTTTATAGTAATATGCCTGGCCTAATAAGAATGGTATTTCTCCTTAGAAAGTTAATACATTAATTACACTAAAAGCAATTTTCAGGTCTGACAACTGGATGCCATAACAAGATTTTCCTTGTAAAAACAGAAGGGATTTATAAGCTGCTTGATCTCAGGCAGAAAAAAGACCATGTACAATGGACTTGTAGAGATCAAGGGAAGGATTCAGTTACCTAAACAGAGGCATTTAATGCACTTTGAGACATCCCGCCTGGTTTACAGCTGCTGTGGTTTATGGATTTCCCATAAATTCTGTGCCATAGCTGCCAGCTCATACCCAAATGATGTCCTACCTACAAAATCAAAGCAGTTTCTTTGCAGAAAGACCTGAGCATCGGGAGTCACCAAAGATAGCTCTGCATATCTTAGGATGGAGCTGTGCACTGTTCCATATGCTGACTGCTTAGGCACAAAGGAAATCCATCATAACCACCTTTCTTTGCCAAATAATATTGCTTTGGTTGCTTTGACTGGAAATTGCGTTTTTATTTGCTCATCTCCTTTGTGCCTGACAGAATTAAAAACATTCTGGGGACTTAATGTGCAGAAGGTGTCAGTTTATTGAAAGGCTTTTATCTTTGTATTTTGGAGTTGGTAATTACCTCTCATGAGTGAAACAAAAGGCTAGTCGCTGCTCTGGCTGCCTTTCATTTCCCTTCAAACTGAATGTGACTCCAGACTGCTATGTTCTTGGCAAGGATTTTACTAATACAGCAGGTTGTTTCTAACCAATGTTATTCACACGGTACTAAATTAATTAGAAAAGTCTGTTCTAATTTATAAATATGCAATTATGGTTAAACAAATCAGAAGCTGAGGCCTTGCAAGGTTCCCAGTGGGTTGTTATTTTCATGATTCCAGTGCATCCAGAAGAAAGAGTCACTGATCTGTCCTCTGATGTAAAAATGCAATTTGCTTTATTCAAGAGGGAATTGCAGATGTATTAAAACATATTTTTGGAGTTTGTTCAAATTAATTATTATGAAAACAAGTGAATTTGTGGAATAGCTTTTACAAAAAGTAGTGCCACCAAAATACCCTAATTACTTTCCAAGACCAAGTAATCTTTCTCCAAATAAGCAAAAGGAGAGTGTAAGCTTCATATTGCTTTATATGATACCCCAGATATTAAATTCAAAGAGATCAAAGCTCAGAGAGAGTAAATAAGGCCTCTTGCCCTATATCCCACTCTGCTTCTCGTTGAAAGTCTGTATTTCCCATCTCTATTTCACAGGCTCTTCTATGACTCTCTGATCTCCTGACTTCCTGCCTACTAAAGGTCACAGAGCTCCTCTCCCTGACTCCAATATTGAATTTAATTCATCCTGACTCCAAGCTGCCTGTCTTTGGCCCTTTATGTGTGATAATTTTCTTTTTCATAAATTAAAATCTGTTATCCCAAACTATGCTCTTATTGAGGTCCTTTTTTATTCTGTCTAATGCCAAAAAAGCTGTCATAGGACTCCAAAGAAACAGGCTGTGTCCAGTACAAAAGCACTGCAGGTTATTACTAGGCCATTGCCTGTAACTGTTGGATTGCATCCACACACAATGTTCTTTCACAAAATAATGTTGTTATTAAGTTTGTTAGAATAGTTCATAGGGGACAGAAACCTAGGCAACACAATTTAACTACTCCTACCATGCACATCCTATGTCCTACATACAGGAAAGAGTCATCAGTCCTCAATTGCTTTGTCACAGTTTCTTTGAGATGTCCAGACAAGAAGATCTCCTACAAAACTTTATAAACCAGCCTGGACTAAAAACTGATGCAGCATTAAGAACACATTTGAATAAATGGAACAACACCAAGGGTAAAAGACTATTACTGTGGCCTTCCTCATTCATATCAGATCAACTAGAAAACGTATTTTCAGTTGATTCCCCATTCAAGACAAGTCTATTACATCTATGAATGACAACTCTACTCAACAGGATGGCAGTTCCCCATGGACTTCAATGGGACCAAAATCTCATATCATAGAATATGCTGAGTAAGGAAGGACTCATCAGGATCATCAAGCCCAACTCCTGGCTCTGCACTTCATTCAGCATTGTCTGTAGGTTTAATTAACTCATTTCAGTTCCCTAGTGCAAGTCTGGAGTAGTTTCAGAGACCTGAAAAGAATTGAAGCCTGAAACTATCAGATAATATTTGTTTGATTTGGAAATACAGAGGAATTATTAGCAAGAAAAGCAGAGTTGTTATTGCAAGACTGATTGGAAGCTGATGTAAATTTGCACTCTTCTGATCTTTGAGGTGCTGTCATGGCAATAGAGAGTCTCTAAGGCCTTCAGGTGCACAGTGAGACACATAAGGCAGAGGCATAGTCTTTCTAGCATCCCTAACTGAACAGCAAAGTCTTGACTTGGTGATTTTGGAGATCTTTTCCAATCTTAATCTTAATGATTCTATGATTCTATGATCCTATACCTGGACTGTGCCTGCAGAAGACAAAACAACCCAACAGAGATCTGAATTACTTTGGGTGTTTCTCAGATCAATGGGAATGTACAGTCATTCCACTCAGGTGGCCATTTTTCATTCAGGCATCTGAAATCAGGTGAAATTAACCTGGATCATCTAAAATATTTGAATCATGCTAAGCTGCTTATTTGATCTAATGTTCCTACCTCATTTCTTGGCTTAGCCTTGAGGGAAAGAAAAGAAAAAAATGTTAAAAAAAACCTTGTTCATGTGTGAATCCAAGTAGGACTAACAATGAATGCTGATACTGAGCAAATCAAGGAGAGTTTGCTTTTCACTCAAGAGCTGTCGAAGTCCATCCTAAGCAGAAGCCATTTCAAAGCCCTAATGTGGTCCAAATCATATGTCAGATGTGTGCAACTGCTTCTGGCAGCAGGGAAGGACCAGGTTCAGTGGCCTGATTCACAGTCCTGCCTCACTTTCACACAAAAATATGTATGGGGGAAAAAAACAAACAAACATAAAGAAATACAAAAATTAGTCTTAGGAGGAAGGGAGAAGTTCTGAATCCTTTCAAGCACATATTGCCAAGGAAACTCCTCCTCACTATCCATTTCATCCTGCTTGTCTGACTCTCTCTGTGGAGAGAAATGACATTGGGGATCTCTTCTTGTACAGGGGATGATTTGAGATAGTTACCTATAAATACATATTTTATTCAATTCCAAATGCTACTGCTTTTCTTTTTGCCTTTTTTTTTTTTTTTTAGATTGAGACAAGTTGTAAGGTCATCGCAAGGAGAAGAGTTTAAAAAGGAAATTAATATAACTATTAACGAGTGTTTTGTGAAAAGGAAGAGTGTGAACTTGTTGTTTATAAACACTTAGTGCTTTAGTACTTGAAGCAAATGAGAGGTTTCCTTGATGTTATTAGCTTTCTTAATTCTGTGCAGTTGTGTCAACCCCACAGACAGTGTGTATAATGTGCCAAATAATTGAGAAAATGTATTACTTGTTTCTATTCTGTGTCTTAAGCATATGGTGAAGCAAATTCCCTCATAAAATCAATAGTCCCGATTCGCCTTCATTTTGCTCTAGCCTGCAGATGCCAGTGAAAGAGGAGGACAAGTGAGTCTCCCCAAAGGGCCCCACCATCATGGGATCCAATGGGCACCACCATGATGAAGTAGACTGGAAAGTTGCTCTAGATTCTTCCTTTTGCCAATATTGGAACATTTTTCCCAAGGCTACTCTAAAATATCTTTGTCCATTCCACTCATTGCCCCAAGCCCACTTCTGAAGGGAGCCACAGAGTTCCTATATCTAGAAAATTATATGACAGCAAAAACTTGAAAATATGCATAATTAACTTCAATCCTTTTCCACTGCTTCTCTTCATTTAATGCAACACTAAAAAAGTAAAAGTATTCACTGAGAGATATAAAGTCACTTGTTGTGATAGAGGTTTGAAGTCACCTCTTTTGGCGTCTGGGTATGCACAGAATGATAACTTGCCCCTTTCAGAATATTATACTCTTCTGTCTCATGCTTCTTTAAAGATTTTCTCCTACAGAGGAAACCATGAATTAGGACTTCTTGGTTTCGTGAAGGAACTGAGACATTGGTGTGCAAATTCTTAGGCAGTATTGCAACCACGTAGGTTTTATACTGCAAGAAGAACAGAGAGGACCACTCTTGCCTGCTCCGGGGCTTAACTATAAAAAGAAATGGTCAAGGGTCTTCTGTGGTCCCTGAATTAGTAGGCATGCACTAAAAGAGGAGAGCTCTTTGTTTCTCCCAAGGAACCAGGGTATATTACCTTAGGACTGGACTGTTCAGCCCCATCTGAAGCAAAATTTCTGCCTCCTGACTCAGAGTAATGTCAAATACTCCATTGTCTGCACAGCGTGGGTACCAGGAGAGCTGCAGAGGAGGCTGAAACAAAGATATGAAGGCAATCACTGAACTCAGACTCTTTTTTTCAGATCCGACTCCCAAGAAAAAAAGCTTTGAATTTCCTCGAGAAATATAGAAGAAAGACACGGACCTGTTGGAATGAGTCCAGAGAAAGACCACTAAGTTGATCACAGTGCTGAAAAACGTCTCCCATGAAGACAGGCTGAGAGCGTTGGAGCTGTTCAGCCTGGAAAAGAGAAGGTTCTGGAGGGTGGTGAGACACTGGAACAGGCTGCCGCAAAGAATGTGTGGCTGCCCCATCTCTAGAAGTGTTCAAGGTCAGATTGGATGGGGCTTGGGGCAACCTAGTCTAGTGGAAGCTGTCCCTGCCCATGGCAGGGGTTTGGAATAAAATGATCTTTGAAGGTGCCTTCCATCTGAAGCCATTCTATGATGGTTCCATGATTCTATGAGGTGCATACTGACTGATTTGGGGTATCAGGCCACTCCTGTGTCTTGCCATAAGTGCTGCGACCATGGGTGAATATTTTGATAAAGGTTTCAGTACATTTTCACTCTTCAGATTCTTTCCAGCCCTGTTTTCCCACTACATACACAGATTATCTGATTTACACGCAAAGTATCAGATGAATCTTAGACCTCATTTTCCTCTCTCTCATTGTGTGTTTGACAATGATTCATTTTTATCTAGAGGTATACTCCGTGTCCTCAGTGGTGAAACCATTTACAATCCCTAGTTTTCAAGAGCCACAGTGATCATGCATGTATTGATAAACTAATTGAAGAGACGTTGGCACTATATTAATTTTTGGGATTCTGTATACTTCCAGCTTGGATCCCCAGCCAGGGTTACAGGGCCTTTCTCAGATCTTCAAGCTGAATGGCAATCAAGGGATGGAGTAAATTCCATGCTGGACAGTAAAGGGAAGACATAACATTAATGAACCTAATGTTAATAAATATGAAGGAGAAAGGGAGAGGGAAAAAAAATGAGATATTAAAAAATTAAGGATGTGATAATTATTTGTCACTAAAAGACAAAAGTAAATCTAGGCAAGATAAAAGCAACGAGAAGACGGCCAAATGCCATTTGGGTAGAGCTAGTGTAATGTCAGAAAGAAAAGAATGAGTCCTGTGCATTCCTGCATTTCACACCAGGCCAGCACTCAATAAATCAACACATGGATTTAATTGCTGTGACAAATGAATATAGTGAGAAGAGTCAAATTCTGCTGGGTAATGCAGTCATCCAGCAAAGCCCTGGTCGGCAGAGATATGTAGGTCAGTCATTATGGACCAGTGAGCAGAGGGAGTCCCTCGTGTGAGAGCCTAGATGAAAATCTCACAGTGTAATCTCTCATAAAATACCAGACTGTAAGTCTGCCTGGCTTCAGCATCCTTCTTAATAACCTTTAGCAGAAGAGGAAGGTATTACATAAAGTGGCAATTAACAAGATTGACAGAGCAAGAGGCCGGGATTTATTGCTGGATTTTTCAGTTTCCTTGATTATTTGGTTGAGTTTTTTAACTGTATTTCTACTTCCATTTTTAAAACCAACTTCAAAAAGGAAATCAGCTGAGATTTTAAATTTAAAAAAAAGGGAAATGAGAGATTGATAATACTAATATCCCAAATAAAGGCAGTAGGATGCTGTTGCAGCCTGTGTTCCCCATGACCCCTGTCATAGTCTGTTAAATGTGGAGGTGAGAACTCGATGGGACTGATAAGGCAACCCTGATCCGAGGGATGAAGAAGTATTGAGGAATAATGCCCACTCCTATGCAAAGGTCTCAGGTGTGCTGAAACCCTCCTTCAGCCCAGTGCTAGATGGTAGAAGTTATTCGAATACATGAGATTGATTTTTCGTAAAGTCAATTACAGCTAGAAAAAACAAGGTCTGCATCCTCCTGATATTTACGTGCCTGAGCAAAACTGATTGCAACTCCTGCTCTGAGGAAGTATTTTTCCACAGTAAGGATCATGTCGCCGTTTTTCTGACATCAGTGCAAGTGATGGGGATGACGCTGAACCAAGTTTCTACATCCCACTTATTACATTCCTCTGATGGAAACAACACATTCTCCCAAATGCAGGGAAACCTTCCTCCATCAGGGGGTCTGAGCAACCTGGTTTAGGTGAAGATGTCCCTGCTCATATCAGGCGGTTGGAGTTAGGTGACATTTAAAGGTCCCTTCCAATAAAACTGTTCTATGATCAGGATGTCCTGGTGGAGGAACACAAACAAGATCTAAGGTGTCTTTTCTGCTGCTGAAGCCAGCTAAGCTCATCGTACCTGATAAACTTTGTAAACACATTAATATCAGTTATAGCAGTGAATCTCATAGGAACACCACTGCCTCCAGGAGATCTTGTACTTCTTTTCCCTGTTTTTATCACAGCTGGAGGAATGGCACCACCAAAAAATACAATGCTAAATAAACGTCTATAAAACATGTTTCAATAGCACATATAACTAGAAATGCTACTTTGCATCTTCCTAGCTGCATTGTCAGGAGCTTCTACTGATCAGATCCTGCAATTGCATTACATTTCCCCAAGAAAACTCAAATATTTTATAGGAAATTCTGTAAGTTCAAATATCAACATGCAATACTCACTGGTTGCAATTAAGGCATCTTGCTTTGTTATTCCAATTACATATGAAAGATTGATAATTTTTTCCTCTGATTCCATAATTACTAAAGCAGGGGTGATCATGAGCAGGTAGAATGACAAAGCAGAAGTGTAGTCAGCTGCATTCTCTGCACATTCATCTACAGGTGCCTCAGTGGGTAACAAATTAACAAATCATTTGTATAAGTCTCCAGGGATCACAATACTGAGTGAACATATTTTGCTTCATGAAATATATCGAGGTCAGATTCACCTTTTCAAGCAAGCTATTAGTTTTATGGATTTGCCTGTCATGTTATCTGTGGTTTTTTTTCTTTAACCTTGTTGCTTACACACTTACTCACAAAGAGCTTTTGCTTTTCCCTCTGTTCCCACTTCTTCTTTACTCCTCCAATAACATGCTTTTAGTTACGTTGTACAACCCAGCCAGAAAAAACAAAGAGATATTAATTTTATTATTTTGTTTCAATTTTCCTTTCGGTCAGGGATCCTGCCTGCTTGGACAGCTACTGATTCTGGGAGACCTTGCAGAGACAAAACGGCTTAACTCATCAGGAGGGACTTATGCTAACCGTAAGGTGCAGAAAACCAGAAGCTACTCCTCCAGAATGTAGGAGATGCAGTCTTAAATACATATTACAGCCACAGAAAAAGGGCCGGTTTTAGTTATTCTTCATTACGGTCCCTAAATTACTTATAGTGGCAAAATCTGAGCTTTCTAGATGCATGGTGGCTCACACCGGAGCTTGGTTTCTTTTGGTTCACATTCCAGGAAGTGTTATCAAAAGAGTACATGTGGTGTGTTGCTAACAGAAAGATATCTTCTTGCCATTTAAATTATCTCAACCATATTTTATGATTGTGACATATTTCATGACTTTATGTAATGATAGATGAGGGTAGAAGACAGGCTACTCCCTGTCGGATTTAGGACAGTCTCAAAACAGAGCAAAAATAATCTCTGTATTAAAGAGAACTTTCTTTACCAAATGGACCCTGAAGGTATACCACTGTTATTTATTACCTTCCAGCAAATCCTTCACTGCCAGAAACAATCTACTTCTTTTATTTTATTTATTTAGTTAGTTATGTTACAAAACTTAGCTCTGATGATTTATTCAGGCCCCGTGAGGTCTGCAGTAAGTTTACTCAGCTGCCACAGGAGAGGAACACAAGAAGAGACAAAAATAAACCTCAGCCTGTGACACAAGAGACAGATAAGTATTTTGTCTCAAAATTTGTCAGATTCAGACCCATCATCTTTTGCAAATGAGAACACTAATCAGTAGTCTTGAGGCTGAGCTGAATCTTCAAGTTGCATTAGGTAAACTATCATTTATATTCCAAAGCTGTTACACATTTGAAGTTGGATTGAAAGTGGTGCTGGGAAATATTGTATGAGACAAGTTTATTAAAACAAAATCTGCACTGAAAATATGCTCTCTGGAGGAAATAAATTATGTTGCATTATCTGGTAAGTTAATTTATTTTTCTTTCCTTGTTATATATTCCCATTAGGGCTAACATTTACATCTTTTGTTTATACTCATCTGGAAAGACCGAGGTCGTGCTACCCAACACACCAGTGTTATACAGAACAAAGTATGGGATAGTGACTCAAACAGTCTATAAGAAAAGAAATAATGTTTTTATGCTGTGTTTTGATTTCATGTTCAGGGAGAAAAAAAGTTCCTCTTACAATGTTTTCTTCAGGGAAACTGGACTCATAATGTTTAGCATGAAAGAGTGTAATGTGAATAAAAGACTCATGCTTGGAAAAGAGGTATTAGATATACATGCCCAAAGTAATTTGCTGACCTTGAGAGAACATTGAGATTAATCTTTTCTTTTTCCATCCAAAAAAAAGCAGAGCTTACTTGGAGGAAAACGGAGCCTAATCAGACCCATTTTTCAATGTAGTACCATACAGAGGCACATATATAATAATCAGTGTTGGCCTGATCAAATCACAGATCTAAGTCTACATTTTCTAGATGGCTTGTTATGCTTTTGTTTTGTTTTATTTTGCTTGGGTTTTTTTTTTTCCCTCAAAAGTGGGCAGCCACAAGGACTTCTGATTATCTCAAAGTCCTTCATGTGTTTACCCTGATAACTGTATCAAGAAACACAATTAGCTTGTTTTAAGAGACAGAGAGGATTCTGAGGAACAGCATTTAAGTGACTATAACAAAGCAGCTACTGGCTTCAGGTGGAAACAGAGCTTAATTCCAAGGCATTTCTGTAGCGGAGCTCCCTATATAGGTTTACAAAGCCACATTTCCCTAAGCTAACCCTATCCCCTTCATTCTTTGACTCCAGCTTCTACTCCAGTGCTTTTAGTCTGCAGAATATTTCATAGTGTCATGCAAACTGGTACTGCTTTAGCAGTAGGGATTGAGGGAGCCTTATACAGAATATCCCAGTTTGTTGATTAGACAGAGCATAGGAGATATGCTTTCAAATCCACTCAGAAAGAAAAAAAAGAAAAGAGCAGCAGCAAAATGGACATTATAAAAGAGTAAAAACGGTGAAGGACTGCCTTGAATTTCCTTAGGTATAGGAGATAGCCAGAGCCAGCAGGTGCATCCCATAAAGCCTGACTGCTGGCCCTGAAGAGAAGGCATTTGACATAATATCCAGGTCATCAAACACTCAGACCTTACCTTTCCCTCTAAAATTATATGTCCATAGGCAAGTCTGAGTGTATCTGGTAGTGATTACCTTTAGGCTCTATTTGAGAAATCTGAAATTCCAGAAATCTTTCAGTAGTGACTGAATAGTGGTCTTTGAAAATCTAAAAACTGTCTCTGGGAGCATCCAGATGGATTTAGCAGCCTAAACAGATCTTTTAAAAATCAAGTCATAGTCATCTGTGAGGAACTGGATATTAGATATTACAGGTGAAGTCTCCTAAGATCCAGCCCAGCCTCCTAACTAGGAATATTAGCATATGTTGGCTGAGAAGTTTGTCAAGTACAATTAGAGCTCAATTAGCTACTGTCTCTTTTTTCTGCCTGTTTGCTAGTTTATGTAAGGTTCGATTTACACAGGTGACACATTATTATTGCGTGGGCCACAGGATTTGCAAGTTATTTCAGATGTTAGCAGCAACACAGATTGGGAAAATCACCTCTCTCTGATACAAATATCTGTGGCCTTAATCACGCTTACAGGGATGCTGTATTCCTTATAAATATATAATGGAAGATTTCCACGTGAATTGCAGCAAGCTCCCTTTTTCTTTTCCCTAATTCAGGCTTATTCACAAATTGCTCTGTCTGCCTGGTCCCCTGGGAAACCCATGCACAGACATACAATAGTGAGGAAAAAAAGAGAAAGAAGAAAAGAAGAAAAATCCCTTTGTCCTCAACCCACACACACAGAGCTATTTACCTAATGGACGAACCCTGATTATTTCACACTATAGCTACCAGCATGAAGCATTCAAGACTGGGAGAGGAGGGGAAGTATACTGTTGACACTAATGCCTGCAGGTGTGGAAACAGAGGTGGCTATAAATTTCCATTGAATCTGGTACCTAATGGGGTGGTATTTTTTCAATAATTCTTGTGCACTTGTCACAGAAATTTCGCAAATGGTCTATATATTGTATAGCATGTCATAAATACAGTAATTTATGGTGCATTGCTCCTTGCAATCTAGTGCACGGTACTAAATTTGGGAACTGCACTTTTTTGTCAACTTGGAAGTGTAATCAGTGGCAACATATCTTCAAGGTTCCATTCTCTTCTTCTCCCACTCCCCAAAATGACTAATACTTCTATTAATGGAGAGAAAGGGAAAAATAATAAGCCAGACAAAGATGGATTTGTACAAGGAGGTACAAATAATATGAAGGAGACTTGGATGACTTGCACAGTTGAATGGTCACATCCAGAGGGTGGTGGCAAGTGGCTCAATGTCCGAGATCTGTGATGAGTGGTGTCCCTCAGGGGTCTGGTGTTCTTTAATATCTTTATCAGTGAGATATATAGAGAGTGAGATTGAGTTCACCCTCAAAAAGTTTGCAGATGACATGAAGCTGAGCAGTGCAGTTGACAGAACAGAAGGTTGGGATGCCATCCATAGGGATCTGGACAAACTTGAGAAGTGGGCCCATGAGAACCTGGTGATCAACAAGTCCAAGTGCAAGGTGCTGCATCTGGGTCAGGGCAACCACCAGTATCAGCACAGGCTGAAGCATGAAGTCACTGAGAGCAGCCCTGGGGAGAAGCATTTGGGGGCTCTGGTGGATGAAAAGCTGGAGATGAGCCAGCAGTGTGCACTCACAGCCAAGAAAGGCACTAGCATCCTGGGCGGCATCAGAAGCATGGCCAGCAGGCTGAGGGAGGTAATTGTCCCTATCTACCCTTCCCTCATGAGACCCCACCTGGAGTACTGTGTCCAATTCTGGGTCCTCAGCAGACGAAAGATGTCAGCCTTGTGGAGGCTGACAGAGGAGGCCACGAACATGATCAGAGGGATGGAGCACCTCTCCTGTGAGGACAGGTTGAGAGAGCCGGGGGTCTTCAGCCTGGAGAAGACTCTGAGGACCTCTTATTGTGGCTTTACATGCTGACATTCTTAAAGGGGTCTTATGAGAAAGATGGGGACAGACTTTTCAGGATGGCCTGTTGTGATAGAACAAGGGATAAAGGTTTAAACCCAAAAGTAGGAAAGAAAAGGAAGAAATTTTTTACGATTTTTTCACTGAGGGTGGTGAAACACTGGACCAGGTTGCCCAGAGAGGTGGCGGATGCCCCATCCCTGGAAACATTCAGGGACAAGTTGGATAGGGGGCTGAGCAACCTGATCTAGTTGCAGGGGGGTTGCACTAGATGACCTTTAAAGGTCCCTTTCAACCTGAACTATCCTATGATTTTATGACTTCAGGGAGTGGAAATGAAGTCTAAAGCTCTTCTTTCAGGGTATGTGGGACACAAACTCATACTGGCAATACAGTTACCACCTAATAGTCTACAGGGTAAATTGTTTCCAAGAGCATTCTCCTTTTTAGGAACAAAGATATCTGTACCACATAACCCATAAAGATCATCTCCTAGGAAAATTTAGAAAGGAAAAGCTCCTTAGCAAAGAACTTAAAGGACTTCAGGTATTTTCGCCTTCCTTTTTATCTCGGTATTTGTAAGGATCTCAGCAGAGGTACTCTACCTTGTTCTGGAATTCAAGACTAGCATCGTCCACTTAATGAAATATAAACAATAGTGATGATACTCCATGAATAGCTGAACAGCATCTGCCAGCCAGCCTTGGTGCCTAGCTTATTCCTTAAATAAATAAAAGAATTGTCATGATCTTCATGCATAAAGAGAAACAGTTCAATTATGTGTCAACTTTTGATATTTTCATTTTAACTAATAATTTCCTTTTCTAAGCTGGAAATAATACCTGCATGAAATAGTGTTTAGGGGGATGATATTCTTTAAAAAAAAAAGGCATGAGGGAGGAAATTCTTCTCCTGACTATTAAATAATGAAAGTAGGCCAAGTCTCTGCTTGGATCCAAAGCTCTTCAAAATAATTCATCATTTTCTTTTCCTTCTTCCCTTACCCTACTTTCAGATTTTTGGAGGGTTTTTTTTTTTAAGAAAGTTAAATGAAAATCAAGCTTCTAAGTAGCTCTTGGGATCCCTGTGAATTCCACATCAGGGCTTCCCAGTGTGCTGCGCAGCTGCAACAAAAGGATAAAAGAATATCAATGTCTCCTGTTCAGATAAACACTTGTAGGCCTTTTATAACAAAGGGACCGATTTAGTCTTTTCCTTGAGCAAGAGTAATAAAACATTCTTTTCCATTTCAGGCTGTAATATAAGTAGATTTGTCCCAAATGTTGTAAAAAGTCAGTGGCGATATATTTATAGTCATTTTGCAAAGATTCAGGTAACAGAACAAGGGGCCAAACAAGTGAAGATCAGACTTACCATTGTCACTGACAATTTGCCTTTATTATGAAACAGGGGTGGGATTCACCTCATCCCGCGTTAGAGATCTTCAGTGTATATGCCTCCAGCTGTGCCAGTCACCCCAGGTTTCTTTGTAGTCAGCTGGGAGAAAAGGCATGAGTGAATAAGTACAATTCCCATGACCTACTTTAGAAGTCTAAATTCAGACCGTGCAAGGATTTATCTCTCTTCATAGACTAGAAAGAGGTCCTAAATGGAAATGTCAAAATTTATTCAGATGAACTACACTGCAGGTGACCTGAAGAAGTGGGACACAAAAACATCGTAAGATGTAGTGTAATACCTTTTGTAAGTCCCTGATCAGGAAGTAAATTTCTACTAAACTTACTGAGACTCTGGTTGAAATGCAAGTTGTCAAATCAAGGTAGGAGACAGATATTGTTATAGGAAACTAAAAGGAAGATTTTAAAACAGAGAAAATATAGGATACCAAAATTATTTCTAATTATAGCGCTGAGAATCCCATTGCCTTGAAAAAATTAAGCATTAAATGAATTTCACCTAACTGATCCTTTAATTTCCTAGTCTTGAGTAATCTCTGTATAGGAAAAAAATCATAAATTCAAAGTTACTCACTTTCAAACTTAAAATGTTTTCTTCTTACTTTCACTAAGACCTCATGCAAGAACAGACTTAAATTGTTATATGGGAAATTTAAAAAATGTTAATTTCATTGTTTCTGATAATGTTTTTGGGGTACAGTGATGCTTAGAGTCACCTTTCAAGAATCAGTTGCAGGTTAGGGGCTGAAGGCTTGTACGATATTAATTCACTGTGGGTACAGTATCACTAATTTCAGTGGGACACAGGGTTCTGCCACCAGCAGTGTTATCTGCAGGGCTTAGGTCAAAATCTGTAATGAAATTTGGGCTAAAAAGTTACTGAGCCTCCATGGTATGTGTGGTCATGCAGTGTTCCCTCTCATTATGTTGAATAAAATCCTATCCTGGGTCAAGCCCACGAGTTTCTGCCTCAGGCACAGTCCCTGCCTGTGCAGCAGTGGTGGTGCTCAGGGACCCCGAGCCCTCAGCCTTTGACACCTCTTTGGTTTCAAAGCAGAGTGTGGCACTGGCTGGCAGCTCTTTCTGGAGTCTCTCTGTTCACACCTCTGTTGTCTGTCCTGCCCCTCAGACTGATTTAGGGGAGAGCAACTTCACTGTGGCTTTCAGCCAACCTCACTGTGCTCTCTCTGATACGAAAAGCCATGAAGCAGTTCTTATTCAAAAAAATGGGGTCAAATTCTAGTCTCATGATAAAAGAACTCTCTCTTTTCATGTGAGTCTTGCACTCATTAAATTTATTGCATGGAGCTACAGACATCCAGAGTTTAATAAGGATAATACTGTGAAAACTGTGGAGTTTCTTACAGTATGGCTGCAAGAAAGGAGTTGAAGACTGAAAATCATTTCAGTAGATATCTATGAAGGGGATAATCCTGGATGAGAGTTAAATTACTGAGTTTTGCTATCTATATAATTATGAATGATCTGTAACTTTTTCAACTTTAATTATTTATTAATGGACTACATAGATTCTTGGTGCCGCAAACAAATGGATTACAGAGTATGTATGCTGTTCAGATTCTTGCTTTTTCTAAAAGTATATGATGATTTTTGAAATTATCACTGATCTGTAATACCACGGGCACGTTATTTAAATAATAAAATTGCAAATTATAGTATGTATCTAGTTTTATCAAACTGGAAAATCAGCAAGATAATTATTCTGAGAACTGATGGATAGTGGGGTAGGGAGGAACTTGATCTTGCCATTTAGTCACTGAAAAGTGGGAAATGAGCAGAGAGGCTGACAAAGCTTTAATGAATATTGGTTTGACTCTCATATCATGCCTGGAAGCGGAAGAACATCAACAGTTTGCTAGACCCACTTCTCACAGAAAGAGCTGCGTATTTCTCATATACCCCCACATGAAACAACACCAGCAAAGACCTACAAGCAGGAGATGACAAATGACTGTCACAATATGCATTGTTCCAGCAGCTGATACCACCTCTCAGAGGGCAGTGTGTGTTTTGCTGTCCCCATTAGTTCATTGCCCCATGTGACAGATTACTTGTCTGGTGTGCAAGCCAACTCTGCCTCGATACCTTGCACAAAATATGAAACAAGCCAGACATTCCAAGTGATTTTCATGTCTACGCTGAAGTATTACATCAAAGCAAAAAAAAAATTACTATAGATCTAAGTTTGACCCTTTCAGGAGTCTGTGAGAAAGAATAGTTTGAAAAGCTCTTTCTTAGGCTTCCTCCAGCAGTTTTGTCTTAACATGACACCTCCAGAGAAAGCTGAGTTGCAGCAGCCCAAGTATGTGAAATAACTGAGTGCCCTGTGTGTGAACTGCCACTGAGTTCAGAACCTGGGGGCTTATGAGCATAGAGGAAACCAGCTCTTGCCTGAAATGCTCAGACAAACATAAAGTCTAAGGAAAAGAGGCCAAAAATCTTGCAGAAACCTTTGACTCAGATTTATGATTATTTTCTGCTTCTGAGGAACCCCCATAAATTTTACAGCAATTTTTATGCCAGTCTCTGATGATGTGTTACATTTTTTACTTGATTTTCAGGGATAATATCAATATACGAACCACTCAATCTCATCTAATAAAAAGTTTCATGAAACTAGAAGACAGCTTCTGTTGGTACGTGCTTCTCCCAACTTACACTTGTCAAATCTCTGGAAAAAATCTACTGTATTTGCTCCTTAGGTCATACTGTATTCACATAACAGTAGTCCCTTACCTTTTTAACTTTGGGCAGTAACAAGTGCATTATCATAGCTGAAGAAAGAGAACTACCAAACAGCTGTAACTATTTTAAAGAATAAAATCGCAGAGCAGTCTTATTATAAAAGCAAATTTGGTATGGACACGCAAGCCGGCACAAACTTTCTCCAAGCATAAATCACACTAGTGCCATTATGAATCTGGACCAGGTTGTAGACCCGCAGAGGATCCGACCTCTTGCTCTTGCAGCGGGCAGCTCGGAAAGGCTGTTCCAGTAATTGCATCTTCAACCATGCATGTGTTGGGCTGGAGCACGTCCCAGTGATCAGCTCGTGGGAGTTGAGACACACAATTCATACAAAGGTGGAAAGATAGCATAAGTTATGTGCCCTGTGAAGGAGCTGCCAAGGTCACTGAACCAGTGGTTTTTGTGTCATTACAGAAAATGAAATTTTGTGAGAGAGACAAATTTCCACAAGGTAAGAAACAGACAGAGCTAGTGCTTTGCAAATGACTCGGGGAAAAAACAGTACAGAAATATTGTTCTCATTATGAGTATTAGCACATGAGATAATTGTGTTTGAGGTTGGTAATGACCATATTTGCATGTTTAGGTTGTATCTATTCCTTCCATGTTATTAAGTGACTGCTACATTATTTCATCAGAATGGCATGCTGTCATCATGGGAGCTGAAATATCTTCTGTGTGTCAAAGCACACAGCTGTAAAAAACATTGTATAGGCCCTTGTTTTCATTCTACATCAAACTAGCAAAAAGCAAATTCATTACAGGAAAAGATCAGCAAAGCTAATGGAGCTATGGCTGGGGGAGATGGATTTGGAAGTATAGGGCTGTATAATTTAGAGTACCTGGGCTAAGCATCTCTACAATACTCCCACACACAGTGAGATACAGGATTAATAATTATTGTGTTTTGTTCTGTGCACTTACAGACCCTTAGTCTGAGCAGTGAAAAATGCTTTATGGATATTAATTAATCAAACTTCAAAAGCCACATTTAGGGCACTTAATTTACTGCTACTTATGCCAGACTTCAATTTATCTGTAAACATCCTAAAAGTCTTGAAAAGTAGGTAACCCCATTGTTGTGGTTTAGCACATCTTGGGTTTTAGTTAAGGAAAAATCCACCAGCTACAGAAGTGATGTTTTTGCAAGGGGCTGTTCTAACTTCCTTCAGACCCGATAAACCCAATCAACCGGCTAGTTTGAATATTGACAAAGCTATCTTTATATTCTTTAAATTTTTGTGCCTCCTTTGCTTTCTCCTAATTCTTACCTCACAGAAGGAAACTAAGTAAGCAATGGATTGTGAACAAAAACACTACACCCATACAAACCTGAAGATATACCCTGATCATTTCTTCAAGCCATTTATAAGTTGCCTACTGAGATTTTTTTGGAATTTTCTGGGCAGTCAACATGAAATATGTAAAACTTATCCTCCTTAAAAAAATCTAAGAAGAAATGAAGGAAACAACTGAAGACTAATGGAAAACATTGCAACAAATGCGATAATCCCTTCGTAGAGAAACTGCCCATCTCTCTCCTCGCATCTTTTCTAACACTTTCGTTCCATTCAGCTATGGAAGGTCAATGCCAAAGTTGAGTAATTAACCATTGAAAGTAAGGAAAATGAAAATGGGGACATTGTCTGGAAGAGGATTTTTGGTACTGGCCCTCAGTTCTTGGATATTATCCTTAGTTAAAAATAGGCAAAATAAGCAGAATTACTTATTCATAATTAGATGTGAATACACAAGTGAGAAATCTAATGTCAAAGTTATTACAGTTCATTTTCTGAGGTCCTTCCATTTTCAGTTTTACCCTCCAATCAAGTACTTTACTGAATATTGAAATTAAGGAAATCACTAAATGATTATCTTAAAAAAAAATGGCCTAATTTCAATGCTATTCCTTTTTTTTCAGCTACATTCACAGAGGTTTATGACTAAGAACTTAATGCAGAGGTAATGAAAATTATAAACCGTTACAGGAGACAAAAATTGTTATTTTGTCTTGGAAGCAGTGATACATCCAAATGATTTATTTCATTGAAAGTCAAGCTTCTATGCATATCTGCTATGATTCTTTGACAAAGTGACCTTGTATTCTTTTTTCTCTTTTTGCAGAGAAATGATAGGCGAAACACATGGTGGAAAATGAAGAGGACTCTTATTAAAATAGAACACAAGAAAAAGTTCTAAGGAAATTGAAGAGTCCTTGGAATGAAATGGAGAGCTGAAAGTGAAAAGTACAGACAAATATAGTGGAAAAATAAAGATTCAAGTTTATGTTAGAAGTAAAAATAGTACCAAGTGATTAGGAGCTGGACATAATATGTTCTTGTTGTTACAGCTTAATCAGTTGTTGATTTCAAATATTCAGTACAAAATTTAGAAAGAGCGAATGGGAAAACTAACACTGGAACATGCCTCTGGAGGCAGAACAAATCACTTCTCTTACACCACTTTTTATAATATTAGATGATGTGATTTAAATAGGAAGAAAGCCTTACAAGAGAGGACATGTAACAACACAGTGGGAAAAGGCAGTTACCAATTTATTGATGTTCTCTTTCATTTGTCACACAGAACTTAAGTCTGGACAGATCACCTGATTTAACTATGTCTCGAGAAGCTTTTAATTATGACTTGTAGTTTTTCCTGCTTATCCATGGGCCTGCAGAGCCCATCACCACAGATTCAGGCTATTGCAGTAGAGATCTAGTCATACATTTCAGGTGAGCTGAAGACTAACCTGCTCTAAAGTTGTCTTTTGTCTACAGATCTTAAGCATTTTCTCTCATTTGAAAGTAGAATACTACATACAATAAAAATACAAAGCAAAATAAAAGTGGTGATATCTGTAGCCATCTCTGGTGTCACAACTGTTCCTCTGCATTTTTTTTTCCAGAATTTGAGCAAATTTATGATTGTTTTTTGAATTATGTGTAGATATGGTGCTTAGGGATATGATTTAGTGGTGGACCTGGAAGTGTAGGGTTACTGCTCGGACTTGATGGCCTTAGAGGTCTTTTCCAACCTTAATGATTCTGTGATTCTTTGATTTTCCTCCAATAAACTCAATTATTGAATTATATCATTGCAACCTAGACACAGCATTTGAGTACTTAATGTTCCTTAAAAACTATTTTCCAAGTTGAAGCCTCTGTGTCAAGAGAGTTCTTATTTAATATTGTTTATGTCGTGTTCCTGAAAGACTTGTCTGTAACGTTCTGAATGTCAGTAACTGCAGTTAAGCCACGCTTGCATGAGAAGATGTTAGCTTTGAGAAATCACTTAACAAGTGTAGAAGTTTAGAATTACTCGTGGAAAGATAAAGTTAGGGTTTACTCCTTAGTTCAAATATTCAAGCCCAAAATGTTACAGCAGAATCATCTGGGGCAAAAGTCAAGAGTGTTTGCTGGGCCCTAGGGTTTCTCAGGACCCATTCTCTTTCCTGAAACACATTTGTCATCATATCCTTTTCAGTCTATTAACAGCTTTATTGCTCCTTCCCTAAACTTCTGTTCAGCAGCCCAGTTTGCAGGACTAAGAGGAAAGGTTGAAGCCTTAAGTAGAATTGAAGTCGAGAGAACACTTTTTAACTACTGAGTCAAAAGAAAAAGTAGTCTGTTTCATCTTAATATTGCTTGGTAATCTGGAAGGAGACAGCCCCCTCCCTGGCTGTAAGGTTTAACGTGTCATCCGTCATCCCTAAGAGCTCTTATCTGACAGGCCGATTTGCCTACAGGTTGCCAGATTTTCACTTCAACAGCTGCTCTTCATCCATTTGCTCCTGCCCTGGAGGCACGATGACATCTGTCACAGCCATCAAGGCAGTTCAAGGCTGATGTTCACAAGGACCATGATTTGGGGTGTCAGGAGCAGCCTGGTGACGGTGATTCCCCAGGCATTTTACAACATCCCTGAGAGATTATCTGTCTTCTGAAATAGAGGAAAGATGTTTGTTAGACCTTACATTTGGACATAAAATAGAGATGGCACCAGTTACTTGCATGACTCCTTGTGGTACATAGGATAGAAAAATTCACCCATCTGTCCTTCCTGTGTTTCAGAGGCGTGACAGAAATACCTTGGCCTGACAGATTTCAAGGCTACCTAGCCCAACAAAGAGTGCATATAGAAATGTTTGTCACTTGTTCATGGCTCTGATCAGGTCATCCAGCAGCTTCAATGTCCACACAATGTTTGTCTTGTATTTTGACCATGAATGAATTTGAACTGTTTGCCGAAGGCATTTCTTTTGTAGCTACTGTTGGAATTTCCACACCAGAATTTCATTTTTCGTGGCTTTACCAAAATATTGTACTGAACATTTTCAAGAAAGAATATTCCCTTAAGAATCATTTTGGTGATCTTCTCTGCTGGTATGTCAGTCAGCTGCTTGTCTCTACAGGAGAGACTTTGGCTAGTAATGGCTCACTTTTCTTTGCTGCTTTGTGTGACATAAAGAAATCTGATTGCATGCACTGCTCTATCCATCAGGTTTGACCTCCAAGGGTTTGTGAGATGACAGACTTCTGTGCAGTGAAAATTTCTGTAGATTTGCCAAATAAGGTCCAGACACTCTTGTAGTGAAGCTGGTATGACATCTAAGAGATTCTTTAGAGAATTTCCAAAGTTTTAACACTGATGTGTCTTATGGCATTGATAATGAAAAATGAATTTATATTTAATCACTCAGGACTTACATTGGGTCAGGTATTTTTTGAACAAATGCATTTCTAGTCGAACACTTACTGACTTTTCAGCCTTTTGGTTTTAAAATCTGTTTACAGTGTATTTATGTCTTATTAAAGCAATAGAAGGCACAGTATGCTCATTTATTGAAACTACTTAGCCAAACATATATTTTCTGAAATTCCTGGCATTTCCTTAATCTTTAAATAGACAATTGCTACTACAAGTACATGGGATACTTTTGGAAAGACATTTCCAGAAATTGCAGAGGTGCATGTGTTTAATGCTGGTAGGCAGTATTTGCCTGGATCAATAACCTTCCAACACTTTAATTGTACTCTCCAGGCTCTGTTGGTGAAACTTAAAATAGTTTAAAAATGGTAACGTACTGTAACTAATCTGCAGCAGTACAAGTCAACATGATTCATACTTCCATTAAATTTTCTCAGCCTGGTAAATTTTCCTATTTTTAAATTTCTGCGGGAAGAAAGCATGTCTATGACACTATGGATGGGGTTATTCTGGGCCACCTTCAGTGAAACACATCAAGATTTTTCATAATTGCTAATTATACCAGAAGACTCATTTTGATGCTTCACCTCAACATGCTTTCCTGAATCCTGCCTACTAGGACACCCCGAGAGTGAATATGATGAGAAAGCAGGTCTGAAGCAGCCAAAATCATTGACTACCCTTGGAAATCCTTGCCAGAATCTTTCAGGGGGGGTCAGGGTGAAGTTCATGCTCCATTGATGTAGAGCAATGCCACGAGCTGCAAACTTCCTGTCAGGGGATGTGCACAGAGAACCCAAGATGGTGGGTCAGCAGAGACAGACAGACTGAGGACACACTGCCACTCACGTGTGCTCAGCACCAACAGGCAGGACTGAACTAACACTGTGCATATGTGTGCCTCATATTCACACAGGCTGTTCTCTGCGTGCTTGCTTGTTTTCACATCATTTTGTGCTACCTAATTAACATGTCAACTCATTTTTCTTTCCTCTGCTGTAGGAATCTTGTTTTTATTCCTTTTATTTCACCCTGTTTTCCTTTTTTTTAATACCTTTTTTCATAATTTATCATTCATTTACATTTCAATTAACACTAGCGGTTTGTAAAAGCTACCCTGATGGGAAGTATGAAATAAATTATTGAAGTTAGTATAATCTGCACTTCCCATTACCACCTCATTTACCTTAATGGCACTAAAAAGACTGTTGCTCTCAATGCAGCTCATGCTTCTAATAGGAATTCCCTTGGGAGCCAATCTCATGTGAATTACATATTTACATATGGCATAGGTTTTGCTAGGTGATTATAGGCTGAGATTTAGAGTAGTATCCTTTAAGGATGGCAGCTGCACAGAAAGCTGCCTTTCCAGAGTCAAAACACGACACTACTTGATTCAGACAGCTAATATGTCTAAGGAGTCAGCAAAAGTATTGCCAATTTATTGGGCATTTTCAAACTTGTCAATTATAAAAATTTTAAAAAAAGGAAGTGTATAATTTTCCCAAGTTGAAATGAGGAAAAAAAATATCACAAAACTAAAGTCCTTTTGAAAAATGGTGTCCTTTTGTTTGGATAAATTAAAACTTGATTTATGGGGGTTTTTTGGTTTGTTTTTTGTTTTTTCGGGGTTTTCTTTTGGTTGTTTTTTTTTTTATTATTTCTACAGCTCCCTGCTGTTTTAACATGAATTTTTTCAAAAAATTTTGAAAGCTATGTTTCAAAATATTTTTTAGTCTAAATTAGCACCTTTCAGCTGAAGCTGTGACCCTTGAACCAGTGTTTTGTCATAAAGATTTCAGTCTAGAGACTGTCAAGCAGCAATCTTTATCGTTCTTTTCAGGATGACAACACCCAGGCACTAATTAGGATTCAGAAGTAGATGCAATTGAGCTATGTAACAAGAAACAGTCCCACTTCCAATGGTTTATGCAATATAAACAGGATGGTAAAAGCAATAATATGGGAGGTAGGCAAAAGAGACCTATATAGCGACTTGTTAAACATGCAAATTTGTGAGGATAATCTGATTAGTAAACCATCTAATTTTTCTTTCTTTGAGTTTCAGGGTATCTTAGCTACCCTATATCATTCCAAATAGCTATGTACAGAACTGAGCAAACTGAGTCTTGGGGAACAGATTTGCTTATTTGTTGCTCGAGTATCGGGAAAGATGTGGTCTGACTCTTTTAATGCCTGCCCAGAGCACCTCTGTGGGGCTACATCCATACTTTGAAATAGCAGCCTCCAAATTTCACGATCTAGAGGTTGGTACCACATGAAAGCCGGCCCTGAGATAGCCCTCATTGCCATGAGGCACCTTGTGACTTTGAGACATTTTTATTTCTATTTGTGTTTGTGTCTTCCTCCCTCCCCCATGAAACTGTGTCGAAGCCCGGTACCGTGGTGTTTTTATAACAAAGAGCTGATGTTGAACACTCCAGGGCACAATGACATCTTCCACTAGACCAGGTCTCTCTCTTTTTGAGTGACTATAAGGGAGAGGAATGTGCAAGAAATTTCTACATTTTCTGCTCCCACAAATGAACAAATATTATTTTACGAATAACTCAGTTTTAATGGGGCAGGTGCCTGCTTCACACCATCCAAGTCCGTCATGTAAAGTCAGAACAGTTCCAGGCTTACTTCAGGGTGAAAACTCTACAGTTAGAATCTTGTCTCTTACTGTAACACAAATATCCGTGAAAAGCTATTTCACTTCCCAGAGTCACTCCAGGTGAACACGGTTGTAAGTGATAAAATAAATCCTAGTCCTTTTGCTAAGAATAAAAGGAGGGGAAAATAAAGAAAAGAAAAATAAAAAAAAAAAAAGGGAGGAGAAAGAAATCGCAAATTAAGGCCCTCAAGTCTTTACAAAGACAGAGATCCAGAAGTTAATGATCTAGAAGACCTGACAACCTATGAGTCAAGTCAACCTCATCTGCCTTTTTCAAATGAAAGACATGACAATATAGTTATTAGTAATTTCCCCTTCATTAAAATTCTTTCAACTCAAGCCAGTTTTGTACTGTGAGCTTTTCTTAATGGTGGCAAATGTCATCCCACAAAAAGACATCCCACACAAAGAGGGTGGTGAGGCACTGGAACAGGTTTTCCAGAGAAGTTGTGAATTCTCCATCCCTGGAAGTGTTCAAAGCCAAGCTGGATGGGAATTGGAGCAACCTGGTCTAGTGGAAGGTGTCTCTGCCCATGGCAGGTGAGTTGGAACTTAATGATCTTCAAATCCAAACCATTCTATGATTCTATGATGACCCTTGCTAATTCTTCAGGGGCTGAGTCTTGTCAAGGAGAAAACAACTCACTGTACAGTCTCTTTCTGCTTCTGGAACCAAGTGTAGCAAACTCAGTGCCATGAGCTTTCTCCAATGGGGATCCTTACCACTTTTCTGAGGCTCTTCCTTCCACAGCACATATGTGCTATCTTCCATTGAGGCTGGAACCACCACACCAGTCAAAACAATTCACTGACTAATTTTAAACAAAAAGCCTGTTTACATGAATAATCATTACTGAATATGTCTAACTATGAAAAGACTGCTCACAATAGCCACCTATTGTGGGAAGTCAATGCATTATGCATTGTTTAAATTAAAAACACCTACATTGCAGTGGATTAATCTAGCCAGCATCTTGTGGATTTTTTTTTTCTTCCTGTTTTTGTAACCCATCTGCCAAGTACAATAGGTCGCAGTTTTGTTCAGCTTTTTATGCTGGAAACTTATTAATACCAGATGTTCATTTTTTGGACTATCCTAAGCATAAAACATTCCATAATCAAAAACAAAATGTTAACAATAATATACCCAAATTTGGTGGATTAAAATCCTATTAAAATTCTGGAGTATGTCCTATGTTTAATGCATTAACTCTTTTTTCCATCAAGGGAGGCCTGAGGCAGGCTAGGTTTCATTTTGCTCGAGGGGGAAAGGAAATGTATTCACATCTCTAGCATTGTTCTTTCACTGTGTTTTGTCAAAAATATCATGACTATAATAGAGTTATGGAGAGGACAATGAAAATACATAGGTCAGGGGTTTTAGCTGGGATTCTACAGATAAGGATTGCCATGCAGGACTTTCAGTGAATTTTCAGCTGAGGTCAGCTCTGCATTTCAATTAACAAATAACCCAGTGACAGAAAAATAGAAATTATAACAAAAAAAGAAGAAACTTTGTGCTCTTAAAAAGAGAGACAACTTTATCAGGGAAGAAGATAAGCAAAATACTGGATCTTCAGCTGCTATAAATTGGTGCAGCTGCATTATTAATTCTAGAGAGTTGCCTCTTTTCATAGCTTATCTCCCTCCATTAGTTTTGCTGAAAGCCATTGTTAATTTTCTGCAGCCTGACTTTGGGGGAGTATAGCCTGGTTTGTAAAATTTCATTGAACGGTTCCTGGACACATTATTTAAGATGCTGTAGATATTCCCAGTGGATTTCTTAGGCCAAGAACAGGGAGGGAAGTAATCTCTTCAGACTGGGCAAGCTAGAATTTGCAACTCATGTCAATAAACTGCAGTGAGGAGGGGTTCATATCATCTTTTGTATGTTATACAAGCCCCCTGTTGCAGCTTTCCACCTTGAACTTCTTTCAAGTCAAGACACAAGAGGACAAATCAAGAAGCAGTGGAGCTTTGAGAGAGTCAAGAGAAAGGGCTATGTTTGCTCTTCTTGGTTTTTCATAGGGTTGCAAGGCATGGGAGTAGCAGAGCATCCAGCCAATTTTCTTGACTGGAGTGTTTCACACCAGTTTTCCTGCTGTTTTGTAAATGTGCTAGTGAATACCTCCCTGGAAGTGTTCAAGATCAGGCTGGATGTGGTCCTGAGTAAGTTGGTCTAATGGAAGGTGTCACTGCTCATGACAAATGGCTTGGAACTAAATGATCTTTAACTTCCTTCCAACCCAAACCATTCTATGATTCTGTGAGTAACTAATTTTGGTTTTGCATAAAACGGACCAATTAACTGCTGCAAAGTCTGTAACAAAACCCTGGAATACATAGTGTTATTCTGGCTTGCTAAGAGTGAATTAAAATCAAGAGGAAAATTAGTTTCAACTTCTGCACTTCAAGAAGTGTATAAAGTATGAAAGGTCTTTTTAGTGATAAAAATTTTTTTCTGTCTATTAGATCTTGCAAGTGCATGTACATGGAAGCATCTTGAAAGCTGATGTCTATGCTGAAAGCAAAAGGTTTCTTTCAGTTCATAATTTAATCAATTTAGTTTTATATGGTAATATTGCTAGTTTAAAAAGCAAACTGCCTGACATACCTCAAGAACTAATTTTTGTCACTCTTGTGTCTTCTAATTCATATGCTGTTAGCTTTCTTTTTTTTGTGGATATCTGCTGGATAATCTCCTCTCATTCAGTGCACAGAGCTCACACTAACATCAGTGAAAATTTCCTGCTTGGAACAAGTGCAGGATTAGCAATAGGTGCACTTCAATAGCTTTCCTTCACATTGGATAAACCCTGCAAAGGTCAGATGTTTATCTGGAGCTTATCTGACTCACCCAACCCTCTGGAGGTTACTAAATACCATAAACTGAACCTTTCTTTAAAAACTGACGGAACTTCCTAATCTAAAGCTGACCAGAAATACCACAGGTAAAGATTTTCCAGCAGGATTTTTTCTTTTTTTCCCAGGTTCAAAAGCACATGATAATGAAACAGACAGTTATTTCATGTCCACAGAAAATTCTTTATGAAATTTGGTTGTAAGCATGGGTAAAGAAATTGGAGGGGTAAAGGGTGATATGAGAGTTTTCTCTGCCTGAACAGATTTAGCTGTCCTTATACAGGCCTGGACAGAAATATTTAATGAACTGGAGAGTTTTTCCCAGTGTGATTTAATTTCTTTTCCTTCAATGGTGTATCACTTCTCTTTATCCTCTGTGTCATTCGATCTATGCAAGTGCACATGTACACACACATATACATTTACATATATATATGTATAATAATTTATCTGATAAAATATTCTTCCACTGTAAAATATACAGGAAACAGTTCACTAAGTCTTTCCAATTTGCAGTCACACTGTGAGAAAATTATATTTTCCTCAAGCAATGCTATTTCTTATAGTTCACAATTCTGTCTCCTACCAAAATAGCATTTTTTTGATTTTCCAACAAATGAAAAAGAATAATATAAAGATTAAGGGTGAAATGATGCAACTCACAAAATTAAATAAGCAGGTGTGATAATACAGTGGATAGCAGCAGAGCTGCTTTTCCAAGGTGGAAGAAAATAAGAGATTGGAAAAATACTCTCTCTGATTTTGTTTTTACTCCTAGCTCTATCAAAGTGCTGCTTTCTCTTTACCTAATCCATTTATCTGTCTCACTGTAAACACATCTGCTTATGCATCCCTTCACTCCCGTATTTGCCTTCTTCCATCCTAAATTCATCAGTCTTGTATCAGTTCTGTGCAATGCAGAAAGCTAATCAGGTTGTTCCCTTCAGTAGGCATTTTTGTTGGGTCTTTTTTTGTTCATTTTTTGTACAGTTATTTGATTTCTTGTTACATATCACTCTCGGATATAAAAAATGACTGTCCCATTGCACCCCATGGCAATAGGAATAAAGGCCACCTGCCTTACAGGTCCAGCTGGTTCCAGCTCTGCATTTCTTTGCCCTTTAAGCCTGAATTCTCCACCCAGTGTCACAAATTTCAGAGATTTCTAAGAGCACTCAACACCAGCATTTGCCTCCTGAGACTGAAGGTCAGGATCCCCTTCTCATCCAGGCATTGATTTTATGGAAATCTGGAGATACCTTAGAAGCATAACCAAAAAGTATGAATGGAAAAGACACCAAAGCTAAGTAACACTTGAATGCTCATTTATATATGTAGTGTCTGCAGCCCTTTGGGAGCCAAAGGACATGGTGGCCCATCTTCAGGCTATGAATGGCTGTCTTGCTTCTGCCTAATTCACACCAGATGTGTGCTTGGTCCTACATCTGATCTCTAGGAGGGCTGGATTCCCTGTCCTGTCTGTAAAGCACTTTGTCTTCATCTCAAAATATTCCACTTCAGTCTTTGTTTTGAGGTGGGCTGGCAGGTCTCAAGATCTGCTGGCAATCTGTCAGAGTTGTCTGTCTCAGACCCATGTATGAATATTCTGGAGTTAATTATAGCATGAAAATGTACATGGTGTACAGTTTGCCATGGATATATGTACTGGTCTACTGAGTTCTTATTGGCAGATAAAATTCTTTGACATCTTTGCAGAGAAATTATAAACCAAATTGATGAGAATTTGTTTGTCCTACTTTATAGACACCTTAAAGGCCTATTTGTAATTTGTAAGTATATAAAATTTATTATTGCATCCCATTTTCTCTTGAGACATTAATGCCTACTTTTAAATTATCCTCAACAAGAAATCTTGTAAAACAGACCAGAAGACAGATTTGAGAATGTAAATCCATAGTTGGAATTTTGCTTTAGGAAGAGGCCATTCAAAAAACATACTTATTTCCAATATACAATTTACCTACTTATTGACCAGCCTATCAGAACTGAAGTGGAAGGACATTGTAGTCTATTTTTACAGAACTGTAGCTAATTTTCAGGGATATTGAGAGAGTCATGTAAATAAATGTTCTGGCTTCTGCTTTTAATCAAATATTACAAAATGCATTTGAGATGTTGATTTCTGAAAAGTGTTCAGAGAACCCAAAATTCTTGGGGAATCTTCTTGTTTTGCAACGACACTAATTTACGAAATGCTACATCAAGGTTCTGACATTTTCCAGAGGGCTCTTTTTATATCCCACTTTTTTGTTTTTTTGCTACCACAATGACTTTGCTGTCACATACTCTAGACATTTATAGTCCTCCTCATCAAAAATGTAAAGTAATATTTCTTGCTTATAGCGCTGCTTTCAACAGAAAAAAGAATTTAGAATCCGGTATTTTTGTATCGAGTCTGACCCTTACCTTCCAGATCAAGATCCCTAGCTTATGTGGCTATGCCAAATGTAAATTTGCCATGTAGGATGAGCAGGTTAGGATTAGCTAAATATGCTTTGCTTCAATGCTCTCTTTTTGCTAAACAGTCTTTGTTTCTTAGTTCAATTAGTGCTATAGAAGACCTGTAGCAGCAGGCATGATACGCTCAGGACAGGCACTGTGACCTGAATTGTTTCCTTGCATTAGACCAAATCCCATTTAGTTAACTAAAGTCAAACATAAAAAGGCAATGCTCAACAGATGGAAGTCACAACAGGTGAGCCAGAAGGAATCCAAACCCTAGAAGCTTTCTTTGAGTATGCCACCCAAACTGGTTAACAGGAGCTACTTGAGTGTGATGTGAAGGATTGTGTCCAGCATTTCCTCCCTTGGCATAGCAGGCAATGAAGTAGAGGGCACAGCTGAGTCCCTGCAGTACACAAAGGACATGGATAAACGATTGAAAAAACCCAGTGAAGCACAACTGAAATGATAAAGGTTTTACTGAACACCATGTGTGAGACACTATTACAGAGCCTGAAAACGAAGAGTTTTAGAAAAACAACAAAAAGGAGAGAGCACTTTGTGGACTCTACATTGATGCATAATAAATAGAAAAAATGTGTTTTAAGTCACATCATAAGAATTTTTCATTCACTCTGGATGAGATGCCGGGCAGTGAAGAATCTGCCTCATGTTAATTGTTTTTATCCTGGTGGGAAAGAAGTTTAGAATTTAATTGTGACTTAATCAATGATGTTCTCTAGAAATTACTCTAAAAACCTAAGACACGTAATAGACAAAAAGTTTATTCTCTGTATAATGTCAGAGTCATCCTATGGAATTCAATAACAGGGATCTAATTAGCTACTAAATACCAAGTTATAGTTTCAAGTAAAAAAACAAATTATTGAATGCTAGATATTTTCTGTTAAATTCTACACATTTTTTTGTTAAGAAAATGCTTTAAAGCATGAAGCAGGAAGCCAGAATGATTCAAAATTATTTTAAATATGTTACCAATATATTTTAACTAACATTTTCTAGAAGTAGAATGTAGACAACACTGTTCTTAAAAAAGATAAATTGGTTAAATTGGAGTTTAATTCACTCCAGTAGCATTATGGTAATCTACATACAATTTTTATTTATTTTTCTAATTTAGAAGAAAGTGAAGGACTGAAGTATAATTTTTCCTATTCCATTTTTTTTATTTCTAGTGCTTTTGAAAAGTGCTCAATTTTTGCTTGTTTGCTTTTGGTTTTTATTTTTACACAATACCAGGCTCTGAGTTTTCCTCTTCTGTAGTCCTAATCCCATAATTGCTGCTTAAAATGTCATTTCAATATTTATTTTGTATAGTTATTTTTAAATTTTAGTTCTTTCTACTGTTTCATTCCCATCTTTATTTGTAAATTGGCTAGCCACAGAAATGGTAACTAGACTAAGCACAAGAACAGCATGTGGATGTGATTGTTTAGTACAAACTTTCCTCTGAAAAGTTCAGATGCTGCTAAAGCAACCCTGGATTCTATGCTTCTACAAGCAAAACATCCAGAACTGTGATTTCAGCCTGCCTTCCTTCCTTCCTTCCTTCCTTCTTTCTTTCTTTCTTTCTATCATGAATGCAGGATCAATTTGAATATTTGAGGAAGGACCCAATAAAGTCCATGGGTTCTAGCCTGGAGTCTGGGATAAAGAATCTCATGTTGCAGGAGGGGAAAGGATCCCAGATGGGAAGGGGTAAGGTTATCCCACTGCTGGGGGATCTCCCATAGCCCTCCCTCCTGCTGCATGGCAATCCCAGCTCTCCTATGCCATAAAGGGATGCCTGTGCAGCACAGATCACCCTATGGAATGATATTACCAAGGAACCAGCACCACCCTTGCCAAAATTAGATCATCCTTTGAGGATATTGGAGGAATCAGGAAAAAGGAGGAAAGAAAGTACAATTTAAACCTCCTCCCAGCTCCCGAGTTCTTCCAAGTCCCCATTTTCCACCAGAACACCAGAAACAGGATGGTGCTTTGCAGAACTACCGAGTTACTGTCACACACTGAGCAATCCTGCCAAAATCAATGGGTTTGTACAGCCGAGGGCCAGCCCTGACTCACAACCCTACCGAACCTAATCAGTGTAGTTTGTGCCAAAACACAGTCCCTCGCAATAATTAGTATTGCACACATTGAAACAGATGCCTCCTCTCAGTGTGTTTCTCATGACAGGCAGGATGAGAAGATATTGAATTACAATAAAATCCTATTGCAGCAGCCTGCCTTGGGATCTTCTGCAGTGAACCTGTTATTTTTTTTCTTTTATGCAGTGAGACATTTTTGCAGCCTATGTTTGACTTCCCGAAGGATACTTAATTCTGTAGCAGAGACAGACAACCAGTCCCTGCTTGATTTTTTTTTATTTTTAACAATTTAGATCCATAGACTAAACTGTATTACAGACTCATTGTGAATGGTTTTCAGAGTAAAAAATCTTTATCTCACATAGTTCTCTCTCAACAAGATATGTCCTGGTGAGTAGAGGTTTGCAAAAATATAGTGAGAAGTACCTACTAGCTTAATTTACTGTACTGAGCACTTCAGAGACACGGCTGCAGTAAAATAAACAACATCAATTCAATTATTTCCTCTTATGTCACACTGTAAACTTCATAAACATGTAAATTCAAAAATCTCCATAAACACTTTAGTATTATGAATCACCGCAGGGTATCACAGCTGGTTACCTGCAGAAATTGTGTCTGGAACCTAGTCCATCATTTAGAGGCAGCAGCAGATGTTAAAGGGAAACTGCTTTATATAATCATCCCAAACAAAAAATAAAGCAAGAGAAGCAGCAATATACATAGCCAGACATTTTTGGCATCTGTTTGATACGATATCAGGGATCTGAATTTTGTTAGTGAATCCATACACATGGTTGGGAAAGATCTTTCTGAAATGTGTTTGTTCAGAGCAGCATTGCTCTCACGTTGAGTTCTGACTGTGAATGAGAAATGAGACTTTCACATGAACCACGACGACGAAAAAGCTGCTACCCACAGTTCTGCCTAGAACTAGCACTGAGTTCAATTAATATTCTATGGTCATCACAATCATATGTGTCTATTTTTACCTGTGATTGTTGCAGGATCCTTTAAAAGCTGGGTGCCTAAACCAGCTGGACCAGCTGTGTTTTCTGGTTTCCCAGACTTGACTTAGCACCCAGTTCCTATCCTTAAAACAACTCCTGTGTAAGATGATTTATAGTGTTATTTGACAAACACCTGAACCTTTGACCCAGCATGGCACGAGTTGTGTCCTGCAATGATGGATTGTAATCCAGCTACTTGCCTGCTCTCAGACCAGGCTGGAGTATTTCAGATAACAGTCCTGTTACCCAGGGCTTGGTCTGTGGAAGCTGTGACCTGTCAAAAATGCCTCACACGCCATTTATATTTACTAACAAAGAGGTAGTGGAAGGGTTTCTTTAACTCTCCAGCTCAACTACAGTGCTCCCTCTAATAGAAACTCCCCAGGAGACTGTCTGAAGTCCTTCACGAGGTGCTGCTGACTCCAGGGGAACAAGGGATTCACTTTCTTGGGTTTGAGATCTGCTTCTATGTGTTATTTCCATTTGTGTTTCTCTTTCTTCGATGAGTTCCTGCAACAAAATAATTTCTTATTGATACCCTTTTTAACAACTGAAGTGATGGTTTTCCTTCAGTAAGACAAACCCTGAAAAATAAAATTATTGATAAAGACATTTTGTGGAACAGTTGTAAAAACATGAAGGAGATAATTGTAGATTTAATATTGCACAATGTTCAGGCATTCTGTGATATGTACCTGAACCAAAAAAAAAGTACAAAAAGATTGTTGAATAAATTGAAAATGTTACTTTCTGGTCATTTAAAAGAGATATCTTAGAAAAAAGGTCATATCTAGTAAAAACAAGTGGATACTATCACCAGCAAGGGATTGAGAAGTGTGCAATCTTCATGTAACCTCTCTGTATAAGTAAAAACATCAGCCAGAACAATTGCATGTGAACCTGGCCTACTTTCTATCAGTATCAGTCAGAAGGGAACCATAAAGAAAAAAAATAGGTCAGGCATGTATGACTTGAAACAATAATCTATTTAAGGTGGGGAAACATCCACTCATTCTGTAAAAAAAAAGTTCTGATTTAATTCTTCTTTAAAAAAACATTATATATTATGATAAATAAACCATACTTAGACACTGATGGATAGGCCAAGCACATATTGATTAAAATGTTTGCTAATTTTGGCTGATGAAGTCCCAGGCCAAAAGTTTACAGAGTGAAATTTTCCATTTATTGGCCAGTTTACTTTGGCATTTCTCCAGTGTGCCAGCAGCAACATTTCCTTCTACTATGTTAATGTGTTAAAAGTTTTCCCACAAGGTTCTGCTGATTGCCATACCTAGGAAATTCACAATTCCAAGACAAAATAGCAGCAGTAGCACCATGTAAATAATTCTAAGATTTGCAACTTCAGCTCCGGCACAATAAGAAGTCCCAGTTAAGGATTACTGAGCACAATGCTCAAATGAGTCTTTGGAGATTAGTTCTCAGAACTGGAGCCTGATTGCCAACCCCTCTGTAGGCAAGGAAGGCTGAAAAAATCTGAGTGTAGTCCTGAAAGTCACAATACCCACAGGTTATAGTCCAGGCCTTCAGCATCTGTAAGTCACAACTGTTGCACTGAAAGTGGGTGATGTTGATTGCACTTGCCTGTAGCACTTTTTTTCCACTGATCTAACCTATTAATTTCTGATGTATCAGCCTCATATATCTTTTTATATAAAACAGGTATAAAATGAAGAATTTTTTTGGCCATTGATACCCACTCTGTTCTACTAGACTGCTCTTTTTTGTTGGGATCTTTTTGTTTCGCTTTATTGTGTAAGGACAGGAGCAGAGAGGAGAGGAGAGGAGAGAAAAGAAGAGGAGAGGATGCACATAAAGAAAAAGGATTGAGAGGAGCATTCTTCTTGTCCAAATTAAACAGAAGTGTTTTGCCCCATCCAGCTACTTCTCAGCCCTGCCAAGTGACAGCCTGTGTATTATACATATTATAAGGGGTATAAGGGGTATAAATGAAAAAAAAATTGCATGCATTGCCTCTGTGTTTGCTATTAATTCTTTCATGAAACAATAAGTTTCATTAGCTGGGAGCAGTTCTTCCCTCCCAAAGAAAACATGATGATGTATCCTCCTTATGACCTCCATTGTTCTCAAGAAGGAATGAAAAAACTTAAATGTTTTTATGTAAATGAATGGAAAGTGCTTTCTCCCACTGAATAAAATACCTGCAAGGCCTCTGAAAACATGGGCCACAGGATTTTGTCCCCAGAAAGGCAGGGACTTCAGAGTTGCCTATGGAGTTTATTTTAATTCTGACCTTTGGTTTGCCATTTCTGTTCCCATTCTTCACTTTTGCTTTCTTCCTCTTTTTTTCAGAATTTCCTTTTTCTTCCTCACACTTTTTTCTGGGGTTCCATTACACATAAGAGCTCCGTGCCCTTCACCACAGAGCTCCCTCACACGTGGCTATTTTACATGGATCTGGCATCTTAATAGAAATTCAGGTTTCACTTGAGATTTCCCATTTTCCTGAAAATTTCCTTGCCTTCAGTTCTGTAGAAAGATCATCTTTCTGCTGAGATTTTATCTGTAACGTTTCATTTTTTTCCACATCGTTACCTTACTGGCTTCCTGCACTGTCTAGTTCACAGTGGCAGAGCACCAAGCCTCTTCCCACTCTAACTGCCTTTGCCATGTGGCGTGTTCAACGCAAATCATCTTTCCTTTCTGGACACAGACACTGGACAGCAGAATGATCCTAACCTAAAATACCTTCCCAAAATTTTGTTTGTTGAATCGTTAGCCAACCCCAGCATAAGGACTGAGACACAAGTTCTGTACATTGACTTTAAATACAGAATTTCATCTGGAGGAAAAAAAAAAAACAAAACCAGACCCAACAGATTTAATATAAATTTCTATATTTGGATGCACAATATATATAAATTTATATTGTGTACATATAAGTATATATGTAATATATACATTCATATCCAGAGATACTCAATTGACAGGGTGAGAGGCAAGGACCTGGCTCAACAGATCCCTTGACAGCTCCTGCAGAACATGGAGGGAGTGCTTTGAGCATGTCCAGAGAAGGGAATGGAGCTGGGGAAGGGTCTGGAGCACAAGGCTGATGAGGAGGGGCTGAGGGAGCTGGGGGTATTTAGCCTGGAGAAAAGGAGGCTCAGGGAGAGACCTTATTGCTCCCTAGAACCATCAGAAAGGAGGTTGTGGTGAAGTGGAGATGGATCTCTTCTCCCGAATAACAAGTGGTAGGACAAGAGTTAATGGCCTCAAGTTGCACCAGAGGAGGTTTAAACTGGATATTAGGAAAAATTTCTTTAGTGAAAGGATGGTCAAGCATTGGAACAGACTGCCCAGGGAACTGTTTGACTAACCATCCCTGGGAGTGTTCAAAAAACACACGGATGTGGCACTGGGGGTGGTTTAGTGATGGATTAGGCAGTGCTGGTTTAACAGCTGGGCTCAAGGATCTTAAAGGTCTTTTCCAACATAAATGATTCTATGATTCTATATACTTCTAGATCCTTGTGATAAATTTTAAAACAACAATTCGAGCTAGTTTAAGTGCCTGGTGAATGGGGCCTTTATGGAGCCATTCTGTGCAACTTTAAAGCTGGTCCAGACCATTAAGGACTGAAACATTCCTGCTGAAATATTTCTGCTAGAGTCGCATATGAAATTAATTGAGTTCCTCAACTGTGTCACAAATTCATTATCCCAGTTAGCTGCTGGAAAGACAAAGATTTTGAAGTCTGGAGGATGTCTGAGGATGGCTGTCAGTTTCCTGCACATCCTTTATATATGTTTGGGGTTTTTTTGTCTGATAAGGCAGCTGAGTAACTGGTAGCAATACTGTGAGCAATTCAGAGCTATCTAAATATTTATTTGCTCTGTGTGGCTAGCTGGTAGCTCAATCACCTCTCAGGGGACAGAATAAAGGGTGAATAGGGTCCACAATAGGATTCCTACCCTACTCAGCCACCAATTTTGAAAAAAATATATTTTAGTCTTTTTGTGGCTCATACTCACCTCTTCAATGTTCTCAAAAACAGCCACTGAACCCCAAAGTTACCAGGTCAAATAGAATCTGTAAATAGAGAGATGGCAAACTCACATCATAAAGTACAAACAAGAAAGGGTTAAGAATAATAAAATGCTTGTAAAAAACAAAACAGCAAAA
The DNA here is from genome assembly GCA_013397725.1 of Rhagologus leucostigma. Lineage (NCBI taxonomy): Eukaryota > Metazoa > Chordata > Aves > Passeriformes > Rhagologus > Rhagologus leucostigma. The sequence goes on from VZTD01004853.1 coordinate 124,391, forward strand.
CCCACCCACGCCCTCCCCAATAAAAAAAACATAAACAAAAACCCAGACAAACAAAACCGTCAGACAAGAACAAAACACTAACAAAAAAAAAAAGATGAAAACTCCACTTAAGCTAGAATAATCATTAAAATTCAATCTTATATGAATACGTGTTTCAAAATTCTAAGGGATGCATTTCTAGGTATACCAGAAAAATACCTGGAATGCCATTAGCAAGTAATGTGGATGTGTCGCCTGACAGAAGGTATGTCTGAAGAAAAATCCATATGTTGCTGATGCTGCAGAGACGTGCACCCTCACACACCCTAAAGCACTGGGCATTGCCAGGCATTTTCCTTTGCCTGAATGTGCCTGTTCCCAGGCTGTGGGATTGGTCATGAATAAATGTCTGAGAGAGAAACATAGTCAGGTTGTGTGACCTTGAGAGTGTTCTTATAGAAGGTTTACAGGGTTTTAGGGGATTTAACAGTGGACATATGGGCTACATTTTCCTGAAAATGAAAACCAGAGCACATTTCATCGACCTAGACTGACCTTCACAGATCTCATACTGCGCTGTGCTTCATTAGGTACACTCTTGTCTGACCCATTATGTCCTGACCATACCTGAGAAGCAACCAGGGAGTGACTAAACAAGTCCAAGAAGTCAGAACACATAGAGTTAATCCAATTTATCCTTCCTTGTAGAGTGAGTCTTGCTAAGGATGTAACTTCTGAAAACATAACTTAATAGCCATATTGTTTTCCTCATGTTTGTTAATCACCTATAAACTGTCTGCCCTGTAGAGATACCTTAAGCTGAGGTATGCAAATAATTGCACAACTCTTGGTTTACACTCACTGGATATTTTTTCCAGCAAACCAACTCATCTGTGCTAATTAGCTACTACCTCTTTTCTTTACCATGTTTTGCCTTTATCCTGCTATTCTTAAGAGCAGATTAACTGGTGGTAGCTCTTTCAACCCTCTCCAGTCACACAGGATATGATTGTGTCACCAGGTCAATGCTTGCATAATTTGAGTGGAAAGGGACCCTTTAATGAAAACAGTATTTCCCTCAGTCTCTCCACAAATCTCGGCAGCAAAGCAAGCTACTCTGCCAGCACAGCCACTCTGTGATCAAGGCTTGTGGCATCAGACTATCTCCTTAGTAACAATTCAGCTAAACTGCTGGGCTGACCTAGTGGTCCCTTGGAGGTTTTCTCTATCCCAGAGATGGCATAATTTGGGAACTGTATATTTAAAATGTCTACTGGAATGCCTTGTGCCAGAGCTAAGCTACAGTGACTGTGTTTACCCTAAAAATGAAGGAGAAAAGTTAAAAATGAAAAGAAATATAAAGCAGAACGGTACTGTATTCTGGTCTGAAAACCAAGATAAAATCGATAAGATTTTTTTTTTTCTTATATAAAATCACATTCCGTTTCTGTAATTTTTCCAAAACCACAAGAGTCTGGAACAGGAAACAAGGGTTCAAAAGGTAGACTTTCAGCTGACATTTTTTCCAACAGATACTAAATGAAAAGTTAAAGCCTCTGAGGATATAACCCCTTAATCCTTTTACTTTGATTTCCCCAGCCATTTTAATTTTAAGAAGTACTGCAAATTGGCAATCCTGTAGAGAAACTTACCCATCCTTCCCAGTTTGCTGTGCTTTTCCGAATGACTTGATTCTCTGAATCACTCACCTTCTCCTCTTGCCATGGGAGACCTGGCTGTCCCAGCAGCCAGCTTTGCACAGATAGGTCTTCTTAAGGGTGTGGAAGTCCTCGGCTTGTCTCTGTGACATATCTTTGGTTTTTATTCCGAGACCTTATGGTAGAAACCACCCTCCCTGTTTGGCTGAGGCCACTCTGGGGAACTTTGGGATGTAAGTTGGGCTCATAAAGGATCTGTGTAATATTTGATGAGAAACAGGGCTGCTTTTAAAGTGAGCTACCCTCACTAAACAACACTCCTGGCATCTGTGCTGTGCATACCTGTGTGCAACGATGGCTCATTACTCTTCAGAGTGCTTTATACAGCTTCAGGCAATTTTGTGTCATCCATGCTGAGACTGACAATTTCTCCTCTCCGTAACCCTAGTTCTGTAGTCAGCACGTATTTTGTCTTCTACTTCCACAGCTCTTATGCAATTCAGGAAGTCTTTTCAGAGCTACAACACATTTTATCCCCTATTTTAAGATCTGTGGCCTGACTTCCAGGCGTCCCTCTGTTGACTGTTTTCTAACTAATGCAATTTCTACAGCCTAAAGGCAGCTTTACAGCAGCTACTCAGGCTCTTCTTCTTTTGACATTAATTAATCTGTTGGTGTTGCATGCAGCAAATAAGAGCATTTCAAAGTTCATACTCTTTATTTTTGCACAATTTGATGATACATCGGTGCGTCAGAGAGACAAAGTTTATCCTGCAAAGAAATCTGGACGCCTTCTCAAAGGTATCTACTTGTGTTTTCATCTCAACAGGGTAGATATCATCTCTGCAAAAGGAAGAGAAATTCGCTGGTCATGCTAACGTTTAAGCTTTTTTAAGTTCTACCTTACCAAGTAGTATGAAACTTCTTGCACGTCTTTGTATGGCCCTGGCACTCCCAGACTAAGTTTATGTGCCAACAGGAAACAGCTAATGGAAATAACTTTTTAAGTTGCAGCCAATCTGCTTAGCACTTCAACTGAAAAATACAGACCCAAGTTCTCATTTGTATGATACTACGGTTCTCTGAAGTACTGAATGAGCCATTTCAAATGCAAGAGGCAGTTAGGATTTTAAAAGCATCCAAATTTCAGCAGAAGCTTTTTTGTACCATGACAGTACTATCCACAGGTTAGAAATTATTTAAATTGTTGGTTTCAAAAATATCTTTCAGCAGGAGGTCCAAAATGACTTTATGGTGTGAAACAATAAATTGTTTTTAGGCACTTCCTACTATACCAGTTAAGCATATAAAAACATCTGTCATGCAGAGAAGAGTAAGTTCTATTTAGGTTGGTTTTTTTTTTTCATACACAGAAAAGCAAGAAAACTTTTTGCACCTGGTTTGACATACAGTCAGATGCCTGAATAGTTGTTGACATCAGAAGCGAGATTAGAAATTCAGACGATATATTACATATGCAGTTGTGCTAAGAAAACAGATCATGAAGAAGAGCTGTGGTGGGTTAAACTTGGCTAAGGGTCAAATGTCCACCCAGCTGCTCACTCCCACTCCTCAAGTGGGCAGTGTGGAAAAGCATGAGGGATGAAGTAAAGATAGAGAGAAACTTGCCAGTTACTCTAACAGAAAAAATGGATTCAAATTGGTTAAAATTACTTAAATTATTGCCAGTTAAAGTAGATTTAGGTAATGAGAAACAAAGACAAACCTTAAAGCAACACCTCTCGTCTCATTGCCTCCTTTCCAGGACCAAGTGCACTCCCTCACTTGCTCCAGAGCAGTATAGGAGAGTTGCATTATAAAAGCTGGTTGGGATACTGCTATAAGGTTGGTTGAGATAGATCTGTCAGGTTAATTAAATACCTGAATCTGGGACCTGCACTGTATGATGCTGGGTTGGCGTTGCACTAAGGAAGATGTGGCTCAGCGTCTGCCTTGATCAGAGGAGACTGAAAACCTCTCACACTGTTACTAGAGGCTTGTGAAAGATAAACCATTAGAACAGTATCTGATTTCTGAATTTAAAAAAATCCAAACCAGGTAAAATTATTTCAGGCAGAACCTGCTTTCTGCAGATTTTCCCCTTTTTAAAAAGTATATATACATATATATCACTGAAAAGTTAAACTTGCTGCAGTTCAGCCTGTACTATACAGGTGACATTCATCAGGTGTTTTATTTCACACACCTGATGGGCCCATATGTTTGATGGGCGTTCCCAAGCACAGCACGTGTCCCAGGGTCAGAAATTAATGCAGAAGGAGGGAAGACTGAAGCCCACTAAGAGAGCCTCGTAGAGGGGAACATGACAAATGAATTATTGACGAAAGAAAAACTCCTGTTTCCATATAAATTGTTTGACCCTTATACCATTTAAATGCTACATATTTCATGCACTTAGAATTACTAATTGCAAAAATTGAAATTTCTCATCTGTTCTACAGTCCATGGTCATGTATCTAAGATAAACTAATATCATCAATTTGTTGTGCAAATAAACAAATAAGACCCTGAACCTCCAGGTTAATACACAATGGCACTCACTGAGATATTTCCTGTCTATAGAATTTATTTTGCCACAAGATGACAATAACCAGTGTGCTAAAAATGAGCTGAGTTTATTTGGTGCTTGTGATGGAATGAGCAAATCTATTTATCTAAGAGTCTAAACTCCTTTTGGGATATTACATAATTTTCTCTATTAATCAGGCTGTGGGGGTTTTGCTAGTTTTTTGTTCCTTTTCTTAAAATGTTTAGCTTTTTACAAACATCCGTTCAGATTGATTTATATTTTTTTCCTTAAGTAAAAAAAAAACCCACATACAGAATCACCGAATAGGTCAGGTTGAAAGGGACCACAGTGGGGTCATCTGTTCCAACCTCCCTGCTCAAGCTGGGTCACCCCAGAGCACAGGGCACAGGATTGTGTCCAGACAGTTCTGGAATATCTCCAGTGAGGGAGACTCCATAACCTCTCTCGACAATCTGTTCCAGTGCTCGGTTACCCATACATTAAGGAAATGCTTCCTCATATTCAGGGGGAACTTCCTGTGCATCAGTTTCTGCCTGTTGCTTCTTTTCCTCATGGAAACAATGAAAGAAAAATCAGTGTCTTAACTTAATTAAGTACATATTAAAAAAAATAATAATTTGAGATATTCCTGAATTTAGTTTAAACCCACTGAATAATTCTCGACAAATAGAAAAGAAAATAATTTTGGAAATGTTGAAAGCAATTCAATTAGTAATTTTCAAAGGATATTGACATTCCTGAAATAGACTCATAAAAAATTTTTTTTAAAAAATCCAACTAGATTCCCAAAATGTTGGATGACAAAATATCTTCATTTATGCCTAGTTAGCATGCTTAGCCAACATGAGATAGAGCAGCAGAAAGTCAGTAGTAGAAGGAATGACTGTATCCTGGCCAACAGTACGCCCAAAGGGCATATTTTTGTTGCAGTACTGATCTAGTGAATATTTGATAGAGTTGAATACGGAATAAAGTCAGAGGAGATACTGAGAATACCACATAAGATTAGAGCACTCTCTGGGGAAATGGGTAATGTGGGTTCAAAGTCTTTCAGAAATAAGGAAGATGTGAACATGGATCTCTCAATTCTGAGGTTTATGTGTTGTCTATTTTGAAATACTTCTGGGCATTTCTGTGACTTGTCCTTTCTTTTTGTTTGGGACATAAAATATTTTTAAAAATATAAGAACAATATCTGAAAAGTATTTTCTAGATATTTTTGTTCTTGGGCTAAAAACATATTACTCAACTTTTACTGTAGTGAGAAGTGACATAAAAGGACATGCATGGAGATAATGTGGTAATTTGCAACCACATTATTTTGTTGCATATTAAAAAGGTTGGGAAGGACCTTGGTTGTTGTCTCTTGAGAAACGTGCTCAAATTTTAATCCAATGTAAAAGAAAAAGCATTTTTGTCTCTCACTAATTAGGAGTATCTCTCCTCATTATTATGCAGTCCATGTCGTTCTTACATGTAATATAAATACCCTTCTTTCCAAGAAACGAAAATATATTAAATGATAAGTTTACCAGAAACAGAACAGCTTATTTGGAAAAATATAGAAGTAAAATGAAAAATAAGTCAAGTGAAAAAGGTACACAAATTTACATATGAAAAGTAATCAGTAAGTTCAGAAGATCAGTTATATTCAATTTAGTGTCAAACTAACCTGAACAAGGGTAGAAATATAAATTATATCTTTCTATGTATGTGTGCACATATATATAAAATATGTATATTACAATATTTCTATGTGTGCATATATATATAACAATAGAGAAATATATAGGAAAAAAACGTATTTTTGTATGTTTTGGATTTTGCTTTATTGTCTCAGCTCTTAGTCCTGTAAGTTGGAAATCATTTCCCACAAGACAGGATTCCTTATTAAGAAATATTGTTTCCAAAGTTAAATGGATGATGTTCCAAGCTCTATGACTCACATACTCTTTTCTTTTTCTTTTTCTTTTTCTTCTGTACTATTACTCTTGAAACCATGGGTTGCATTGATCCATTTTTCACAGCTTAAACTTGCTGGCTTTGAAGCAAAGCATAAATGAGGTGGAATAAAATAAAATAATTAAAAAAAAATTGAAAAAAATAAAGAAAATACCCAGAGTCAAAATGTTGTCTGTGCTTTTATGTGTTTGTCTACACCACGACAAAAAGATTTTGATTGAGAAACATTAGCTGATGACTGAGACCACCCAGCTGTCCAAATTCAAAAGCTTTTGAACTTATTGGCCACTATCACTAGTTATCTGTTCATTTATTTAAAATAGCTAACACTTCATAAGTTATAAAATTATTAGGTACTAGCAAATTTACTTTAATTTATAACACTTTAAAAATGTTGCTGACAGTCAAGCAACATACATCCCTGTAACCACAGTAAAGGAAGTTTGAGTATATTTCTCAAATGTTATTGAAGTAAACTTAGGAGTAAATGATAGGCACTGAATGAAATTTGACTAAGATCTTGCATTTTAAGAAAGCATCAGTTGGCTGTCACTATTCCTGTTTCCACATGAGTGTCCCAAAGAAGCTGGCCAGAATGAATGATGATGATGATGATGATGATGATGATGATAATAAAAATATCAACAATAATAACAATAATAACAATAATAACAATAATAACAATAATAACAATAATAACAATAATAACAATAATAATAATAATAATAGTTGTGAAATCTTTTAATTATATGTATAATTTTAAAGTTAATTCATTGTTGAATTGATTCTCAATGGGATGACAGACATGGATTGGTTTCTTTGAAGATTTATTCTTCAGCAGTGAACAAATTTATGTAGCAAAGATGTAATCAGGGCAGTAATCAGACCTTCTTGCCTTCTTTTAAGTGGAAGCCTGGGTATTAAAAAGTGTTTAATTTATGAAGTAAAATTGTTAAAATTATCTAGGAACTAAATAATATTTTGGAGGCAGTTCTTCTGGCCTGGCAGAAAAAAAACTCCTTAAGTCCAAGTTATTTCAGAAATGTGCTTCCATATTCAAACTATTAAAAAAAAAAAAAAAAAAAGAAACCCTCACACCTATTTCATATTCAATATAAATCCTCCCCTGGAGGTCTGCAGTGAGCTCACAATTATAATTGTAAATTTCCAAATGGAAAGTTTTACATGCTAAAATATACTTTGTCTTTATGGAGAGAGCTCTGGAAGTCAAAATTTAATTGTTTTATACCTTAAGAAGCATGGGATGAAAATAGCAAACAGCAACCACAACATAACACCCTGTATAAGGAAAGCTCAGGACCAGAGAAAGCAAACAAACAAACCTATGTAAATGTAACCGGCTCCTAAAATCGTACTTTGTTTTAAAATGTAAATGAAATGTGCTTCGTTTCACTGTTCAATACTGCTCGGTAAATTTGCATATTATCTCCTTCTCCCCTTTCAGTATCCTCGACCAACAGCTGTGACTTGTCAAAACTTGCCAGCACAAGGGAAAAAGAAAATGAAGGGGCATATTGGAAACTGTGTCAGCTTATCTATTGCTTTCAGTAAAATGTAATTGCTGAAGATGCCATTAAGAGTTGCCTGAAAAAACGTGTTAAGGCTGCTTAAATTGTTGGGTTTTTTCTTCTCTCCTTTTAATAGCACCAGTGTGATACCTGGGAAGGGCAGAAGGAAGAGAACAGAACACGTGTGTGCCCTTCTCACAAGCTTCCTCCCCATGATGATGGGCCACTGAAGCTGATATCTTTGTCCTTCATCCCAGGTGTTCTGTGGCACCCTTTATGTTCCTTCCTGCACTCTGAACCATTTCTCCAGCTCCTGGCTGATGCTCGCATTCACTCTTGAGGCACCTTGTACTATACAACAAAGAGGTTCCCGTGTCACCGTGCGGTGAGGTGAAAGGAGCTGTGTGTGCAAGGAAACCTCTCTAAAGTGGCCCTCCGAGCAATGTCCTTTGTGCCAGTGCAAGGGGTCAGGCCTAGGTCACGGCTATTGAGAGTGTACCACAAAGAGAGGCCACTTTTGACTGGAGAAGTGAAGTGTTTGGGAAGAGGGGCTAAATTCCGAACCTCACCTTGACAACAAAGCTCCAGTGCTCTGTCATTGTTCTGGCTGTTGGGTAGGGATGAGGGTGGCCATGGAGCAGTGCAACATCTGCTGTCCTCAGTGCTCTGACCATTGGGATTTGTGAGATCCATACTAAGATTCAGGGGCTTCAGTATTTGTGTGAGCCATGGAGCACCTTGGCTTCTCAGAGTCCTTGTCCAGCCCCAGAAATGAAGGGAAGGGAAGGGAAGGGAA
>VZTD01004853.1:132887-420086 GCA_013397725.1 Rhagologus leucostigma
GAAGGGAAGGGAAGGGAAGGGAAGGGAATCTCTTTCACCCTGCAGATGACAGCTCTGAAGTCAGGATGTCAGCAGTTAGGAATGAAGTCTCTGGGCTGCCATAGCGGGATTCGTAGAATGTGGGGTTATCAGATTGCAGTCCAGAAACAGACTAAGCTTCACTAAATTATCTATGCTTTTCTGACAAGTGGATCAAGATTCATTGTGTTTCTGGCTGGCCTCATTAAGTTGCTATAATTATCATTTTATTGATAAAGTGCCTGCCCTTGGTGAGACCCGGGGGATGCTGCGCGATTAAAATAACGGATTATGTAAGTGTACGATAATGTACTAACAGAACAAAACTTGTCTTACAGGAAAAAAAGGGTTAGTAGTTGGGATTCTTCCCTAATACTAGAACTGAAGAGGGAATACTTTCTAGAAGTGAAAAACTCATGCATTCAAATGGGATTTTTTTTAAAAACTAGCCTATTTGTCATTAGAACTGCTGACAATTAGTTGTCAACCAGCCTAAGTATTGATGCCTGTTTGTCCGGTCTACCTCCATGGTTTTGAGACAAACCTATATACCTGAATTTCTAAAATCTAACTAACTTTGAGCTAACTTCTGGGTCTTGATTTTCCTAAAACTAGGCTAATTAAGATGTGAAATTCATTTAAAAAATCTGAAATTTCAGTTAGGTTCTTGCTGAAATAGGTATGTGAGCATATAGGACAATGATAGAGATCCGTGGAGCAATTCAGGCATACAATTGCTTAACTGACAAGGAGAATCAGGAGATTGAAGAGGGTTGATGTCAAGCCTTCACGAAGGGGACCTACGCATTATGATAGTCACACAAAATGCAAGATGAAGGTGCCAAGGTTGACAGGATTTCATACAGATGGGTTAAGTGTCCCCCATGAAGAGGGATGAGATAAGGCTCCTTTTTCATCATTCATACCAACCCAAAAGAAATCAGTAGTTCAACAGAAGGAGAAATTCCAAGCACATCTGTCCTTGGTGTGAGCTCATCTACTTCTAGGAAATCACATCCAGGTTTGCCTTTCAGAGGGCAGACCTTTGTGCCTTACTTAGGAGCACAGTTGAAATCTTGTTCCCATTCTCCAAATTACTTCTGTACTATTTATCCGGTTATTTTCCAATTAAACAACACTAGTTCTTTTCCTTCTTAGTTAAATGACCTAACCAACATACTGTTATTTAGGATTCATTGCAGCTGCCTTCCTTTATAGCCTCCAGATCTTGCCTTTTTGGATAGTATCTTCACTAGATAGTAAGACAGGAGAAGAGCACTTCAAGCCATCTGGCAAAGTACCAGGAATATGTAGCAACAGGCTTAGGAAGGTCCTACAGATGAAATTTTATATGTTTCTTTATGATGTCATACAAAGGAGAGATACCTCTCCTTCAGAGCAAGCTAAACAAATTAGATATAGTAATAATTAATCTAGCAAATGGGCCTTCTTTAGGGATGGAGATTGAGGGGTCTGTTTCCGTTTTCCTGTCTCTAAGCAATCAGAAGTAGAAGCTAAGTGCTGAACCAGCATCTTGGCAAGATAAAGACACTTGGTAGCATCATTCCCATGCCTGCATTCGTTAAAGAAAGTTTCCCTTGAAGGCGAATGTTGTGTGTTTAGGGTCCCCATCACCCTCCACAAAGTGAGTGTGGGCTCAATAACTGGAAAGTTACAGTGGCCTGAAAAAGGTGTTTGAATAGCCCAGACATGAAGGCAGAAGGAAAGTCTCATTCATTTTGATGTTGATTGGGTCCATGTAATTATACTACATATTTTTGCTTCTGTAAGATTATTTGTCCTGTGTAAAACACGTATTTATTTAGCACTTTCACCTTCCAGGAAATGCTATAATGCCTCTTTTAATTACTCTGCAGGTTTTAATAATGATGGTAGCACTTGGCATGCTGCTTCTATATTTCCAGCACTTTACAAATGTGAAAAGTGGTTATCTGTCACTGACTTTCTATATGAAAACAAGAAGAACTGTGAAAAAAAACCACTGGGAACTTTTTTTTTCCTCTGTAGTTTCTGAAGATTAAAATAATGTTTATATAAATAATGTTAGTAAAACTCCCCTTCCTATATATTTGTCTCAGAACAGATAATTAAATCCTTGGTTTACACTGGAAGGCAAAATTAGTTCCATAGAGAACTCTCCTTAATTTCAGTGTATACAGACATTCAAAATTGCAATCAGTGTCTAAGTCACCTTTACACCCTGTAAAAATCGAGCCAGTTCAGACAGCAGGATCTCAATTCAATCAGCCACGTGCAAATGCTTGGTTTGGACCAAGGCGCATTTCTGTCCAGCCCCTTCAGCCCCCTGCTCCCAACAATGCTACACACTCTGCCAAAAGCAGAGGTAACCAGAGACGAAAAGCTCAGGAAAGGAGAATCTGTGAACATGAAAAAAAACCAAAACAAAACCCTAATGAGTTGCCTGCCCTTTATAAAACTCTTCTGTATGTAGGGTCCAAGACTTTGATGGATGACAAAGGCATTGCAATTCAGTGCCATGAAACATGGCAACCAGTGATAATCCAAAGAAACAATTTCTTGGTTCTACAGGAGCATGGTTTGCATTTGCGTTACTTGGACAAACAGCTCATGAGAGAGGGACATGTTTGGAAAGAAATGCTTCTTTGGAAAGAATTGCTGCATCTACTGTACAACTTTTTTGAGGTAACTTAGATGGACTTCAGATTTTCACTCCAAAGGCTGCTGACTTCAGGATAACTTTATATATTTGTCTATCTAAATATAGATATAAATACATACACATTTTCATAACTATATACACGTATACATCTGCAGTATACCTAACACTATGTAATGCCTATTGACACGCAGTAGCGGCTCAGGATTTTAAGAATGAATCTATAATCTGCTGCTGCTGCTGTTCAAAGTACCATTTGCAATACAAAGGAGTTAGAGAGGGTACCAACTGTAAACATGATCAAGATCCCAACTATAAACTCTCCCCATTAAAAAAGTAATAATAGAATAGGAAACTATTCTGAAAGTGATGCAATCCTTCTGCATTTTGTACCATTCCTTAATAAATCTTGATCATTGTCTTGTCCAGCCCTTGACTGGTGTCTGCATATGATGTATACACAGAATCATAGCGTCATTAAGGTTTGAAAAGACCTCAAAGATCATCAAGTCCAACTTCTAACCCAACACTGCCAAGTCCACCACTAAACCACATCCCCAAGTGCCACATTTATACATCTTTCAAATATCTCCAGGGATGGTGACTCCACAACTTCCCTGGGCAGTCTGTTGCAATGTTTAATAACCCTTTCAGTTAAGAATTTTTTCCTAAGACCTAATCTAAACCTGTCCTGGTGCAACTTGAGGCTATTTCCTCTTGTCTTATTGCTTGTTACCTGGGAAAAGACCAACCCTCACCCAGCTACAACCTCCTTTCTGGGAGCTGTAGAGAGAGAGAAGGTCTCCCCTGAGCCTCCTTTTCTGCAGACTAAGCAACTCCTCATATCAGTGCAACTGTCCACACCACAGGAAAACATTTCTGTAGGAGAATGCTGTGAGAAACAGTGTTGGAGCCTTTACTAAACACTTTTCCTCATTCCCTAAGAGGGTCACCTTGTCATAGAAGGAGGTCAGGTTGGTCAAGCCGGACCTGTCTTTCATAAACCCACGCTGACTGTGCCTGATCACCTGGTTGCCCCATACATGGCAATGTCGTGCCACTCAAGGTGATCTGCTCCACGCCCTTCTCTGGAACCGAGGTCAGGCTGACAGACCTAGAGTTCCCCAGAGCCTCCTTCCAGCCCTTCCTTTAGATGGCCATCATATTTGCTACCTTCCAGTCAACTGGGACCTCCCCAGCTGACCAGGACTGCTGGTAAATGATTGAAGATGGTCTGGTGAGAACTGCTAGCTTCCTCAATACCCTTGGGTGGATCCCACCTGGCTCCACAGACTGTATCTCTAAGTGTTGGAGCAGGTTGATAACCATTTCCCCTTGGATTACAGGCCTTCCAGGTCAGGGGCTGGGTACCTGGACAACCACTGTTTTACCTATTAAAGGCTGAGGCAAAGGTAGCATGAAACATCTCAGCCTTTTCTTATTCCTTTATCATTATGTTTCCCCTACGTCAAATAAGATAGAGATTCTTCTCAACCCTCCTTCTGTCGCTAAAAGAAAGCAATGTTTCTATAGAAATATCAAAGACAAAACAACAGTGCCTCAAAATGTCTCATGAGGCTGGAGAATATTAGGTAATTGTCCTTACACCTTTTTCTTGGTTTCATTAAGATGTTTGATAACTGTGGGTTTAACCAGCAGCCAACATCAGTGAATCATTTGCATAGGTTCAGTGTTGTACTAGTGGTTTTGTGTGCAATCACACATATAATGAGGCAACACAATCAAAAGTCCTCTGAATCTTTCATGTGATGCCATTAAATTGATATCACAACAAATTCAGTTCCACACATCTGTGGTGCAACTGTATTCCTAACATTTTATGAACAATAGACTCTCTTAACACCAAGCCGTGCAGACTGATGCCAGGTTGCCAACTGATCCTGCATCTGTTTCCTATGAAATGAAAGGGCAAGAAGAGAAAAAATTCATGTCTTGCACAGTGTTCTTCATTATTCCCCAGCTTTGCAAAAGCTCTGTTGCTTCAGCCATCATTAGATCTCACAGACAAACTCGGGAGTAAAGCAACTTGATTTTCCTAAATAAAATTTGTTCGTTTCACCACAAACACATCTGTGCACCAAGGAAATCTCATCTGAGTGACATAAGACTTCATTTCCTTATTATTTTCTTTTGTTAAGTGAAGGAAAATTGGTCTTCTTTGCTTTGGGTTTTTTTTGGGGGGGCGGGATTTTTTAATGAGCAGTAGTGTTAAACACCATCTTTATGACACCAAGATCAAAGTCCTGTTGTAGTAGCCCAGGGTCCTTTTTTTCAAGGAATGAAAAAGACAACAAATAAGAAGGAATAGTCTTCATCCCAAAATCTTATTCCTTACTATGTCAATGTGCTTCTCAAATGTGTAGGCTCAGCCAGCCACAGACCTGCATGAATTTATCTGGGTGTATGACGGTATTTATGGTTTTCTAAGAGCATGACAATCTGATTCCCTAAATTAGAGAAGTATTTTGGGGGGCATTGATCTCCCACAAGCCTAGTCTGAGAAAGCACTCAGGTTTGTACTGTACCTAATAAACAGAGTGAATGCAGCTCCAGCTGACCCAGGGGTGCTTACAGTAATAGACTGAATCACATCAAAAACTTCATTGGCAATATTGACCAGGCTTCCATGCACTGCTAATGGGGAAAAAAAGCCATTGATTCTATGAAATGTAGACACCCGTACTGTAGAACCTTACATCTAACCAGGAAGTTCTTAGTCCTTATGCCTGAGATTGTATTCAGAGCTGATGCTTTCTGCATTCAATTACAAGTTACACACATACAATAAAGCCATTTTCATTACTGCAAATCATCTACAAATACCTGCAACAGCAATTTAGCATACTGTTATGAAGTAACTGCTGTTTTCTAGCCTTTGCTATCACCTCTTCAACAAAATAGCAAATATTCACTGACTTGAACCAAGTTTAAAGGATCAAACTTTCATTAGAAGAAGGGGTGACAAAAATACCTTACACAGATACTATCAGCTATCATTAAGTTTTTAAGCATAATCTGGGATTGGCTCCTTATTGTGGTTTCTTTTTCTGTTGGTCAATATTTAAGAATATGTAAGAACTTTGGTTAAATGGTTTTTCAGTGTGTCTGTAGTAAAATAATAACTGAATATTAGCAAGATTTAGATGCTGCCCAAAATACATGTGGAGGAAACAGCAAAAATCTCAAAGCATATGTTGTAATTGAAAATGAGAGTTCTGGAAAAAGGACAGTTTAGGGCTAACCTACTGGAGCTGTATAAGGGTTTTTTTACAATCAGTAGTGCTAACCCTGGCAGGAGGAAAGGAAGTTTTCAAACCAAGACTTGGAAAAGGAAAGGATGGACTTCAGTCATTTATCTAAAATGCTTTAGATCTTAAAAGTTAAGTTTAAATTATATCTTTGGTATGTAAACATTTTTAACCCACATTCGTATGGGGAACCACAGCAGCTATGCTCATACAAGAAAAATACCACCAGAACAGTGTCAGCATGGATCCTGGTTTGTTTTGCTATTTCTTTCTTTTAATTTGTGAGTTTCAAATGTAAATATGTATTCTCCTATTTGTTATTTTCTTCTGCTATTTTTCATAGAGCATCTTTAAGGTGATTGGAAAGGTCCTAATTAATGCTCTTCTGCAAAATATATTATCACATCAATATTCTGCTTGTTATTAAGGTAAACTGGAACAGAATAATCTGTTCTCAACAGTTTGTTCATCATCATACAGCATCTGTTGAGCAGGGGAGGAAGCTCTCATGAGTTATTGGAAGAAATTCCCTGTGTATTTGGACCAGGGAGCCAGTCCCCTCTACCCACCATGGCCTCCAGAGGAACATCTCACTCTGAAGTGCTAAATGCACGAACAGCACGATTTTCCTTTTAGGCAGAATGCCTGGAAAGCAGAATTGTCATTAACATGAAATTGCTTCGGCCAGTACTTAAGCTCAATAGGATAATATTTAAAACATTAACTACAGTCTTCCAGCTGAGCTCTTCAACCTTTCTTTTCTGTCACATTACACAATACAACTGCTTTATGCTATCTGCCCTTTCTTCCTCTTTCTTAGGCTTATCTCAATAGGCCCTGTCTCAGAGTCACTGAAAGGAAGAAAGAGAAGCTGAATATATCTGACAGCTATTTCTATCAGATAAACTAAAGTTCAAATGACTGGAACTCTTTTGCCTTTCAAAGGCCTTCAGTCCCCTGATGTTTTCTCATGCAATATAGACCTTTCTGAAAACGGGGGGTTGCTGTCACTGTCTTTGTGCAGTGATGTGGGACCAATCCACCTTTGATTTGCCAACTTTATTGAATGATAAACACCTCTGCTGAGGGCAAGGGGAGTACGGCATCACTCAAAAGAAAAGTATAATGTTATTGACTGCTTTTCTAACTGCCCATCAAAATAAGTTTTAATCTTAGTTACTGATATCAATCTCCAGTCCTGTTTAGGCCAGGTTTTTCTCTGTTCTTACAGTGCAAAATGGGCACACAGAACGTTTCCTATTTGATGGGGTTCACCTCAATGATCTTTCATATTAAGCTGAGTATTGTGATTTGAGCTGATTTGGGATAAAAATTGCCCTTCAATGGAAACATTTTCTAGCTTATTCAGCCAAAAAGAAAGCACACAGAACAATGTGGTATTTTCGAAATTAATTGGCTTGGCTGTGGCAGACAGGGAAGGTCTTTGAAGTGACCTCCAGGTGGTCCATGATGTCTCAGAACAAGAGATGCATCCTGGGTATGTTAAATTCTCTCTGTTTCACTGGAGATGAAGTTTTCTGTGCACATCTACATTGAACACAGGACATTTTAGCCCCAGCTTCACTGCAACTTCTGTTTAACAAGGAGTGGGCCCAAGTCTCTTGTTGTTGAACTCCATTAATGTAGAGCTCTGCCCTGTTAAACATTAATTGTACCTTGAGTCTAAAGCAAACTCCAAGAACAAAAGTCACAGTTTTGTCAAATTACTCTGGCTACTAAAATGGTTATAAACTTTATTAGTGTGATTATGACCTATTAAAGTTACATTAACTTTTTAATGTGCCTAGGGTTGCCACTGTAATGTCTGATAGACCTAACTGAAGGCTTATTTCCTGCTCTTTATGTTTTAGAAACAGACTTTTACAAACCAAATTATATCTGCTCTCTAATTACTAAGTTCCATAATGGAATCTTTATTAGTATTTCCAGCAGGCAAGGCTATACTCCTATTTTAAAATCTTCTCTACCTGCCCTATAAGATCTTGCCTTCTTTTTTCCTTCTTTCTTTTCTTTTTATATGTAGTTCCAGATCTTGAGTGTCAGTTTGGGGTACGATGAAGGCTGCTCAACAAGCTGCCTTACTGGGTAAAGAGTCAAAGCTTTTAAGAGATAAAAGCTTTATTCCTGGCATAGGACAGGCTCAGAGTCAGAGTCAGAAAACTGTGCAATGGATTCATACATTTATTTCATGGTCTAGTGACAATGATGTATTCAGAAGCAAACCTGCACATCATTGGTCAGAACTCTTTGAAAAGCATATGAATATTATAAAGAGGCACTTAGCTGTAGTTACAGCAGCTTTATCAATTGCAAACAGGTACAGAAGATCCCTTATACAATGAGCAAATTACCACTAAGACCCTGTCTTTCTTCCACAGACACAAGCAAAATGTGTAACTGTTTCTTTCTTTAGATTCAGCACTGGACTTTCTAATAGAAGAAGCCTCAAAGACATCTACTGGCCAGGTATTTACCTGCTCTTCATTCCAGAAGCTCTATATGACTTGGCAATGTGTGCTCACAGCCCGGAAAACCATCTGCATCCTGGGCTGCAACAAAAGATCTGCACTAGCAGGTCAAAGGAAGGGATTCTCCCCTTCTACTCTGCTCTTGTGAGATCCCATCTGGATCTGCTGAATCCAGTTCTGGGGTCTCCAACACAAGAAAGGCATCAGCCTGTTGGAACAAATCCAGATGAGTCCACAAAGATGGTCAGAAGGCTGGAGTACCTCTGCCATGGAGATGGGTTGAGAGAACTTGTTCAGCCTGGAAAAGGCTCTGGGGAGTTTTTAGAAAATCTTTCAGTACCTAAAGGGGCTACAAGACAGCTGCAGATGGACTTTTTATAAGGGTGTGGAGTGAAAGGATGAGAGGAAATGGCTCTAAGATGAAGGTGGGTAGATTTAGATTAGATATTGGTAAGAAATTCTTCACTAAAACGATGGTAAGGCTGTGGCATAGGTTGCCAAGAGAAGCTGTGGATGCCTCATCCCTGGAAGTGTTCAAGGCCAGGCTGGATGGATCCTTGAGCAACCTGGTCCAGGAGAAGGTATCCCTGTCTACCACAAGTGGGTTGGAACTGGATGGCCTTGAAGTTCCCTTCCAAACCAAGCTACTTTATGATTCTATTAGGAAACACCCGACCATTTTACAAATCTTAGTCTTAAATGTAATGTTTAAAATGTTTTTGAACATTTGAAAATTATTTGAACAGACGTGTACAGAAACATTAGTGTTTAAGCACCATACCTCACTGAATCACGACCATTAGTAGAAGCTCATATCTATTTTGCAACAGATGTTTGTAATTATAAATTACCAGTGTGGTAAGCAAAATTGTTCACAGGAAATGGTAATTTTAAAAGTTCTCCCTACTAAGGACAGTTTTAGAGTGGTTGAAATGTAATTTTTTTTAAAGACAAGGTTCTGGTTTTCAGTCTGATATTTTTTTAACCTTTATTTTGCTAGTAGAAAAAAGTTACCCATGAAATGAAACTATGAATAGATAAATATTTAGTTATATCAATGCAAAGCTTCTACTTTTTATATTTTAGACAGAAATATATGTGGGGTTTTGCCTCAGTATGTGTGTTTTAACCAAGTGGTTTTCATAGTTCACAAAACTCTTCCAGTCCTTTTTATACACCTTGAAGACATAAAAAAATATTGCCATCCCCTTTTTACAAGCATGGATTTGACTGATTTTGTCAGTAGAGATGAAGTCAATTTCTCTTTACAGTAAATAAGAAATGCTGACCATCTTGAAAGCTGACTTGTTCTTCATCAAGAAACTTTATTATTATTTGTAGACTTCTGCAATGTCATGAAGTTGCAGTCATATTTTAAAATCTATCTATTCCTATGTATTAACATTTTTTTTTGTTGTTGTTCTGAAAGACACGAGCAGGGAATGGATCAATCTTTAACTTGGTCAAGTTTATCAGTGCATGGTAGCCTTATTCTGAAGAACGAGTTTTTATAAAAGCTTTTGATCAAGACCAAAAAGATACAAGTTTAAGGCCTACACTATCTCCTTCTATTAAAGTTGAAAAAAAAAATATTGTTTTCTCTAAAAATTGATATAATTTTTTGTAAGACCTAAATCCCATAATTCACTGATTAAATATAATTTATGGGGAGTGCAGTAATTACTTTGGATCTTCATTTCTTATGTTTAAATGAAAGTAAAACAAGGTGGTTGAAACAAAAATAAAATATCTGATTTATGGTCCCTGTCAGATTTAGACAGAGTATCAGAAGAGGTCACCTTCCAAGGTGTCTGCCAAGCCATTCCAACTGTGTTTGCCACATCAGAGCAGTATGTGTAGAGACCAGGTGGAGGGATTAAAGTTTGCAAACTGGGAAAAAACAGAAATGGTCTGACTTTTGTTTGCATTATTTTTTTGATGCAAAGGACAACCACAAGTGCAAGAGATTTCATTTATTTCCTTTCATTTCATTCTTCTTCATCTGCCTCTTCATTATTTTACTTGTTTTCTTAAAGAAGATCTCAGATCCCATTAATAAACAGATTTATCTACATAGATAAAAGCAAAATACGCATTCTGGAAAATTGCACAATTTCTCTTCTGCTGAGGTACGTGAGCTGCTGTTGGAGTTCATTGTCCCACATCAGATCCTGCTACAGGTGCACAGAAATATGTCAAATACATCAAAAGAAACTATTAGCTTTTCAATTTTGATACGGCTTGTTTTTGATGATCTTGGAGGTCTTTTCCAACCTAAATGACTCTGTGATTCTATGACCTCTCCTTCTCCAAAATTTATTCTTGTTTGCTGCCTTGAAAATTTAAGAGGAGGTTGGTATTTCCCACTCCTAAAGCATACCACTGGCTGGTTCATGACAAACCCCTGATGGGAAATAGGTTGGATAATGTATCTGGCCATTTTGAGCAGACTCGACTGCTGTTGAACCCAGCAAGAGGGAGCAAGGAGAACAAGACAGGGAACAGTCGACGTTTAGCAGAGACATGCTGAAATTAGTCTGTAAAAAAAGACAGCTTAATGCAATAGCAGGGGCCTTCCTGATAACACATTAGAGGGTTGTTAGACTAATCTTTCTCTCATTAGTTTATTCTCTGTGGTTTGACACTTACAACTTAAGACCCCAAGACTGAAGCAACGATGGAGTCCTGCCATGTACAGTTATTTCCCTCTGCATGGAGCAATTAGGAAACACTGATGAGCATCCCAGGAGGATCCCCTGAAAAGCCTCACTGCTGAATGTCATATGAACAGCAACAAAGAACAGTGGGACATAATGCTTAGAAATATTTATAAACTTGATCGTGCCTTGCTGCTAGTTTAACCTATAACTGCAGTGCAGTAAGCCCTGCCAGCTCCGGATTTCCCTGAAAAAGCAAGACCCAGAATAAATCTGGATGAAAAAGAAGGTTTGGATGAACTATTAAGGATCATCCTGCTTGGGGGAGTAGCAACAAAGCAAAGGGAAATTAAATCAGGGATTTGAGCAATAATACATTCAATTTTGTATACATAGTGCAATTAAGGCTGGACACTAAGAGGTATGAAAAAGTGAAGCTGATGGACAGTTGGTTGAGCGTAGGCCAGTGTGGCATTAGTGGGCAGTGGAAGAAAAGGAACAAAGCAGGTTAATTATACAGTCCAGCTTTAGACTTCTAGTTGGAGTCCTAAGAAAAAAGCCTCTCAGGGGGTGATTCAGAGCTTAGTTTTCTACATTGGCTGTATTCAAAGCTTAGCATCCAAACTTAGATACAAAAACTATCTGCAAAAAATGAGAATACCCACTTCCTTCATGCTATTCTGGCTCAGTTATTAGAATAATTGGCTATTGAAATAACCATGAAGCTGTTTCTTCTATCATATCATAGAGCGATTGTACTGGGCCTGACTGAGCTGGAGTTCATTTCCCTATGGCCCCCACAGTGCTGTGCTGGGCATTGGTGGCTATAAAGGTGTTGTTGACACTCCAGAATTTTGGCTCCTGCTGAGCAGAGCTGGCACAGCACCAGCACTGTCTCCAACGTTCCCCTCATCAGTAGGATGGGGCAAGATTCTGGGAAGGGACACAACCAGGCCAGCTGACCCAAATTAACCCAAGGGATATTCCATACCACAGGATGTCAGCTCAGATCAAAAACTGAGGAAAGGAGGAAGAAAGGGCGACATTCGTTATTTAGAAAGTTCACCATCCAGAGCAATCCCTGCCTGTGTTGAGGCCCTGCTACCTGGGAAGTAGCTGGACACCACTTGCTGATGGGAAGTAGAGAATAAACCTTGGGGCTTTATTCTCTTTGCTTGTGTGCAGGTAAACTTTGTTTTAGCAAACTACTTATGTCAGCCTGTGAGAGAATGACATGTTAGTGGTTAATGACTAAAAATGAATTCCCATTTGTGGAGGTAGCTTTGCTGAGGCCAAGTTTGCACCTCCTCATGAGGAGATGAGTTTTTGGATGTTTGGTGATAAAGCCTTTGGTCTGCATAAGGCAGAGGAGAGAACACTCATCACTGGAGGCTGCAGTCCAGGCTTTGAGAAAGGTAAGACGAAGATCCTGTGAGGCAGGATAGTGCTTTTCGTCATACCAGTTGTCCTCTCTCATATACCCCCTGCTCCCCAGGAAGGCCACATTCACACAGGAAATTCACATTTACATGTAGGTCTGAGGCTGTTCATCCCTTCTGATGGGGCATAACTGGCTTTAGCACGCTGACATGAGAGGTAACTGTCATGCCCTAGAAGGGGTCATAAACCATCTAAGATCCCCAAAGTGCCCTAAGACCCATTTCTGAGGCCTTCCACCACAGGAATGAAAGCTACCCCTCCACCAGAGTGGTACGTGGGTAATCCCACCAAGCCTGAACCTATATTAACAGATTGAACTCTGTCTCATGAGTATCCCCCATCCTCGATGGATCAAGACTGCGACCATCACTCCACAACAATCAAGTCTCATCATGGGATCCATGCGTGGTGATATTTTTCTACTCCTATCCTTTCTTTGTCTTTCTTTCTTTTCCCTCATATATTTTAACTGATATTTTTATGTCTTTATATAGCTATATTACTATAGATAATAATAATAATAACAACCAAAATGGCTGCATACCTCCTTTCCATTGCCACCAAACTGTTCTAAAATAAACCCTACATATATATATATATTCATGAACACCAATCATTCAGTGTTGTTTCACTCCAATCCACCCCATAGGATCTATTAACAAGAACCTGGGTTACCTTCACCTTCAGAGGTGGGTCACAACACAACCTGAGAGTTGTTTCCATTATTATTTTCTCTCCCTTGTCCAGCTGGGAAGAGGGCTGATAGAGCAGCTTGGTGGGCACCTGTCATCCAGCCAAGATCAACCCACCACAATCAGAACCATAGAATGGTTTGGTTGGAAGAGGTCTTGAAGATCACCTAGTTCCAAATGCCCCCACCATGGGCAGGGACACCTTCCACTAGACCAGGTTGCTCAAAACCCCATCCAACCTGGCCTTGAGCACTGCCAGAGATGGGGCAGCCTCAACCTCTCTGGACAACTTGTCCAGTGTCTCACCACTCTTATAGCAATGAATTTCTTTCCAATACCTAATCTAAACCTATCTTCCTTCAGCTCAGGTCATTCTCCCTTGTCCTATCACTACATGTCCTCATGAAAAGTCCTTCTCCAGCCTTCCTGGAGGTCCCCATTAGGTCCTGGAAGGTGCTCTAAGGTCTCCCTAGAGCTCTTATTTCTCCAGCCCCGACTCTCTCAGACTGTGTCCATGGTGGTGGCTTTCTCTGGACTCGTTCCAACAGGTCAACACCTTAGCTGAACATCCACGGTGCATTTACATCCCTCCCCCTTTTTCCGGTCAATGGACTCTATGACTTAAAGATACTTGCAGTTCTGCAAGGCAGATTTCTTTGAGGTACTATATGTGCATAGATACAAAATATGATTTGCATCTCCATTCATACATCTAGACATTTATGTTGAATAGCTCTTTCTCACCACAAAAGACTAAAGTGTGATTAGCTTGGCAATAATGTGTATTGCAATGTAATTTTAAGACAAATTTTATTCATTGTCATTTTTAGAAGCTAACACTGCTTTGGTTAAAGAATATACAAAATGATAAGCAATAGTTTGTGACTGTGATTTGTGCAGTGAAAAAGAGCTGTAAAAGCTAACAAATTCTTTCCAAGTACCTCGGAAATAACCGGCAGCCACAGAGAGTCAATATTTGTAATGAAGAAAACATATCAAACTAACTTTATTTTTTCCTTTATAAAATTGTTTGTGGATTGAGCAGAAGCTGGTAATGTCATATTTTTACTTTGGTAAGATTTCTGACATGGACTTAGTGGTTATTTTCCCAAATAAACCTGAGAAATCTGGACTAGATGAAACTACCACAGAGTAGGAAAGACAATTTGGAAGCTGTACTCAGGGATTATTTGTCAGCGGTTCATAGTCAAAACAGAGAGAAGTGCTGGGCAGGATCCAACAGGAGTCTGCCTTCATTTTGGAGCTCTTCAATACTTTTGCTAATGATCCAGATGATGGAATGCAAAGTGTACTTATTAAATCTGCAGGTGACAACAAGCTTCAAGAAGTTCAAGAACAAGACTGGAATTCAAAATTATGCTGAGACACAGGAGATATGGTTGGAATAACTATGCTGAAATTCATTAGGGACTCATGCAAAATATAACACTTCACAGGCATAATCAGCTGTAAAAATTCGGAATGGGGACCAGCTGCTTGAGCAGCCGTTACACAGAGAAGTGTTTAGAAGTTATAGTGGGTCATAAGTGAACAGTCACACTCCTCCAACCCCCTTCCTCCATCCTGACTGTAAAACCAGCAACATAACCTTCAGTCCCATATTTATTCAGCACTGGGGAGGCCACTTCTAGAACAACATATGAAAGAGGGCTATGGACAAAAGCCAGAGAACAGGAGTGAGAGTGATCACATATCCGAAAAGAGAGATATTTTAGGAAAGACTGAAAAAAAATCAAGCCATTCAGCCAAAAGAGGAAAAGACTGGAAGCATACTGATAACAGCCTTCATGTAGGCAATGTGCTGCTGAAAACCGGAAAGAAATATCCACATAGGACATGATAAGAAATACTAACCTCTATTTTACAAAGATTAAGTTTAGATTTCAGGGCAAAACTTTTGAAGCAGTGGAATGGGTTTCATGGAGTCATGAGAATACTGATTTGAAAGGATCTCTGCAGGTCATTTAGTCTAATCTTCAATTCAGTGATGAACTGTTGCCACCGTTAACTTTCCTAGAGGAGGTTTGGAGTCTTCACAACATAAGGAGCTTTACAAGAGAAGGAAGCCACAAAGGTGCACTTAGCCAAAGAATAGACATCTCCATATTTCAGTATTTCTGTACTAATTGTTGTGTCTTCCAGCTGCCCCAGTTAACTGCTTGGAAGGGGAAATGATAAATTTCCCAAAATATGTTAACGCTGAGAACTTACTTTTAAAGGAGCCTTCTTTAGAAAGCTGCTGCTCTTTTTATTTGGAAGCCTTCATATCTTAGCACCTTTAGCAGGTCATGGAATCTCCTTACTACTTGGCCATTTTGAGGTGTTTGGTAAGATCAGGCATAACTTTCTGGTTTGAGTAAAGTCCAGAACAAGCTCTTTCACTACTGGAAAGCACAAAAGTTGTGTGAGCAAAAATGGCTTTAGCAACTACCAGAATCTATTGCTACAAATCATTATGTTAGACCCCAATCATGTTAAATCGTCTCTATACATGGCCATTGTCTGATCAAAAAATCATTCTTATGAAAGGAGATCATACCTGGATGTTTTGGGCAGAATGAAATAGAAGTGAATATTCTGTGGTTTATCCTGTAACAGTTTTTACACTCAATCGTATGGTTGGAGGAGTAAATTAGGTCTCCAGGGGGTCCTAATCACTAGGCTACAGACTTATGCTGCCACTTGTGCTCTGCTGGGTTTCATGAATCTCAAATTATTTTGCTATCTAGTATATTACTATCCTCAGGGGGGAGTAAAGGATGAGAAATATTCGCAAATTCCCTCATTCTCCCTCTCTGTTCTATATCTAGACAGTTAAAGTAGCTTATTCAGAAAATGAGAGAAGTAGGAATGAATCTGTATAGGTAGAGCTGAATATCAACCTGCACTCTCCCACCTCATAGGAGAGTCATTACATAGAAAAAAAAACTTAAGGTAGAGAGAAGAAATCAATGGGATTCCAAACTTTTGCGTTGTGAGACATTGTGTGGGAATCTTTAATGCACCACACTTTTCCAGGAAGGATCCTGATTAAGCAGAATGACCCGGATAGAAAATATCACAGCCCTACCAGCACAGAAGTACTCTGTGAAGTTGAAGAGGAACTTTGAGCAGCTACAAAAATCTTGGGTAAATGTGTAAATAAAGTTCCTGTGGCATTTAGACGCCTCCAGATCTAGAGTAAAACTTCTGAAGGTAAAGTTCAACTTCACCTTGTGTGAAGAATCACCACCTCTTGTTTGCTTTGCATCTAACAATTATTGCATTAGGTGATTTGCAGAATTTGTGCTGAGAAGACAGAAAAGGAAAACATTCCCTGTTCATCTTCCCCAGACCACCCATGCCTTGACCTATGATACTCCCACAGACACAGCTTTGTGTATGAGCACTGTAAGGTTTAGATACAGAGGCCCCAACTCATTTCACTGAAATCTTGTTACCCAACAAGTCTAAATTAGTGCCATAATTGCTGTTCAATTTCTCTGTAGCCAATGCAGTGGACAAGGCTTTACAGAAGCCAGCTTAGATCTCCGGTGGTCTGAATGCCTTTCTGAGACGTTGTCATCCTCCTTACTCTGATGACAGGATGAATCTTGGCCAGAGAAGCAGAGATATTTGGCCTGTTGTGTCCTGGATGCACGTGGTGGGTCCAGCACTCAGTACCCACCACACTGTCACTCCCACAGCATTCAAAGACTCAGGAAGTTTTAAAGACTCTTACAGTTTTTGTTTTTTTTTCATTCAGTGCTGGGAATGATTCTTTTCAAACTCAAATCTATGTGAAACTATCTGATTCATTTGAAGAGGCAACTAATTTGTCTGCTAATTGAACCACACATCCTGCTATTTTTGTGTATGTACTTGAACCTTGTTCAAAATAAAGCAAACCATTTGTATTTATTTTGTCATTTTCTTCACTTCTAGAATCATTAACTACTTTTTAGGTCATAATTCCCAATGTCCTTTTATCAACCTCTCCTACAACTAACAAAACTTATTCTACTAAGTATGTCTCATTTTTATATTGTCCAGTGGATGACTTTATAGTTATTGGCACTTGTAAAAAATAAATAAATAAAAATAAACCTCCTAAATATTAACTGGTTAAATGACACATTCTTATGATAGTTCTTCATTAAGAACAATATTTGAAATTCTTGATCAGTTCAACTTGCTAAGATAGTTCTTTAGAATCTAGTGTAAACGCTTTGTACAGTAGGACTCCAGAGAACAGCACCGAAAGTCCAAATTAATCCTACCCTGCCAGCAGAAACACAGTCCCCTCTTACACATTTTGAATTTCTAAGATAGACCTGAGGGACTGTAAGCCAAACATAAAGAGCTAAGTTACATGTGATAGTACAGGTGATTCTGGATAAATAACTTTTAAATTTTGAATGGATTGAATGGCATGTACACAAGTGCATGTGGTGATAGGACAAGGGGGAACAGCCTTAAGCTGAAGGAGGGTAGATTTAGATTGGATATTAAAAGATAAAATTCTTTACTGTCAGGGTAGTGAGGCACTGGAACAGGTTGTCCAGAGAGGCTGTGGCATCCCCATCCCTGGAATTGTTCAAGGCCTGGTTGGATGGGGCTCTGAGTAACCTGCTCTAGGGGAAAATGTCTCTTCTATGTCAGGGGCTTGGAACTCAATAATCCTTAGGTCCAGAAACGGCCTCATTAGGGCCAAGTAGAGGGAAAGGATCACCTCCCTCAACCTGCTGGCCACACTCTTTCCAATGCACCCCAGGACACCACTGGCCCTCCTGGCTCCCAGGGCACACTGCCCACTCATGGTGAACTTGTCATCCACCAAGATTCCCAGGTCCTTCTCAGGAGAGCTGTTCTATTGCAGGTCAGCCCCCAACCTGTGCTGGTACTTGGGGTTATTCCTCCCAAGGTGCAGGACCCAATATTTACCTATGATTCTTTGATTGAATATTCCTAATGTTAAATTAGCATTCAAAATGGATTCTTCAAGAAGGGAGAACTCAACTGTTGTCCTGTGAAGACCCAGCAGCTACAGAGTGGGAGTGTAGTCCATAAGCCAGACCCTGACCCACTAAAGAAGCATATAAATGTCAACCAATTCCTTCAGGATTTTCCTCCTGAACTGTTCTTGGAATATATACTAATTGATTTTCATGTAATGTCCACTGATTGACCACTTTAACCTTGAATTCTCATACATGAAGGAGCAAATATTTTTTAAAGGATTTGAAACAGAAGATGTAATTTTTCAGTGAATATAGATAATGGGATGCAATCAATTCCTTGAGGAGATCCACGTCCACATTTGAAACTCAAGTCTAGACAACATCTACAGCACTGGCATTTTCAAAGTACTGTATTTCAGCCTCAGCTGGCATGAAATGGTGTGCACAATGGAGCCAGAGTGATTTACACCTGCAGAAAAGCTGGCTAGCTTTAAAGGTTTGTTTATGAAGGTAAAAAAAAAGGTAAAAAACAAAAATCACTTTTCCATCTGTTTTTCTTCTTTTTTTCTTTACTTATTTTTTATGATCTGTCAAAAGTCAAAGAAGAGTGAGAGCAAACTGCCGTGACCAAAAAAAAGAAAACCAGGGATAGCAAACAATTACTAGAAAACAGCATAAGCAAATTAAAATGGAAAGAAAATGCCAGAGACTACTACCGTGCTGCATTCTTTGGAGAATCAACTTGCAATGGATTAGCGCAAATGTGCCTTGATCCATCATCATGTTCTCCAGTTCAGCAAGCACAAACTGATAGTTTGGAATGGAGGTAGCGTGAAGTAAATGCTGTAATTTGTGACTGTGTGACAGCAAATGAAACTCGGCAAGAGGGCCAAGCTATCTGAAGCAAAACAATAATAGCTTGGTGAGCATATTAGGCAACCCCAGAGGAGAGGAGATGAAAGATTCAGGCAATAAGGAGAATGTATGTATTTTAGATGTTAGGCAGCCCTATTCTCAAGGCATTACAAGCAACAAGAACATCTGAAAAGTGCATCTGGGTTGGGCAGAAACATATTCACCCCTGGTAAGCACATTTCCCAATAATGCCTTGGTGAGAAGAAATAAAAATAAATAGGAAAATAGAAAAGGATTATTACCCTGGCTAGTAGATTCTTTTCAGAAAGCATCTGGCTAGAGGTAAATAGTATTATGAGACCTTTCCCTAGTTTTTATGATTTATGTTTTCAGTTTCATCAGAGCTAGGATATGGTGTTTGTTGGGTACTACATGCTCTGAGAATTTATGTTGCATGGCTAAACATCATGTCTGTATATCTTTTCTCAGTAATCTCTGATAATACCCAAATGGGCTTTTTATTTTAAACATCTGGACAGCCGTATGGTTCATGAGAATTAAGGTGCTAAGTGAAGAAAACAGCACAAACCATAAAACCTTTCAAATAAACAAAGCTTTCTTTGGAACATTAACTTCTTTACAGAGAAATCTTCTCTATTCCTAAAAACGCACTTAGTACTTTATGTCTTAATCTCAAGGTAACGCTTTTCTCTTACAAATAATCTCAAGGCATTTAATGGTACCATTACTGTAGAAAACTATGAGATATTTGCATAAAAGGCACATCACCAAAGAAATATAGAAAAAAAGGCTCTTCTTTTTCCCCTAGCTTTTGTCTTTGTTTCATACTAAAAGCAGGAAAATACTGTTCAGCAGGGTGTTCTCTTCTACTCAGTAATAACACTGTCAGCACTGCCATAAAAATAGCTAAAGGTGTAATTTAGGGAAATTTGTCTGCATATTAAAAATTGAATTTCTATTTGTTGACACTGAAATCCAAAAGAGAGGAAAAGATAATGCAATGTATTCAGTCCTTTGTCTTTATGCGCATGCATGTCTATGTCAGTGCATGTCTGCATGTTTATGGCTCAAAATCATATGTAAAACTATTCTCTCATGTGAAAATAATTAAAAATATGCTGAGAATCACTACTTACAAGTCATATAAAGAAATAAAAATTGGGTATTCCTTTCCTTTCAAAGTATTTTAAAGAGTTTACAACATGCTTCTATTTCAAATTAGAGAGATGACACATATACATACACGTATGAGACAACCTCCTTCAGCAAGATAAGAAAGAAAAATATGTAGAACTGGGTAATCTGGTAGCCTTCCTTTTTTGCAATGCATTTTTCTTCATGAATGATTCTATTTCTATTATTAACTATTGTTGTTTGATTTTACTGAGGAATAATTTTCCACCTTAACCGAATCTTCAGTATCATAACCTGTATTTCTTCCCATATTGACTCATTCTCATGTATTTAGGTCTATTAAATGCAGTGGAACAGAAAGGATAAGTAAAGTTTGCTTGGATAACCATGATTGTGAGATCAGACCCAGGAAGGAAAAGACTTTGCTTGGTCATACTATATTGCATCATATGTTTTGAGGGGGACTGCTGCCTTTCTTAAGAAGCAATTAGAAAATTCTCATACAGATGTAGAGATTTTTTCCTGATTTATCACGCTTTGCAAACTTACTACTCACTGGCTGTACAGACATACCTATAGTAAAAAATCAAATTAGATATACACAAAGGATTTATTCAAAAGTCAATGCTTAGAGTTCTTCAGCTCTGTTGCACTTCGCAGAGATTCCTAAAACAGGTTGCCTAGTTTTTAGTTCGATTTTATTTCGTTTTTAGCAAGAATATGTTATAAACATGAGTAGGGAGTTGGCTTTCGTATGTGAATATTAGCGAGTTTGTTAATTGAGTTATGAAGTTAATGGGTTCATTTATATGTTATTGAGAGTGTTGATTAGGTTAAAAGGTTATCAAGTTTATTGTTGTATGTTGATTATCATTACTCAAGGGTATTAATGTATTAGGGGTTGATCATAGAAGTTTATGGATCTTTCTAGAAAAGGGAGGGGTATGAGTGTCAGTCACAATTAGCATAAGGGGAGAAAGCGTAAGACCCCGTTGGACCATTACGAACCAACCAGAAGACTCCTGAACAGAGACGAACAAACCAGAACAGCATAAGGGGGTGGGGTCAAGGGAGGAGCTCGACTCAGCTCCGGCCTATAAAATGTATCTCCCCAGCGCTGTGGGTGTGCCTTTGGCCATACCTGACTGGCGGCCAGGCTCCCAGCGCTGCTCCTTTGCCTTGTAGCTGGGCAGATGGTCATCTCTGGTTTCTAATTGTTCACAGTTACTTTGTTTAATAAATTTCTCTGTTTTAAAATTTTAATTGGCCAAATCTTTACTTCAAATAATTTTGTAAATCTTAAGGCATAATTTTGCTGGAGGATAAACTAGATTATCTTGAGAAGACTGCCCTAGTGTGATTCTGAAAGGCAGTGATTTTCACAGAATTTGATCAGTACTGAGCCGTAACTTAGAAGTGGAAGAAACTGCACAATTGCAAATGCTAATTTCCCTGTGTACCGTTGAACTTGCCTGCATACATTGGAGTTACTGAATAATGCTGATATCTTTGCGGTGATCTCATGCTACTTATTGTCATTATTTTTGTGAATAAACAAGTGGAGGGCCATTAAGCTGATCAGGGTCTACAGTACATTGTATATAAAGTCAGGCTGAGGGAAATGGAATTACTCAGCCTAGAGAAGAGAAAGGTAAAGGTGGCTGTAATGCCTCCCATCATTACACAAAAAGAAGCTTTTAAAAAAACACAGATCCAAACTCTTAGAGGTACTAAGGAAGATTAGAGACAGCAGTCTCCCTTCAAGAAAAGAAATTCTGATTAGAAATGGGGAAAATATTTTCCCCCAGGAGAATGATGAATGCTGTGTCTCCATCTTTGGAGCTTTTGGGAGACGGTCTGGAAAAGATTGTCTGAAATCAATGTAACTTTGGAGTTAGACTTTCCTTAGTGGAGAAGTTGTGTTAAAGAATTCCAGAGGTTTGTCTTAAAGACCTTTTATTATATTTACTTAAGTGAAGAACATAAGACTGCTTTTATAGTCAAAGGGAAAAATATATTTCTGGAGGAATCACTCCTTCATTGGCTAAAGAAGGACCCAAAATCAGCATATCTTCTAACTCTCGTTCTTTGATTAGATACTGAAATTTTTTGGTAAAATAAAAGGCCAGTCTTTTAGTCTGGACAAATACTCGTTATAAGGCTTGGACAAAACATGGGTAATAACTCAACCCTAGTTAAGAAGGGCATGTTTTGCCACCCTGCTCCTTTTCTGTGTAGGTTTTTTGCTTGGTTGCCCAGCTACTGAAAGGAGAGGGAAAGGTGTGACTTGATGGAGAGAAAAACAAAGCAGCCAGACATACTGTGCCAGCAGTGTGCTGTACTGCCACACAGTCTGTGACCCAATTTGTGCCCTTCTGGTAATGAAGTAAATGCAAAGTAGCATTAGCAGGCAGCCCAAATGCAATCCTTCAGGCAAAGGCTCTTTTTTACTCAAACTCACACTCCATTTTGCATCTAAAAATGCCAGAGGACAATTTGTCTGGAGATTAAAATCTGTTCTAATGTATAGGGATTGATGAGCAGTAAGTTTCTTTGCATTTGAGGTTTTGAGACTGTCTTATTCCAAGTATTTTTTAATGAAAAAGGAAGAAAAATGAACTGTCTGGATCACTGATCTTTTTATCGATAGTATACATTTTTATGAGAGAGAAAGAGAGAGATGGACTTCAAATTTTAATTCTACTCAGTTTCTTACAGCAATCCAGATTTCCAGTGTGAAGACAGTTCATTCTTTGGAAAAATTGGTGCTAAAACACTCATTCTAGGTTGTTAAGGACCAAGTATTTTCTAAGTGGTCTAAAGAAGGTGAGAGACTGCATGTCTGTGTACAGGTTTTCAGGCCCACCTTTTAAATCCAGAATACAAGTTAAGGTCATGACATGCAAAAGAAATCTGGATGCATTTTCCTGTATTTTCTGCCAGGCATTAGAAATGTGTGCTGCCCTAAGTATGAGCTCATAAAAAATGGACTAAGCCCAATGTTTCTTTTACTTTAACCAGCCCCCCATTAAACAAAAAATACTGACTTTTCTGAGTTTTACTTGATCCACAGCCTGAGGTAGAGTATGAGGGAAAGCCCTAGGTTGCTTCTCCAGAAAGCTAAGAGCAAAATTGCTCTGCTGCTGTGGCTGTGGTGTGAAAAGTCTGTCAGTCCTTGACTATTTCAGAGGAAAAGACTGGAAAAGTATGGGCCCAAACAGCCAGATTTTCTACCCAGAAAATGGGCACATACTGTTAATGAGGATGGCCACATTGGACTTCTTCTTATTTTTTTTTCCTTTTCTTCTACTTTCTGTTGCAAATGAAAAATGCAAACCCAATCTGGATCAAGGGTGAAAATGTGCTGTTTAGTTTTGTGGGAGCCTGTTTTGTTTAGCTTTGGTTTGGGCTTTTTTTTGGGTTTTTTGTTGGTTTGTTGGGTTGGTTTTTTTTTCACCTGAAGGGGTATTTTGATAAGGGTTCAGTGTGCAACTTCTCATTTTTGTTGAAGTCTAACACAGAACTGCCTCTATTCATCAAGGTAATGTCTTCCATAGCACAAATCTGATATGACAGGAAGGACAGACCCCTTCCTTTCTGGGGCTTGGATTTTATTTATAACAGCATGATACCAGTGGTTTTATACTCAGAACCTCTGGTCTCAGAAACAAAAAAGTGTTGTTGAGTAACAATTGGAGAGAAGAAACCAGCTCAGGGTTCTCTGCTCCACCTCAGGTGTCTTCACAGCAGATGAGGCAGCTACAACCTTAGTGCCATTTTTATAAAAAAGGAAAGAAAGGAGAAAAGGAGAGTTATCTCTCTGTTTTCCTCTTTTATTTGGTCTCATATCCTAATAAATTAGCTGCTTCTTACTTTGAATGGCCCAGTTCTCACTGTTGTTTATGCTTGGTATTGATGGCCCCAGGGAGTATTTTGATAATGAGATAGGCAAGTTGTAGCTTTTCACTTTCTTTCTGGTGTGGGTCTTTTGGGTCACATACACTCTGGAGATTCCTGTCACTGTCTGGAGAATATTTTCTGAATGCTTTTTAATGTTTTTTAAACAATGCTTTAATAAGTAACATTATGAAATTGGTAATTTTGCTCTCTGTGTAGTCACCATTCACATGCAAAGCAGACACTTCATTTAACAGAAGTGAATATATGCAGATAAAGGGTGTAAGGACAGAAGATGTTTATCAGACTGAAAGTCTCAAAGTTTCAAATATTTTGGTTGTATATATAACTGGCTGGCTTTTCCCATTCCAGTATGGTGTAGAAACTGAGTTAGTCCCTATGGATAAGCATTAGAAGAGGAAAAAGCTCTATTTATCACAGGCTATTTTGAATTCTTTTGTAGGAAGTAACTCTGCAGAGTGCTGCCCTGGTGTCCTTGTCCCAGAGTATCTTCTCCAACTCCCGTGCTGTTACTGCCTCTTGTCTGCCACTCTCCGTCCCAGACATGCATTAAGTGGAGGGGTGCAGTGATTCCTTCATGGTCAGAGTTGACAACTGCCATAGGAATCCTCAGGGGAAAAAAATCCAAAAAACCAAAACAAAAATAAAAGGCTAAATATGGGGAGGATATTTTCATTTGAGATACTTAAAGAAAGGACAAAATCACCATGGTTTTCAGGGAACATTTTCTGTCAGTTCTTTCACATGACACAAAGCATCATGCTTTGTCTGACCTGCTGCACAACGTGAGTAACATCGCTAACACAAAGTGACTGGACTAAAGAAAACCAATGGGACGCAGCCAGAGTGGTTGTGTTGATGGCTCCAAATCGGCTCCTGGGACTGTCAAGTAGTTAAGCTGCAAATGGGCAGTTTGCTATACTGTGATCCTTGACATTCTTTGCACTGCTAGACAAAGAAGGGGGGTGGGGACAACACTATTGCCTTTTCACTGAGACTTTTTTCCCTGCACAAAAGCGTATGATTTAGGCTTCGTTTTTGTTTTGGCTCAAATTATTTTCCAAATAACACCATGACTCAGAAAACAATGACTGGTGGGAATAATGTACACCTCCAGAATGCTGTGCAGGAGAACACATTATTTTGCATCCACCACATTAGCTGTACACTGGCCTTTGTTTTCCACCACATCATTCATGGTACAAGTTAATTACACACTTTCAGTGTGCTGCTGTCTTTCTTACCACACAAGATAATACAATTCTGAACTCATTTAAGCAAAGCAAATGCTTTTCTTCCTATTATGTATTGTGCCAAGCAGTAAATAATAGTAATTAATAAAAAGCAGAACAGAGTTCAGCAAAGTCACTTCTTGCTTTTATTTGTAAAGAAAACCACGATTTTATTAAAGACAGTGCCGGATGTTCCTCTGCTGTTCCCAAAATGTGATACTGGTCTAGGCAATTGTTTCTTGAGACAGGCAGACAGTGACAACAAAGATTTAATCTGCTTTCCTCAGCATATCCCAGAATTAGCTTTTCTATGGCATAATGAGTAAACCTCAAACACGTCTCTTGTGAAACAAGACAGCTGGTTCCAGAAGTTTATCCTGCGTATGGATGTGCCAACAAAGCTGTTGCTCTGATCTTCCTCCTCTTCTCTCAATTTAGTCTGATTAACCAAATTGTAGTAGTCTTCAAAGCTTGTCCCTTTTACCACAGTACTTATTCAAATTTCTCCAGTTCCCAGCTTCACATACTGATGTCTTTCTCCCCACATAATTATCTACATTTATCTACATCCCTGAGATTACATATGTCTTAGCACCTGGGCATGTCCAGATTGGGGTTTTGCTCTCTTTTGGAACACACTGTTGACAATGGGGTTGTTAACATTCAAAGGAATAAAACTAACAGAAATTTTTTTGTGTTTCATTTCTCTACACTGAAGACTTGTCTGGTCAGCAATGTCTGCTTCCTGTCAGCAGCCTGTACCATCATGTGCATCAGTGTGGGCAACTGTCCCTGCCCATGGCATGGGGGCTGGAACTAGTTAGGTTTTAAGATACCTTCCAACCCAAATAATTCTATGAGTCTATGATTCAGTAATTAAGGAGGATTATTTTGTTTGCCTGTTTAAGAAGGTTGCAGGTAGTAGCTGAGGAATCTGAAGAGGGTGGTAACCACCAAATGCCACCTCAGTCAGAGCAGGCTGCGATTCCAAAATCTTATTAACAACTGAATACTCCTAAGGCTTATGACCCAAGGGGAACCAAGGAGAAGGGAAGGCAGGGAGACGAAGCCATGAGTGGAGAAACTTGTCACACAGTCATGCTAGAGAAGATAAGGGATTTTTGTCTCTAACTTGCTATATAATTGCCCTTCCACTAGATGTACATGTCAGAGGCCTGTGGGACACTGTTGCAATGAGTCCTCTATCACCAATGCCAACTAATCTGTAGCTATATTAAATTATTTCAACACACGAAATACAGAAGACAAGTCATACGATAATTCTAAAATCAGGAAAAAAAGCCAAAACATTTGATAATTACATGTCTCAATGTAGGCCTCTCCTAAAAATTTGTGCTGGTACCAATTAATTACATAGTCATTAGTACTAATGTACTATACTTTGGGATTAGTTTATAAATAAGTGTTTTGTAGTCTAGGAGATAAATTGTTTCATCATTTATTTTTGGTCACGAAAGCCTAAAATGCCTTTTATACAAAAAAATTGACTCTAGCTTGTCTGTATTTAAATGGTCAAGCTAGGCTTTAAAATTAGAAACATTTAGATGAATGACCAAGAATTTTCTCTCTGACTAAAGCTTTTTTTTTTTTCCCACTCTGACTTCCACTTAAGAAATTATACAGGTTAATGAGTAGCTGGAAGCTGTGTTTTCATTCCTAATGGGAAATTTTAGGAGGAGAAGGAATGATGAATTTTTTAAATAGATTGATGTCCTTTTATTTTAGTTTTGTAACCTCCATGTTGAGCCTGATCCCCACCTCTTGTAGCAGTCAGAGACTTTATCATACCTAACAGAAGATCTAAAAGTATTAGGTATTGTATTAGACATTGATATGCATCTTTCAAATGCAACATCCTGAATTAAGTGCTATTGATCTAGGCAAGGTAGTTTTCATCTGGATTATATAAATGAATTGTAGGACATGAATTGAGGGTGGGTAGGAAAGCTGTATATTATGTACTAGACACCTATGAAAAGAATGATTCTGGCCATTTCAGAGAGACAAGAACTAGAAATGAATTTTGGAGTGGAAACTGGGAGAAAAGAATTATCTTGGACTTCCCTCTAACCAAATATCAGTTAAAATGCTGACAAAAATCTCATATACATAACTCTTGTTTTGCATGGCTTATCTTACTTCTTGTGCTACCTGGAGTAGAGTGTATCTGCTTGAAGTTTACAGAAAGAACTTACCTCTAACTTTTTATCTCTTCCATGAAAA
Source organism: Rhagologus leucostigma (assembly GCA_013397725.1). Taxonomy (NCBI): domain Eukaryota; kingdom Metazoa; phylum Chordata; class Aves; order Passeriformes; genus Rhagologus; species Rhagologus leucostigma. The sequence goes on from VZTD01004853.1 coordinate 160,477, forward strand.
ATGTCGTGTCTCCCTGGAAAGATGATTATAAAGCATAGTGCTCTTTCGGGAAGGAAAGAGCAGTTCAGGAAATCCTAGATTTAGAGATTTAAGACATCATCTTTAGGTCTGAGTGATTTGACCCCCCCCTCTATTTTCTTAGAAGGCACACCAGAATTATTTTGTGGCCTAAGAAATAATGTCAGAGGACAAAGGTTTGCAGTATTACTACTGTATAATTCTTAAAAAGGAGCAGCAGTCTGCACTTTTCTGCTGAGAGAAAATTTTAAACAATCAAGCTCAAGTGTTGGCATTCAAATTTAGCATCTTGAGAGCAGAGAAAGACTTCTTCTCCTGGTAGGTGATATTGTCTATTCTCACCGGAATCATACTGGATCCCTGCTCTAGGAGTGTCCTTTGTTTTAAGCCACGTGTATTGTTTGCTGCTCATGTTATGCTGAAATGGAAGCATGTTATACTTGAAGAAAATGAATCTCATGTAAGCATTTCAAAGACCCACTGTGGCTTCACTGAGCTCTGAAGGACTTTTGTTTTGCTTGGAAGAACTACAGCTTATACTTTTCTTTTTCTGTCACCTTGTGCCATTTAAGTGACAGAGGTGAAGTGCCTTACAACAACACCAGTTTGATTTCCCCACCCAGACACACAACACCCTGCCCAATTTTGCATTCAGCACTTCATGCATTCAGATTTCTATTACTGCAATTCAATTCTTCCTTTTTTTTCTCTATCCTTTTTTGAACTTTGTAGAGTTAACTGTGATTGAAGTTGTAACACTTTCCTACTGGTTTTCAATTTGTAAATGAAAAAAATCCAACATAAAATGGATATGAGCTGTATGAAGAAGTATTAATACCTGCTGAATAATCGCCATAAGTAGAACATTGATTTTTGCAGTACGTGTGCCAGGCAAACATGAACAAAAGTATTAATATTCATATTTCAGTAAGCAGGGAGGAGTGAAGTGTAGAGAATTGAAGAGACACTTAAAAAGAAAATGCTATAACTGCAAACTGCAAAATATTTGTCCCTATCTTGATTTGATTGATTTTATATCTATGTAGGCAAGATATCTTGAATAAATGCTCACTGAGATATCTTGAATAAGTGCTCTCAAGACCAGAAGGGACTCTCTCATTTATAGACAAGCAATTTCACCTCCCAAGCCATTTGCAGTTCAGTAACGTGTAGGTATTAGAAGATTCCAGAACACAAGTGGTCTTCTAGACAGTGGTTGTGAGTGGTCTATTTAATTTGTTATCAAGTGATTTGGTAGAGTGAATATTACACGTAGTCTATTAAAAGGTAGTGCCTGGAAGGAGGAGACAATATTGCTGGAGTCTCTATTCTGCACACTGTTGCAGAAACTGCTGGAAGGAGGGAGATGATTTTCCCTCAGAACAGTTGGAAAATTGCTGAGCAGAGAAGAAATGAAAGAGACCTTGAAGAGGTCTGCAACATAAATGCAGAAAGTGAAAGGAGTGTGGTAGGAAAAGCCTCCACAGCAAGGGGTTTGAGGAGGAAGAATCCCTTGTGAGCAGTTTTGAAGTTGTGCATCACTGAAGACTACTTGTCAGGAAGAGGGAAGAAGAGAAACACACTTGGTGGGTATGCTTTGTGACAAAAGATAATTTTAATATTCCTTAATTTAGTCTCAAAATGAGAAATTGCTGTGTTGAAATTTGCCTTGTACTTACTTGTGCAGTAAGAACTGCCCAAACTTCTTGCTTCTCTACACTGACCTTTCAGTCTGGTGTATTCAAACATATCTTGTTTAAAGAAATGCCCCTTGCCAGGCACTCAAGTGCTTCATAATACCACAACTTCATTCTCATTACCATGGTGGCAACACTCATAGCATCTACAGAATTTGTATCCTCAGTCACTGACAGAAATGTTCACAAATCTTTCCAGCCACCTAAACTGTTTGAATTTCTGAGTGAATCCCATCACCATGATCTATATGTTTTGTCTTCAGGGGATTGCTGTCCAAGAAACGTTAGGAAGGACCTGTTTGTGCTTAGCAAACACCTTCCACTTCCACTGCAGCAGGACTACATGTTCCACGAAAACATAGAAAGGTTTGGATTAGAAGGGACCTTCAAGATCGCCTAGTTCCAGCCCCCTGACATGGACAGGGACACTTTCCACTAGAGCAGGTTGCTCAGAGCCCCATCCAGCCCGGCCTTGAACACTTCCTGGGATGGGACAGCCAGAGCTTCTCTGGACAACTTTTTCCTACCTGTTTGCCTCCAACAGCACTGTGCAACTGTGAGCTCAGACACTTCATCTGAAAATGCAGCAGAATTAAAGCAAAGGATGACATGAAAAGGTATTAAAATGTTGAATTGGTATATTCAGAATGATAGGTGACTTCTAAGGATATGCTAAGAAAATTTGTCTCTAGGGGAAAAACAGAAAGCTTTTAAAGAAATTTCATCTGTTTTAGCTGATTACTTTCTCTCTGCACTGTGAATTAGATAGATTGCCATCTGTACTTACAGCAGAACAGTGTTCAGGCTTCAGTCAGCAGATGCCCCAAAGACTTCACAATTTAACTGAAAAATCTCGCTGCTTTCAGGCATGGGCTACTTACCTTTGTAGAGAAGTCATATCCCATCACCTCTGACAGAGTTTTCTGAGTACCACTGTTCATAAGATAAGGAAACTCTGCCCTCAAAAATGAACAGGTTTTACTAACATCTTATACTAAAATTTACACAGATATCACACGTGAATTCTGTCTCAATGTATTTTTCTTTGTGTGAAAGACCATGGGGAGAGTGTAGGACTTATTTCCCAATGTTACCTGCATAATCACTAATGGAAGCAATACGTGCCATTTTAAGTAATATAATAAACTTTTTCCCAGCTGGATCTAAATAAAATGTAAGAATGGATGAACTGTGGTTCACAGTGCATACCAGTTGCTAGCAACTTCCCACTCAAAATCAAAAAGTTAATCCAAGTCCAACAGCTGCTCAGGAAAAAGAGACAGGAACCACAGCATTCAAGAAATAAAGAGATTTCTTCAATAGAGGAAGCAAATACGAAGAAAGAGCCTTCACTTAAAGAAATTTCCAATATAGGTAAAGACATAAGTGGACTCAAGAAGCAGAGTTAAATGAAAATGCAGAGCAGGTCTAGAAAGGATTCGGAGGTGGAGTCATGAGTTGATAATAAGTGCTGTGGTGCAATAATCAGATTTGGGGGTTGGATTTTGTTGATGGTCATTGGGGTGTTGTTTTTTGGGGGCTTATTTTGAAGACCATTTTGAATACATATAATTGTGCAAATAATAACTCTGCAGTTTAATATTCCAGACTGTGGCTCAGCCAGAACTATCACTGAAGCACCTTTGAAATTCCAGCCATTCTCCTGAGAGGCTAGAAATACATTTCAAACTGAATCTGCTAAAATTAATATGAGATTGCTTGCATACTTCTTGCCTTTAATCTATATATCTCCCAGCACTTCAGATCACTTGCTGACTTGCTTTTCTTCCTTCCACTGTTTTTCTTTTCCCAGGAACTTGTGTTCATCAGTTTGAATACACATATGTTCTCTTGTTTATTGCTCCAGACACATCCTTCATTTGTTAATAGATTCATATGCTTGTGCTCCTGATGGGTTTTCTTTGCTCTTGATTCAGTCACAGAAATCCATGTGTAGCAAGGAATTTGAAAAGAGCATGCAGATGTTTGCCAGATAAACTGACATATCATAATTTTGTACTTTTAGCATCCTCCTGTGTTTTATTAAGTACAGATGTCATGGATTTATACATAAGTACTCTGAGGGTTTGAAGTTCATTTCTCTATTGACTTTCTCTTATCTTTTATTTTCTCCTTATTTTTTTGCAGATGTATTTGTGGACTTTGGAACAATCTAATACTGTAGCAATCATATCATTTTCAATTTGCACAGGGTTTTTTTACTGTCAGACTTCTTTAATGGAATAGCAATGGTTCTCTTTTATACCATGACTGAAATGTGCTAGAAGCTTTACAAGCAAATAAACAAAATCTGGCCTTGGCTGTTCAACTGGACTCAGTCCCATACATAATCACTCTAACTGAGCACATAATAATAACCCATGATTGCACTGTCTTGTTGGTAGAGTTTAGATGACAGCATACTGAATCCTGAGTTGGTTACTCAGCACTGTGGTGGTGTAACTATGAGCAGAATTCCGCTCTTGGCCTAGGAGCTTAGGAATATGCCAAGCCCCTGGCTTTTTCAGTAATTCCTATGGATTTATTTTTCTTAACAGAAAATGCAGGTTACAAATTGATTTTGTTACACCTGCATGGCAAATGTTTTATAAACAGGAAAATAGTCTAAATGTGAGCAGAGGATGAAAAAATGAGGATACAAACCTGTATTTGGAAGGATCCAAATGCTCCCCAGAAATAACTTCTGTGCAGTTAAGTTTGGGTGGAAAACAACCTTTAATAAAACAACCTTCACATTGTGCATCAGTATTAAGCAAAGGAATGGGCTATCTATGAAATTCTAGGAACATCAGTACTTGGCCTTTGTGACCACAACTCTGTTCCTCTTTTTGGTGATCCCAGGGCTATCAGTGAGGACTGGGTCACGTCCTTGGTCTCACTCCTTTTTGCAATGCCCCTGTTGCTTTGTAAATATCTCACCACAGGAGGTTTAGATAAGATATTAGGAAATTTTTTTCATGGAAAGGGCTGTAAATCATTGGAGCAGACTGGCCAGGGAACTGGTGGAGTCATCATCCCTGGAAGTGTTCAAGTAGATGTGGCACTTGAGGACATGTTATAATGGTGATCGTGGTCCCGGTCCTGGGTTGATGGTTGGACTTCGTGATCTTAAAGGTTTTTTTCCAACCTTAACGATTCTACGGTTCTATGACCTCACACACATATGTTTCAGTGGGATTCTCTAGGTAGGAGAAAATACCAGCATATAGGAGGTCTGAATTTAAAAGTCCAAAGATCTGCTGATTTCTTGAGCAGGGTAACCTTCTTAATCTCCTGGCATACCATCATGCAACCCAAGAGGATGTAGATTTGAGCAAAAATCTCAGAACATGCACCACTTCCACGTTAAAGCTTATACCCTCTCACTCCAATTATATGTTACTGCTAGTAAAGTTGTTAAGGGATACAACTGAAAAACAATAAGAAGCAACACTGACTTGCTTTCATTGAGTTTTGTTTGCTGGTTTTTTTTTAAGATTTGTCCAAAGATGAAATCAAAACGAAATCAAGTTTCACAACAAAATAAAAAAAACGTTTTTTCTTGAAGGAATCTATCTGCTGTTCCATCTCTTGCTGTACCCACATCCTCAAATGGCAAGCACAAGAGGTGGTAATTTGCTTTTTTATGTTCCTTACACAAAATTTTTCAGCACAAATACAGGAATAAATATTACCTATTAGTTTGTCAATCCCTTCATCTCCACTCAAGCACAATCAGAATAACTAATTACTGCCACAGTACGGCAACAAAGCTGTGCTGTGCCTCACACCAAGTAGTTGTTTAAATATCTCCAAGCAGTAAGAACTCTCTCCAGAAGTATCAGCAAATTGTAGTCTCACTGTGAAAACTGAGTGCACAATTTTCTGTAATTTTATCAGTTCATCAGTGAGTGAACATTTGTACCAAGCTGTCCCCAGTCATCTTCTGTCGTATTCTGTCTCTAGATGTTTCAGGTCTCCATTCCTCCTCAGTGGATAATAATAAAGTAGCTATTCTTCATGTTAAGAGAGGAAAAACGAAGGTGGAGCTGTACTCCATCTTCAGGGAGGTACTGTATCTCTGTATCTCTGCTCACTGGAAAAGAAGTGTATGATTGTTACTAATTTGAAGGGACAAGGGTGGTGTCTGAGGTGGCTGCTGAACTATTCAAGGAAATGCAGAATTTCAAAAGAATGCAGAAATACAAGTTCAGACTGTTTTAGATTAAATCAATGCCTTAGAAATGCTGGGGCTTCTGCTCCTTGTGTAATTGATGGAAAGATTTGGACACCTCCATTGCATGACTCAGAGGACACAATTTAGGAAAATCCACACATACATCCAGGGCTCCCAAGGCTAAGACAACTGATCAAATGCCTGAAGAATAAAAACATATCATCACCTGTGGATCTCAGTGTGAGTCTTCATTGCTACAATTTAGTTGTCTGTTGGTCTGATGGTCTTGATCCATCAGGGCAGGGGGAAGAAACATAAAGTCTGGTGGGTTAATATATGCTCGGGCTCAGTGGGAATGCCCAGGTACCTCCCATGAGGAGGGGGAGCTTTCAGTCCTCTGGTGGAAAGCCTCAGAAATGAGTCTGGGGGCACTTTGGGAGTCTTTGTTGGCTTTTGACACCTTCTAAGACACGACAGCTCATTCTTCATGGATGTGGGTGAAGGGCACCTAAAGATCATACATATGTCTGAGTTTTCCACCAAGGCTGGGGATGTCCATGCCATGATTCAAAAGTCTTGGGAGAATTAATGTTGGCCATTGTTTATTCCCAATGGGACCAGGAAAAGGTATAAATCTAAGAGGGAAGCACCCCAGTCCTTGAACTACAACTGTCTGATCTTCCCAGGGCGAATGTGTGCGTGTTGCATACAATGGCTCCGCACAGTAACAAAACCTCGATCCTAATGCTGCCCATAACCTTTGTACAACTTTATACCCTGAGTTCATTTTCCTGTGTTCCTCCCAAATATCTGCACGGTTCTATGGATGTCTATACTTCAGGAATAGCCATAAATAATTAAATCTGCACAACAATGAAGAGTTTATGAAAAGAATCTAGTCTCTGCGAATTATTCCGTGAAAGGAGATAATGAGTTTGTTGGGTTTAAGTTCATCATATTAAGGATAACAGCAAATGTTTAGCTTTAAACATGCAGTTTCCTGAATTAAGGTTCTCTCTGTCTGACCAAGGTGACATTAAAAGTGGCCACGGGTGTTTGAAAGCTTTACCACCAGATCAATTTCAATTACTTACTGTAATTGAAGAAGTGTGGGAATTTCTGAGGTGGCCACAGGTTTTGTGTGTCTGTCTTTGCATGCCACGTACACATCTGCCTGCATGAAATAAAGTTTGAATCAGCAGCTCCACAAATTACTTTAAACCTGCTTTTTCATCACCAGAGTAAAGAACACTGAAGCATCTTGTTTCTTGCTGTTTCCAAAATGACGGCTACTTGTTTTGTTTTAAAAGTCAGTAGAGATATTAGTTTCTTCTGGAGCAGTGTCATGTGTATTATACATAGATCCTCCATGCTTACTTTACAGAAAATGGAAAAAGGAAACATGGGATTGTTCTGGGAGTTTTCACTGTATTTTCCTTAACCAGAAAATAAATAAATAAGTATATGAAAGACAGAAAGTGTCGTGATGAGACACTACTACAAAATTAGTTTTTTTACTCCCAGTGAATAGGCTCTTTACAAGAGCAGTTCATTTCAAACTTCTCATCTTCCTGAAATGAATTTGAAGTGAAAAGCAATTACAGTGAATATTTCCATATTCCCAGTGCCCCTGAATGTACCTATATTAATTTGCTGGAGTTATCTTAGTAATATATTGTGTTTTCTCATATATTTTCTTATGTATACATTTGTGTGCTGGTGACTCTGTGCCTTTGTGCTTGAAAATTCCCCAGAGAGGGCCAGATTTGACCACCAGGATGATTACCATTGACAGCAACTGGGAAAGCAGTTGTAAAGACATGTAGTCCCATCTCTAGGGCTGCAATGACTGCTCTCTGTGGAATTAGGCTGGGAATACTGACATTTCCATCCTGAACATCACAGAGCTGCTCAGGAAATCAAAACACATAATTTAAACCAACCTCTCTGTTCTGAGGATGCTGTTGTCTCAAGATGTCCCTGAAGGGAGTCCATTACTGCAGCAGCTGCTGCAGGAAGAGATATTACACAGTGGGTGCATATTGAGTTAAATTTAAGAATCCTCTGAAGATTTACCAAAAAGAGATTGATTGAAACTGCATGGAGAAAGAATTATGCCTAAATGTCTAAATTCTGACTGTCGTCAGGAGGACCATGAAGTTAAATGTGGTATCAGGAAAGGAAAAACTTCACTTACGAGTGATAAATGAGCACGAAGGTAGTGAAAATTTCCTCAACTTCATTCTAACATTTCTTTTCAAACTTGTGTGTGGTTTAAATGGAAAGTTTTAGGTGCTCATATGGCCCTGACATAAAGGGTATGTGTGCCTTCAGTCTCATCTCAGCAATAACGTAAAGAGTAATGGCTGAAGGCATCTAACCTGACTGAAAGGGTACAGGATTCATAAATGTCTGTAGTTCTACAGGTCTTACAGGGAGCTGGAGATAAAACACAAAAATTTCTAAATGCCCACATGGAAAGAAAAGGTTTTGGTCAGAGTTCATATCTCCTGGGTCACAAGAAATTCAAGTGTGTAGAAAGAGCAATATTTTAAATTATATTGAATGAGGCAGCATTGCTTTGGCATGAGCAAGGTTGTGGAGTGGAAAGGCTGAAGAAAAAACAAGGGAAAGATGTGACCTTTCCTATAACTCATCTCATCAACATTTACAAAACATTCTAGAAAGCGGTTTTCAAAGCCCTATGACAGATCTAGAAATGTGAAAAAGCAATGTTACCCACTGGAATAATACCAACAAGTGTTTGCTTAGATTAGGAAGCTCTCCCAGGGCTCAGTCACTTGAGTAGACCATGTCCCTTTTCTCTTTATTTCACTTCAAAAGAATCATAGAATCATTAGGTTGGAAAAGATTCCTAAGGTCATTGAGTCCAACTATTAACCCAGCACTGCCAAATCCACCACTAAACCACGTCCCCAAGGGCCTCATCTACACGGCTTTTAAATACCTCCAGGAATGGTGACACCAACACTTTCCTGGGCAGCCTGTTCCAATACTTGACAACTCCTTCGAGAAACAGAGATCACTAAGATCTTTCCTACAAGCTACACAAAATCAACAATCTGAGCAAAGAAGGCAGTTCAAATGTTCATAACTTTGTTTCTAAAATCTCTCATGTGCGAATTTCTGTAATCAACCCAGCAGCCTGAATTTACAAACTCTTCATTAAGGGGTTGACATACATGAGAAGAAACTCTTTATTGTTAAATGGTTGGTCAGCTGAGAAACAAGTCCAAACACAGCTTCATTAACTCTGCAACTCCAAAACTACTGGAGTTGTTTGTTTGATTTTGTATGGCAAAGCAGCATTACTAGAACATTATGTTTTTTCATTTTCCTCAATTTTTTTTTTTTTTGGTGAATAGAGTGAAAGAAAAAAGGAAAGAAAAAAAAAGGGAAAGGAAAAATGTTTAAAAGTGTAAGGGAAAGGAATTTCTCTTCCTCTGTGAGAAAAATTGAGAACTGATGGCCATCTATTTCTGATCATTTTGTTGTTGGTGCTTAACTATAGTGCTTTTAAAATCAGCTGTCACGGAGCCCACTCTACCTCCACGCAGCTGCCAAAAATATCCCTGTTCAATCTGCTTTTGTGTATTTTGGATGTTTGTTCTAACCCACCAATTTTCCTTCTCGGAGCTATGTATTGGCAGTATTTGGCAAAATTTCTTGTGGAAAAAAGAGGCATTGAGACTGGATTTCTATTATTTATTTGTGTGGGGAAATGGAGGGGATATAGGGGGGTCAGGGACAGAGCAGGAAATTGCTCATATCTTCTTAAGCACACTCTATAACAACTGTCCTTTCATATAAGGCTGCCACACATAGAGGGAAGTGATAGAAAAATGCAGCAATAGTCCCACTGAGTCCAGCTACGAGCTAGCTGTATAGTACATTCTGTACCTGGGAAATGCCAGATGTCCATACATCCAGGAGTGCAGAAATTGCCATTGAAATTACGTGTTTGTCCAGCTAAACAGCTCCCAGACAGAAGTGACAATCACAGGGGGTTATTATTAGATGTGCAGAGTGGTCCCAGCTCCAGCCAGGGGAACCCACAGCATCTGTGCAAATTGGCTCTGTGCAGACTGGTCTGTTTGTCCCTGACTCCAAAGGACTTGCACACAGCCCAAATCTGTTTCAGTTTAGCTCTCCTCTCTCTTTTTTTTTTCTTGACCCACTTCTTTCTAAAAACTCATCAGGTGTGGTGGAGAGAAAAGTGGAAACTAACAGTGCCATCTAATGGGTGTATGATTTTATTACCTAATAGAGCTAATTTTAGAAATTAAGAGAGAAAACAAACAAGAGCAATAGATCCTCAGGAGTATAGGGTGTTCAAAGTCTCTTTCCTATAGTCCAGGATTTTTTTTTTCAAGGGAATGTAAAATACAAAGAAAACTAATTTATCTCTGTTATTTCTCTGACAACAGCCTGGACAGCTCAGCATTGCTGCATTTTGGACCGTTTTTCGTGTTGGGGTATATAATACAGATCAAAATGACTTTTGAAAATGGAGAATAAACAGCTGGGTCAGGTTCATTTAAAGGTTTGCTTTCAAATCCAGGTTGCTTCAAAAATGAAGCAAACAAACAAAAACCAAGGAAAAACAACCAGAAGTTGTCTTTATCATACGGTCTTGACGTTGTTAAGGAAACTTCCCAGCGTGCCCATTCACAAGACTCTCTGGCAGTCCCACTCCCAGTGCCAGAGGCTTTAACTGTTGGGACCAAAGCCCATTCACAGTGGGCAGCTCCAGTGAGCCCACAGATCCCTGCTTGACTCCCTACAAATTGCCCTCACACAGTCAGAGCAGATTTCCTTACCAGTTCAACCCCAAGTTTCCCATAGAAGTCTCAGATGTCTTATTTCATAAAACCATTTAATCATGGTGCAATAACACAGAAACAGTTCAGGCTGGGTGCCTCCAAGGAGGGTACCCAACAAAGGAACCCTTGGGCTTTCATACCCTCACAGTCTCCCAGCACAAGTCTCGCTCTTCCGAGTCTTCAGCTCCTGCCCCCTCTCTGTGTCTGTCCACCTCACTGGCATCACCAGTCTTCATCTCAGTTTGTATCCAAAAGATCAGCAATTCCTGCTCCTGCTGAGTCTCCCAGCTTCCGTTCCTCTGGCTGGCATCACTTATCTTCATGCCCTTTGTTATCCCCAACAGTTATCCCAGACTCTTGTCTCAATCTTGCATCTTGCAAGTTGAGCTACCTGGACCAAATATATTCCTCAACAAGCTCAGTTGCATTAGAAAGACGAGGACTCAGAGAAAAAATGAGAGCTAGAATCTTCTGGATGAGCTGAAGTCCATGCTTCTCTTACCTGGGTTTGCAACATGAGCTTGGAAGATTTCTTGAAGGGAAAACATGGATATCTGTTTTCAGAAGAGGCTTTTTGTCTGCATTTTTTAGTCATAGATGACAAGAATCTTTTAGCTGGAAGGCCACGGGTAGATATAAATGGAAGTAGTGGAGAAGGAGCATTGATGGCTTTTAAACACTCCTTACCAATCATCTGATTGTCTCAATAATGCAGTTTTGTAAACATCCCTATAAGGAGCTTTGCAGATATTAAAATATTTTTCTCAGTGGAGATTCATAAATTCAAAAGTTGTGGCTCCACAAGGCTTTTTTTGTTTGCAGCCGTCTGTTTGTGTGGTAAAAACCTGTCATCATCAAAATGAAACATTGAGTATTTTATTCCCTGTTGGTGTCATCTAAGATGCAGATCTGAAAATGTGGATTGACTTCTGCCATCTTGAGCCATTCCACTGAATGGCATGATCCTTCCCATCACACCCACAAACTCACTATGCCAGCAATTTGCTGCAACTGCATCCCTGCAACCATGAGATGAAAACAAATTTACTTCATAAGAAATTTTAAAAGTTAGCGGTATTATGATACTTCAGATATAGTAGTGTAGCCACAGAAAACAACAGAAAACTGTAGTGTGCCTAACATGTAATTGCACAATCCAAATTAAATTCACATCTGTGTTTGGCTTGAGGCAAAACACCAGAGCAGAAAAATGAGATCTGAGGATGCTATGATGCTCCACAGGCAGATGAGATCTTCCTTTGGAGGAAATGAGCTATCTTCTGAATATGTAGAAAAGCACCACTTTTCTGACAAAGTGAATGAGGGCACAGATCAGTTTGGTCTTGTTCAGGCTTCTGGAAAACTATATTTTATACTGGCTCATTTAGTTCTTCTTACCTCTAAAATGAAAACAATCAGCTGTTAAGTTTTTGCATTAGTACCAAACCATCTCTCATTCTGGTTTCTTTAACAGCTCTTTAGACGATCACTTGTTTCTTCCCCAAAGAAGTTAAGATTTAGAGAAAACAATCAGGTTGTCTTCCTCTTTTCTAACTTAAAACCAGATGGCTGTCTCAGTTAAATCAAAGTGTATTATAATTTAGGGAGGTTACACTTTGCCATTACGTTTGCCTGTGGGATGCAGCCCTCCACAGGATGGATGGCTGCAGTATTATAAACTCATTCCCTTCAGAGGATTTCTGATGACCCTTCTGAAAAATCTCCCCCCTGCACAGTCCCAAAGTCTGCAGCAAGAACACAAGACACTGGACACTGGCTATAGAAGTCTTGAAATGAGACACTGTGATCAGTCAATCATAGAATCTTAGAATTGTTTAGTGTGGAAAGGACCTCTAAGATCACCAAGTTGAACCATTAACCCAGCACTACCAGAGTCCATCACTAAACCATGTCCCCAAGTGCCACATCTACACACCTTTGAAATACCTCCAGGTTGTTGACTCAACCACTGGCAGCCTGTTCCAATACTTGACAGCTCTTTCACTAAAGAAATGTTTCCTAATATCCACTCTAAACCTCCCTTGGCTTAACCTGAGGCCATTTCCTCTTGTCCTATTGCTTGTTCCTAGGGAGAAGAGACCATCATATCCTATGACATCACTGGCCCCCAATTTGAAAGTAGGGTGGCGTACCAGAGTAATAGAAGAGGTGATCATTCATGTAGTACCATGCTTGATTTTATCTGTTTTGGTTTTGTTTTACTGGTTCCAGACAAGTTACTGTCATTTGCTGTAACCAATATAACTTTTTTATTTCCTTGATTTCAAGGCAGGAAATTATACTAACACCCCTTGGAGAGGGTGATGTGATATTCATGCTACAGTTCTCAGTCTTTCTCCCAGATTCAGCTTCCTTCACAGGGGAAATTGATACTGAAGTGATGTTTTAGTGATTTAAATAGTATCAGATGGGGTTTGCTGGAGAAAAAAGAGAAAAACGACTCACAAGTAGCAATTTACCCAACAAATCTGTTTTGTGTAAACAATAGCTTATTTCAGGATTTTATATAAAGTGATGCCTGGTTAAAAGGATTTCCCAGGTGGCCATAACAAATGTAGCTCCTTCCATTAGCACTCCTGGTGTGGTAGGGGAGCTTTTTTTAACGTGAGAGGAACGTGTGTTTTGTTGGATCACCACTTTTCCATTCATACCTGCACGGCAGCGCACCCTGATGCAGCTAACAGGTGTTAAAAGGAATTCATGTTTTTGTTGTAACGGTGTAGCAGCATCTGTCACTGCACACAAACACAGGGCTTTCCTTAACAAACACCAAAAAAACAGTGCAAGATAAAATCAAGCTCCTACTATGGAAAAGCTTTTAAAATTATTTTGAAAAATTCTTTTTGAAAAATTTGAAATCTGTTCAGTTGTTTTTATTCTTAAATACCCCGAGTCAATGGAACAAAACCCATCTGATAAAATGCAAAGGTTTTTCAAGGTAATTCTGGATGTTGCCTCTCCTAAAGGTAAAACCACTTTGCAATGTGACTTAAATTTCTCTTTACTCCTCTCTTACCATTCTTTCCTTTTCCCCTTCCTCATCCTTTTTCCACCATGTCATGGAGTGGGCTCTGATTTACCTTGTCAAAAGTTCCACTGGAATGGGAGCACAATGTTAAGCCTTCTTTTCCTCTTAGTCAATAATAACATAAGCTAATGTGATAACATGTTTAAAGGCAGGTTACCTTGGATTTGGGTCTTCTCTTTTCCTGCAGAGCAGAGTTTAGCTAGGAGGTTTCCAAAACCTTGTCTGAAGTCAATCTGTGCCTTGGTTCCCTTTGAGAAAATGTGGGAGTGATGGTTCCTCGTGGTGCCAGATTTTTATGTGTGTCTATGACTCAAACTTTAGACATCAGCACTCTGCACTGTTAGGCTAGTCTAAAAAAGAGAGACCCAGGAGACTTCACATCATCTCTCTCATATACGTGCTCCAAAGGGGTGTTAGATACCAGATACCAGATGTCCACCTAGGGTCAAAGTCTAGGCCACAGCTCAGGATTGGTCCCATCCCAACCACTTTGTGCTTAGCCATGGTTTGTCGCACTTGTCCCAGAACTGTTACCACCTTGGCTGAGCTGAGCATCCCTGAGCTGTTCCCAGCTCTGGAATTCAGATTAATTAACTAGGCATCCCCATCCAGATGCCCCCACAAGGAGTTTCTAGAAAATTTTAAGTCAAAGACACCTTATATACAGGAAAGATGGCTTTCCTGCATGTTCTCATCACTAGTTCCTATTAACTGACTTGGTTCTTCCCCCACTGTAGAGCAATTTTAGGCCTCCAATGCCTAGTTCATGCCTTCCCCTACATGGCAAGAAACATAAAAGTTAAGCATTTCCATGGCTCAGTGAGCCTCACTCCTAGAACATTAAGCTTACTGACTCTGAAAAGGTGGCTTTGATGCCTTCCTTTAACATAAAAACCAGAGCACATGAAACTCTTACTTATTGCTCCAGTGGATTTTAGTGTTGTGGGTGGAAATAAAAGCTTAGCTAAAGCATGGTGAGAAACCTCTACTGGTGCTGCACTGTATCCTCTGGGCACACTTTCCCTAGGGCTATTCCCTTCTCCTTTCCACAGGGTCTATGCCAGCCCTGTCATCATATCAGCTGGATGCCTTCCAGAGCAGGATTAGCAGCTGTCGCACGGTTGCTTTCCATTTTGTTCTCCTGCCTGAGGAAAGCCAGGCTGTCACCCTTGCACAAGCACCAGATCTGACTTGATTCATCACTTCCCAGAAAAAAAATCTCTACTCTTGTATTGAGTGTACAGAAGATTATACTCTACTAAATAAATCAGTCTTTCCTTTTTCATTTCTCTCCTCCACTTGCCTCCCTCCATCCCTCCCTTCACTCCCTCCCTCCTACGTGTACATGTATGAGCTGCCCTGTCTATTCTACCTGCAAATCCTGTTATAAACTCTCAGCGGAAGATCTGTAGAAAGAAACTGCCACATAGTTACTGTATTTTTAGTGATATATGGGTCAAAGTAGTTAGAAACAACCCTAAACAGAGATCCCTAAATAAAGTTCTGCTAAATGATGCAGGACTAGGATGTGAATCTGGACATGCAGCTGGGGTTCTTTTCTTCTCTTTGTTTTTTTCCTCTTGTTCTTCTTTTTCTTCTCAAAATCTTTCTGTGAGGACTGTGAGAAAATTAACTGGCCCAATCATAGCTGCAGCTGCTTCATTAGACAGATCTTCAGTGAAACATGAAAGTGAAATGTAACTCACTCTCCTTTGGTAAAACGAAGTTCAAGAAAATGTTCAGGGCTGATGACAAGCCCAGGGCATTAATGCATTTCACTTCCTGCAGTGGCTCCTTCCTCTAGAAAATTACCACCCCTAACCCAATTTGAAGAAAATCATACCCAAAAGTCAACATAGTCTTGAAAGCAGACATCACTGCTCTGATCAGGGTGGCTACTCCTCAAGGAGGAAGGTAAAACAGGCTGATTTGTCCTGCCATACAAGCAGCAGCTGCGCTCTCCTAAAGCAACAACTGACATGAGATCTGTGGAAGGGAGCAGCAGGATTCATTCTTCTCTCCCCTCTCCTGGCAGGTGTCATAGCAAGTCAAAAGTGTCAGAAGGCTTTGGCTGCAATAAGAGCAGAAAAAGAAGTGGGGAAAATCTGTAAAGGAATAAGAAGCAGGAGGATAACATAGTTTTTGTTTTCACCACAGCTTTGTGTATGTTTGTACATGTGTGTACAAGGGATGGAGAAGAAATAAAAAGAAACTTCCTTCTGTGTAAAGCTTTTTTTAAACATGACTTTTGAAAACTTGCTCCTCCCCACACACCTGATATCTTGTAAGAAAAGTGTTTTTCCCTCACAGTAAGATCTCAGAATTCGTGCTTACCAACACAGCACGCGTCATCAATCATGCATTGTCCATTCTTTATTGAGTTCCTGCCTTTACCATGTCCATATTTTCCCATTTTATTAAATCCTGTTGGTTTTTGATTATTCATTCCCTCATAGACTCATTTCCTCCCAGTTTGCTCTGGTTGTGATCTGCAGCTTTCAACAGAAATAGTACAAAACCTCCAGCATCTCAGAATCAAAGAGCTTTCTTTGAGAAAAGAAAAACTAACAACAAAAAAGCAAATAAAACCCTTCATATAATACCTTTCATATCCCCCCCATAAGAAATTCATTGTCACACAGTGTTCTTCACTCAGACATTTTCATAGTTTGGATGGAGAAGGACTAAATGTATTTCAATATCCCATCTTTAATCTCCTAAGATTAAGCCTTAATCATCAGGCAATGAAGTATCCTGAAGGAAAGGGAGGGGGAGAAGGGAGGAGGACATGGGCAACTCAGTTGTTTAATTTCTTGCATTTTATGTTAAAATATTTACATAGTAATTGAATTTGCATTCCCTCTTTCACAAGGTGAGTCTTAACACCATTGTGAAGGTCTCTCTCTCTCCATGAGAAGGCATAGCAGAATTCCTTGAATTCCTGGTGTCTCTATCTGCTAGACATGGAAACGAGGAGAACTGAGCATTCCTTGCAGTATGCTGGAGGATTTGGAACGCTGAATTGCCAAAAGAAGTGAATCCTGAGAAGAAATTGAAGTCTCAGGGAAGCCCAGAGGTAAACTCCAAAATCTTTGAGGGAACTGTATTTTCAGCCCCTTTCTCAGCACTCGGCTTTTGCTACACTCTGTTCAAGATGTCTTTTGTAGGTCTCATTACTATGTCTCTAACTCTTCATCTTCACTGTGCAGGGAATCCAAGCATCTCTTTCAGGGTCATGAATTAAATTAGGAGCTGGGGAACCTGAATCTCTTAGGCTTCCAGTGTTCATTTCCTTGTGCAGAATCCTGGAGGAGTGATTCCACCTTTGCTCTGCCCTCACCAGGAATACACACCAATTTAATCATTGCTAAGACTTCAGTGGGTACCAGAAGTATTTACTGCAGTACAATATATTAGCTCATCCATAATTTCTGACAGAGTTTTACTGCTTTTTGGCAGTACCAGGAAAAGAGAAGCAGTCTGATACTGGTGTCTGCCTAGAAGAAGGCATTGAGCATGGGACTCGACTCAAAACTTCTCAGAAATGTAGGTCAAACCCATGCCAGCACCACCAGCACCATTATAAGGAGGTAGCAGCATCAGCCTGCCTTTTCTGGCTCCCAGAGGTAAGTAATGAATTCTGCTGCTGACTTGTGTGTGCCTGGAGCATCTTGTACTGGCCCTGTGCTCAGTGCTGAGAAACTTCCAGCCCAGGGGCTGCAAGAGGACTCTCACACCCATTTCACAGCTGCACTGACCGCAGCACCAGCCCAACACTACAGAGTGGGCAGGAGAGAGTGAATGTGCCCCAGACAGAGGGAGAGCAGCAGCAGACAGTGTAATTACATAAACAAATTGGTGCATCCCCTTGCTTTTTGACCCAAACTGGAAAGGATCCTGCAACAAACAGCGTGTAATTTCTCCCACTAACCAATCACAAGAGACAAGTAATATCAGCTCACTAAAGGACAGAAAACTGCTGCTGCTGTCAGATCATAATTTAATTAACTTAATTTTCCCAACAAGCACCTTTTTTTTCTTTTTCATTACTATAAAGTAATGGACCCAGGGCTGATCCCATAGGCTTCGAGGCTTTAAGGACAGTAACAACTTAATGAGGCAATTTACATTGTGTTTATCCTCCTGCCGCAGGTGCAAACACTCCACGGGCTACTGGGCAGGAGCTGAGAAAGGAGCCAGCCCACCCAGGATTCAGGATGCAACTTAGACCTTTCTGTGAGCAGATCCAAGTTCGCCAGATTAGCCTGAGGCTTTTTCTCACATGGTTTTAACTGCCCTGGACCTTTTTCAGAAGTGCAACTGTTTTAGAACCTGGAAAATTAAAAATGTAGATATTTTTTCAACGGCCTCCACTCTGCCTCCCTTTCCTCCCGCAGAGAGATCCTTTGCTATTTCTTTTCTACGTCTGAGGCTTGGAGACAGGTTCCCGGTAAAGTGTGCCATGATTTTAAGTTAATAGTGCCATCTAGTGATGTGGGAGACAATGTGTGTCAGAGCCATCAGGCAGAGCTTCAGGGCTCCAGGGCTTCCCCAGGAATAAAACATCTCGTGTAATATTTGATAATATCTCAGGGTGACCTGTGCCAGAAGCAGGCAGAGTCCCACATGCTGCTAACAGCTGCCCTGGAGCTGGGAGCAAAGGTTAGGAGTCAGCACCCAGAGCTTGGGAGAAAATGAAAACTCACTGAGATCTGTATGTGAGGTTTTAGGATACTTTGTTTAGCAAATACAGGAAAGGAAGAAGGTAAAAAATACAATACTGTGATGCTCTTGAATATTTCTGGCACGTATATACACTTATATTCCACACATATATATATATTCAACACACACAGATATAGATATAGATATAGACACAGACATAAATGGATATATAAATATATAGATGTACAAAATATTAATAGATGCATCTATCTGTAAATAGAAGCATCTGTTTCTCCCCTGTGGCATATATAAATATCTGTTGAATTCTCAAAATTTAGCAGCCCCATTCCCAGAGGCTGTATTTCATTATTCTATCCCAAACAGGGGGAAAAGGCAGGTGGACACATACACAGAGTAGCCAATCCCAAATGCATGATCACTTGAAGTTTTTCACTATGGCAAATTAATGAGCTGCATGTAAAATCTCAGGGACTCTTTGATACACCCAAGAGGTTGACTTTTCAAAAGTAGGTACAATGAAATTTTATTCTCACTCCCTTTGTGAACCTTTTCCTCTGTGCTTTCTCCATGTGCCTTTCAGAGTTTACCTTCATGCCTGTCCCTTAAGATATGAAGGACCTGAGGGCTTCTGTTTAAGCCCAGAGCATGCAATGACAACACTTTGTGTGATTTATTTTAATGAGAAGGCAAAGCACTATTATGCAGCCAGACTCCAAGCAAATCTTTCATTCCAGCTGCTACAGGAGGATGCTGGATGATACATTTCTGTGCCTTCTTACAGCTGAGGGAACGAAAGAAGTAAAAGTTGTTTTCAGTTTCCTGAATAAAAGACAGGAAAACTGAGTCTTGAAAGAAGGTTTCCACGGACTTGAACCAACACGCTTGTGTAAAAGGTCTAAAAGGAGACCTGGCTGCTCTTTACTTGCCTTGTGTTTATTCTGTACTTCATGTTTTGCAGTTTCCCTTAGTGACTTCCAGTAGTTGGGGTAAAAAAGACTGATTATTTTCCTTTCCCTGCTCATTATTTATTTCTGGTTTTAGTTACTGGTGGTGTTTGTCTGTTTGTTTCCTTGTTTTATTCCGACATGTGAGAGTTCACCCAGGGGTGCAGGGTGGGATGTGTTGGTGACAGGAGTGAAACAGAATTTCCTCCAGAATCTGGATGGCAATTCTTCAACATGCACTCAGGGTTAAAATGTTTTTCAGGCTGAAGGCAGAAGGCAATTTGTAGGACAAAGCTCTGCAGACCTGTAAAGTATGGTTTGCTTATTTAATTTTTTACTAAATCATTGCTGGTTTTGCAGGGGGTGAGTACATTGGCAACACCCAACATCTCTCTCAGCCTTTTTATTTGACACATCATATTTGGAGACTTTGGTCTCACACTGTAAAATTTAAGTTTCACGTAGACTCTTGAAAGTATTTTTTGCCCCAGGATTTAAAGTATGTTTTGCTGACCAAACATTAATTGCATTGTTTCCTGTGAGTTTGAGGACTGGACTTTATGATTCCACAAGTCACCTCGTACTCCTAAAATTGTTTTCCTTTCCTATTATTTTTTTGAGAAATAGTTTCTTTGAATCTTAAAATAGCTGCAGCATTTAGCTTAAAATCAAGTTGCAAAACTAGGATAGGACCAAAGAAAGCCTGAAGATATAAATCCAGGGACTTGATTTCTCTCTCTCCCCTCACCATTTGTTGCCCCAAATTGCAGAAAGTGGATGTACCCTTGGAAGACTCTGTCTGAAAGGCTTGTCTGAGGAACAGCATATGGCTCCAGTGAGGAGCTGCCGGGTCAAAGTGTTCTTTGCATGATTCAGGCAGGGAGATTATGTATATATGTGGCACACAAAGACTAAGCAGAGTCCTGCAGCCTCTAAGGACCCTGCAGAAGAACCTTCACGCACCCTGATGCATGTAATTTGTTACACAGGGGGCTTGGGTTTTAACGGCTATGTGTACCCAAAAGAAATGCCTCTCAATTATCCTGATCAGTGGGTCTTTTGAATGCAGAGATCAGTTTGAAAGCTCTGATGTTTTGTCAGAAGAGGCAGAGGATTTCACACCATTCTGAGTTGCCATTTGCCTGCAGGTGAAGTGCATCACTGTGCCAATTAGAGCAAATTATGAACGGGATGACCTGCCACGACATGGAGATGTCAGGCAGGATTTAGTCTGCCTTTGCAGAACAGTGAAGGTAGATCCCACACTAGTATCTGGGATTTTCATATCTGGCTTTTCTGCAGCCTTTGGATATAGGTTTCCTGACTTTTTCTTTTGAGGGAACTTGTTTGGGATCACATCTGCACGAGGTGCTGTAGTGCTGTGGGTCATGGCAAAGGCCGTGCAGTGACACATGCAGTGATTGCCTTCTCTTTCCCTTCCCACTATGGATCAGCATTGCATCTGTTCCCAGTGAACAGGCCACAGAGAACCACTGAATGTTTGGGTTGGAGGGGACCTTAGGGTATCTTAGTTCCAATCCTCTAAACCCCAGCCAATCTAGCCTTGAACACTTAAATAAAAAGATAAACACCTGGCTGTATTTCCTGCAGATTTTTGCAGTAGACTTTTTTATCTAAAGTCTAAATTGAGAACCAGACTCTATCGCCTGCCCCCAAAAAAGCTCCATTCCCCGATTTCCATCTATTTTTTTCAAGATCTTTGGCAAATCGATTATATCAGGAGATTTGGAGTTATCCAGGGTTCTTTGATGTATTTTCACCTTCTGCTTGCTCTTCAAAAAGACCATCAGACTAATAGATTGGTAGGCAAAGCTTGTATCATGTCAGCTCTGTGGTATGCATTGTTCTCATCCCTCAGTGTAGGTGTGCTCAGGTGTAGTGTTGTAGTTTCCCCGCTCTTGTGCCTTCTTTTCCCATGTGGGTCCCCCCCTTCCCCGCCCCTAGCCCTAACCACTCCCTCGGGTTTCCCGCATTGGTTCTGTTACCCCAACTCCGCCCATGTACCACCCCTATGCCCTGTGACCATTGGTCCGTGTGCTCTCCCTGCCCCCTTCGCCCTGGATAAAGGACCCTGCATGACATGTGACTCCCTCTCTCTCACAGTCTACCCTGCTTTGGGGCACTAGCGTCTGTCTGGGTGAATCGTGCCTTGTGCTGGCTCTCTACCTTTGGGAGCAAGCACATGTTCTGCCTCTAGGCTTCTGGGAGCCACCATGGAATAAAAGATCTTCTGCATTCCCCATGCGGAGAGCATTCTCGCCTCCTTTACCATCACCGTGTTGCGGGGCTTCAGCTAGCCAGAGCATGCAAGGGGCAGCCTGGAAAAGGCACGGGAAGCGGAACAGCCGCTCTCCCNAGAGCACTTGATTTCTCTCTGCCTGTGCTTTGGCCTGTTGCCTTCTGTATCAATCAAAAGATGAGAGACTGAATGTGATCTCTCTGCACACTCCTGGACATACAACAGTGCCCTGCTTGGCTTGAGGTGAGGTGAGAATAAAGCAGTGCAGCATCTCAAAGGCCAAAACTCAAACCCAGACATTCCCACCCCTGTCTTAGCCTGGGGTTGCCACCAGTGCTCCGTGCCCTGCAGGTCTCTCTGAGGGTAAAGGATTGGAACCAGGTGATTTTAGGGTTCCTCCCAACACAAATCATTCTGTGATTCTGTGTTAGGTGACAAGAATCCCACACACTCTTCACAGTCATCCAGCAACCATATTTAAGAGTCCAAATATTTAAATTAGGAAGCTCTAGGCAGGACAATGGTTTTTAGTTCTCATTTTTAGTCCGTGCAACCGCCTCCTATGCCTTATGGAGAGGTTGAGGTCTCTATAACATATGTACAAAGGTATCACAATGCTGAGACTCGTATATTTTCCCGCTGACTTCAGAGAGAGTAAGAATGTCACCAAAAAAAAAAAAAAATGGAATTGTAAATAAGGAAAAACGTGAGTAAACACAGAATGTGTTTTTATGAGTGGAAGTATAATGATCCTTTCAATAATGCAGTATCTTTGGATTATCAAATCCAGGTTTTGAAAAGAAACCATCTTTGGAGCCATTTCAGAAGAATATAGTAGGTCTAATTAGTAGTAGGTTTATCACATTCCCATCTTATTCAGAGGAGAATACATTCTGAAAGGTTGCTGCCTTTCTTTGAGTTCATTAAGGTTGTATGTGCCATTACAATTACAAAACTTATACTTTTGCTTATTCTTCGAGGGAAAAAAAAGAAAGATATCTACTTGGAATAGTATCTTGCACATTCAGATTTTTTATATATTCACACCATCAATACCTTATCTTCTTGTCTCTACTCCTGCCTACATTTGTAGGAGAAACCCTTCAGCCCAGAACTAAAAAATACTACAAATATCACAATTTCTTTACACTTTGATAGCTCATGAAAGAGAGTATTTACAAACATAAGTCTTGCTCTTTATAAGACTCTTACCCTCATTTTCAGCTATGATGCCAGACTGAATCACAGCTGAGCAGGGTTACAGCTGCCCTGATTCAAACTCTGTCCCAGCAGCTTGGAAGGAGGTGTACAGAACTTAATGGAGGGCAGTGATAGGAACTGATATGGATCACAAATGCAGAAAAAGAACTTAATATTTACTATTAGAATCAAGGAATGGTTTGTGTTGGAAGGGACTTCAAATATTATCTCATTCCAATCCCCTGCCATAGGCAGAGACACCTTCCACTAGACCAGGTTGCTCCAAGCCACATCCAACCTGGCTCTGAACACTTGCAGGAATTGAATATCCACAAGTTCTCTGGGAAACCTGTGCCTGGTCTGGTTGGGTTTTTTTAATCTGTTACAGACTAGTGATGCTTTTAGGACAAAATGTTTTTAAACCATCCATGTAAACTGAAATGAGCCATTTCGGTTTTTCATTTTCCCATCCTTCCTTCAAGAACAGTGTGATATGCATGGGACAGTGTTCACAAGCACACATGCAATTACAGTGACACTGCATGATTCAAACCTACACATCTCTCCTAGAACCTTGTGCTGGGATGGTAAAGCACACTCTATTCCTTGGATCCTCAGACAGGATAAAATAAAAGACAGAGAGGAAGAGAAGAACAATGTGAAAAAAAGGAGATCACCAAGTTCAAATGATTTGACCAGAGAAAGTTGTTGATACAGGGAAATTGAAACAAAAGATCAGGTAAGTAGAAAAAAAAATTCCAAGCATAACATGCTTCCTGTATTAAGTCCCAGACATAATTTATTTTCCATAAAATTGAGTGGAATTGGTATTTCAGAACATAGTCTGCTGCCACTGAAATCACCAAGAAATTTCATAGCAAAAGAGAATATTGTTAAACAAGGTAGGGCAGCATGGGTTAACCAGGACCATACTTGAGAACTCTACAAGGATGGACTTCCAAGCTCACCTTAAAGCGAAGAGGTGGTAAGTTGGCCATGATGGACATTTAAAACAGAGATAACAAGGGTAGAAACTTGCATCTACAAAAGGTGTGAGCAGTACTGAGGTGATGGTAATGCCCTTCAACACATCCATTGCTGAGCTAAAATTCTGTAAAAGCACTGGGAGCTTCTCAGAATTAGCAAGCCAATGACAGAGAAGAGAGGAATTCTAATTATTTAACTGAATGTGAAAAAGAGAAAGAGAGTAAAGAATGCATAAAGTTTAAAAAGAAGAGAATTCCAGAGAGCATTTTTTTGTTTAAAACTAAGGAAAGAGCATATTGCGAACAAAGAAAAGTACACCATTAATGCAATTACAGATTTAGACTCATGTTGTAGACAGAATTGGGCCAGTTGTTACCAGAAGACCCAGCCTTCATTATAATTCACTTAGAAAGGAAAATCAAGCTGTTGAAAAAGCAGCAAGGAAGTGGAAGGGAATTAGGACCCAATGAAAAATAGGGAAGGAAGGATAATAAAAGATCCAGCTGGGGCTTCATATCTTTCTTCTTTCTCTCCTCATCTTCAGACCCAGCTCCCCAGGAGGAGACACCTTCTCTGATCAGTGCCCCTGTTCCCTCTTGCACCCTGGAAGATACCCTAAGGTAAAAAATGGGTTGCCAAGTCAAGAGCATTGTTTCAGTAGGAATGGGGTAAAATTGGTCACATGCCTATTAGTGTATGGAATAATAGTTTCATACTAAGCTTTTTTGGCCTGTTCTTGGTGTGAATACTGGCAAATAAGTCATAAAAATGAAAACCATAAAAAACCAAAAACAAACAAACAGAAAAAAAAAAAACAACCCAAAGAAATAGAGAACCCATGTGGATGGATTTCAGGATTATCTCAGACTTGGATGCCTTTGTTCTGCATTGATCCAAAGGCTTGATTTTCAAGAGCAGAAGGCAGGCAGAACTCTTGTTGACATCAGGTTTTTTCTATGGCATCATGGGGCATTATTTGTGAAAGAATCATCAAAAAGTACCAGAATTTAACATATTTCAATCATTTATGCTCAGCTGAGCATGGTAATTATTTCTCTTTTTACAAGTAACTGCTAATGTAGGTTAGTAAATT
Source organism: Rhagologus leucostigma (assembly GCA_013397725.1). NCBI lineage: Eukaryota > Metazoa > Chordata > Aves > Passeriformes > Rhagologus > Rhagologus leucostigma. The sequence goes on from VZTD01004853.1 coordinate 185,432, forward strand.
ATTTTCCTTAAATTCTGCAGCCTGTATATTTTCAGATAGAAAACGATGTATTTGTTTAAGTTCAGACTTTTGTGCGCTGTGGGATCCTGTTCTGCTTGAGAGCAACTGCTGTCATTTGAAAAATATCTGAAAAGGTTCCAGAAAAAGAGAATGAACCCAAACCATGTGGGAGCCTGGTTGTCTGTGACTATGGCCATGGCCCTTTCTGAAAGTGACTGAGGGCTCCATGCAGGTTTCAGCACTAAGGGGTCGTTTCTGTGAGAAGCTGCCAGAAGCTTCTCCCATGTCCCACAGAGCCAATTCCACAGCTCCACGATGGACCCAACACTGGCCAAGGCTGCGCCCTTCAGTCATAGTGAAACACCTCTGGGATCGTGTATTTAAAAATGGGTAAAGTTGCTGCACAATGGCAATTGCAGGCAGAGAGAGGAGGGATAATATGTGTGAGAGAAACAACCCTGTAGAGATCCCCCTGCAGCCCCTGCAGGACCCCGCGGTGGAGCAGGGGGATGCCTCACGGAGGCTGTGACCCCATGGGAAGCCCACGCTGGAGCAGGGTGCTGGCAGGATCTGTGACCCATGGAGAAAGGATCCCATGCTGGAGCAGGTTTGTTGGCAGGATTTGTGACCCCAAGGGAAACTCACACTGGAGCAGCCTGTTCCTGAAGGACTGACCCTGTGGGAGGGACCCCTCTGGAGCAGTTCATCAAGAACTGCAGCACGTGGGAAGGGCTCACATTGAGAAGTTCATGGGTGACTGTCTCCTGTGGGAGGGACCTTGCTCTATAGCAGAGGGAAACTGTGAGGATTTCTCCCCCTGAAGAGGAAGGAGCAGCAGAACCATGATGAACTGATTGCAGCCCCTGTTCTCTGTCCCCCTGCATCACTGCAGAGGACAAGGTAGAGAATTTGAGAGTGAAATTGAACCTAGAGAGGGAGGGTTGGATAGAAAATGTTTTAAGATTTGGTTTTATTTCTGATTTGATTGGTAATAAATTAATTTCTCCTAGTCAAGTCTGTTTCCCTGTGATGGTTACTGGTGAGTGATCATTCCCTGTCCTTATCTCACCCCACAAGCCTTTCATTATATTTTCTCTCCCCTGTCCATCTGACAGAACAGCTTTGGTGGGCACCTGGTGGTCAGCCCACCACAGCAGTAGATTCTGGATGGCCCACACAAATCAATGCACTCAGAGAGTTGGAGCCTTTGGCCTCCTTTTGTGCAAACTGTCTCTTGAAATAAATGTGTGTTGCTATAGAAACACAATACCTGGCACATGAATTGTGTTGGCAAGGATAAAAAAACCAACATGCATTCCTTTAAAGTTCCTCAGGGTTGACCATTCCCTTAGGGAGGATCTGCTCCAGCAATGTCTCTGACTCGTTTATTTGTGTCATTGAAATCCCCACAGGAATCACAGGACTGGATGCTCTCCTCCTGAGCCCATCTTCTCCCCCACCAACTGCTTATCCTTCCCCTGTTTTAGACTCACAGTTGGTTCTGAGAATTGAACCGTCTTGCTAGATGTTTAGCCCATTAAAGTCTTTGACTACAGCCACCCTACTCTATGGTATATTTCTTTTTTTAAGCTTAAGATGTCCATGGCGCGTTTCTTTTCAAAGAAAGTTGAGGTAGAAGCTTCCAAATTGTTTTCTCACATTTACCAGACACAGTGTGGATGGACTGAAAACACAGAAGAACTTGCAGGCACCACCCGTCTATTATCATATCCATATCGAAAATACACCCCTGTTTCGTTCCAGCAAGAAGAAAATTGCCATACCTCCAGTCACCCATGCAGTACACAGCATTTTCATTATGAGAGAGTGCTTATCAAATTTGAACAGAAGTTGATGCAAAATTCTAGAGAAAAGCAACTGACTTATTTTAGCATGGCACAGAAATAGTACAGGCAGCACAATGCAAGACTGAGATAGTCATATGGAGGCAACAGCAATAAAAAGATGGTGCCTTCAGTCTTCAAAACATTAGAATTTACCTTAGTAATTATGTTTACACATTAGTTATGGATTAGAAACTGAGCTACTTCATTATGAAAACTACATGCATTTGTATTCATCACATTTTATCAGTTGAGAGCAGACACTGAAATAACTTCTTTAAGAAGCTGGTAACAATATGCAGCAAGCCAGTGGCATTAGCCAGGAGTGCAGTTTGGTAACAACATTATGCTGCCAAATACCCAACAGGTTCTTTCTTCAGTGTTTGCCCTGATAGGTTATCTGACCAAAGGCTAAGTAAATTAAATATACTGAGGAACAATGAGAGGTGAAAGAACCTGGTAACTTTATCAGGGAAAGCCAGAGCATTGAACCAGCCCATCAGAGAAGGACTAGATCTTTGTCCTCATCAGGAAGCCACCATGATGTGACAGTCCCTCCCCAGAAAGCTGTGCAGACTAAAGGGATTATTGCTTAGAGCAGTTAACAACTTGGGGAAATGCTGCTTTATCCAAGATTTTGTGATAAAAGTGTTGAAAACCTGTTATTGTGTCATGTGACTGCAATGACAAAAAGTTTAATGAATGACTGGATAATTCTTCATGGCTGGCAGTCAATACTGAAATTTTTTTCTGCATGTCTTGGAGCTCACTCAAATATGAAACCTTCCCCCAGCCTTCCCTACTTTTAGCTTTTAAGACCATTCATGGCAAACTTTGGAAATGGCTGGTGGTTCTGAGCTTCCTGGATTTCTGGAAAGCCTGCCTTGCATCAGCCTGGCAAACAGAAAAGTTACATTTCAAGCACTGAGTTAGCCACCTCTTGGAAAATCTTCTGTTCTGAAGTTGTGCCTAAATTGTCACAGATGTACCCACACATGACTTGGGAAGAGACTAGTTTCCCTTCTATATCAGCTGGGACTTCTGCATCCTAGTACTGCAGTGACCTCATCTATTTTGCATTGAGATGGAGCATGAAAGCATGCATTTATGTGTACTGAGCAAAAGAACTGTACTTTAAATTGTACTGGACATTCATCATCTTCTCTGTCCGCAGTAGCTATACTGCACTCCCAGGGAATGGCCTGAGCTGCAAAGATGAGCATCTATTTTCAGCTTTCTTTGGAGGCCAGAGCCTGAATTTGCATAGATTCTTCAGGGGAAAACTTAGTTCCTCAGTTTTATTCCTTGTTTTATTTAATTTGTGATATTTTGTTGGTACACGTGTACTCTCAAAAACTGAAGAAAAAACATTCATTTTCTTCATAAAATATGTATAAAATGATATTTCAAAAATAAGTTTTTTCAGATATTCAGCTTGGGATTGCTTCCTCAAATTCCTCAACAGCTTCTTCAACAAAAGTTTATTCTTAAACATTTAATTTCAGATTCTGCAAAGTAGCACAGTGCCATAATCACCATTTAATTGATGTTTTAATCCTTCTGTTTGTCTGAGTGACAGCAAAGGGAATTTCAATTAAACAGCATTTTTGCTGTGATAATATTTAAAAGCTGTCTAAAAGAAAATAATAAAAGTATTCGACATTTCACAGCACTGACACCTGCCTGAAAATATAGTATATTTTATCTTAATGAAATGTGTCATGAAAATGCATTTTTATGCCATATACAGCTCTCAGTTGAATTACAGATTTTTTATCCTTTAAAGACAAGATTCCAAGACCTAATTGAATAGACCAGGGATTAGGTCACAGGCTTGGTCCATGCTGTTTGTAAAATGCATGGTTTTATTTTTTTGCATAGTTATGAGAAAACTTCTTTATCGAGTTTTGCTGCATACTTTCCATGTACAAAATGGCAAAGACATTGACATAAAGATGTAGTCTAATGATACGTATGACAAAAGACATAATTTTTGCAGGAGAGGCTGGAAAGAAGCCCTGTAGAAAGAGATCTGGGGATCCTGGTCAATGACAAGTTGGATATGAGTCAGCAGTGCCCTGGCAGCCAGGAGGGTCAACCCTGTCCTGGGGGCATCAAGCACAGCATCACCAGCTGGGAAAGGGAGGGGGTTGTCCCACTCTGCTCTGGGCTGGGGCAACCTCATCTCGAGTCCTGGGCCAGTTTTGTGTGCGTCAATATAAGAAGAATATAAAGCTCTTGGAGTGTGTCCAGAGGAGGGTGACCAAGATGGTGAAAGGGCCTCCAGGGCAAGACAGAAGGAGTGGCCGAGGTCACTTGGTTTGTTCAGCCTGAGAAGAGAAGGCTGAGGGTGCCCTTGTCGCAGTCTGCATCTTCCTCCAGAGGAATAGTGGAGGAAGAGGAGCTGATCTCCTCTCTCTGGTGCCCAGCAATAGGACCTGAAGGAATGGGGTGATGTTGTGTGAGATGAAGTTCAGACTGGACTTTAGGAAAAGGTTCTTCACCCAGAGGGTGCTTGGTCACTGGAAGAGGCTTCCCAAGGAAGTGGTCATGGCACCAAACCTACCACGGTTCAAGCATCATCTGGATGATGCTCTTAGTTACATGGTTTAGCGATAGGCAGGCCTGAAAGGAGCAGGGAGTTGGACTTGATGACCCTTATGGGTCCCTTTTAGCTTGATGATTCTTTGATTCCATGTTTTTCCTATAGACAGTGACAGAAGTTTTTCATGGAGGTAGCTTTAGCTCAGAAATTAACACATTCCAGTCATAAAGCATGTCTACAGATATATTTATTACAACTATCTCATTCTAGTATTATTTGAGAATAATCAATCTGTATTTGCTTTCTTCCATCGGCCACCTCAGTCTCAGCTCAGACCATCCTGAAGCTGACACCAAGATTTGGTTGGCCTCTGTGTTATCAAAGAAAATTGAAGGAGATTTTGTTTGTCCTTTTAAATCAGAGTATAAGAAAAAAAATTATTGATGATTGAAGAAATTAATATATATTTAACTCTGCATTAATATGTAGGATACAGTTTCTAACTGAGATCAGTATTGCCCTGGAACATCCTCGAAGCTGATATGGAGAGGCAGAACATACACTGAGATGGAGCTCTGTCCTATACTATGGCCAAGGTATGATGGGAGGATTTGGGTAGAAAAAAAACCAGTTCAAGTAAAAAAACAGTGACAGTAATGATTTAACATAAAGACTAGTACAGACATAAAACAAACTGCTGTGGTGGGGTGGTATTTACTGTGGTCTCATCTGCAGTTAAGTCTTACCTCATTTCTTAGATTAAGATGGTGACTGACAGTGGAAAAAAAGGAAGTGAAATGAAAGAGCCCCTACTTTTCTTTGAATATGCACATCTCAATAGGGTTGCTCTGACCTGTATTTAAGGTCCAACTTGAGTTTCCCTAATTAATTTAATTTGTATTTTCTATTTAATTCTATCTTTCTCCTTCCCCTATCAAGATTTCTCTTGACAGATCTTAGAGGTAAATATTAAGGACAAAAAGAGCGTCCTGGGCTGCTGAAAAGGAAGCATGTCCAGCAGGTCAGGGGAGGTGATTCACCCCTACTACTCCACTCTTGTGATACCCCACCTGTAGTAGTGTGTCCAGCTCTGGGGTCCCCTGCACAAGAAACACATGAATCTGTTAGATCAGTTCTAGAGGAGACCACAAAGATGCTCAGAGGGCTGGAGCTCCTCTTTCATGAAGACAGGCTGAGAAAGTTGCTGTTGTTCAGCCTGGAGAAAAGGAGATTCCAGGGAAAAGTCCTATCACTTTCCAGTATGTAAAGGGTGTGTACAATGGAGCTGGAGAGGGACTTTTTGCAAGGACATGTAGGGATTAAACAAGAGGAATCATTTTAAAGTGAAAGAGGGTAGATATAGATCATAAGGAAGAAATTTTTTACAGTGAGAGTGGTGACGCACAGGAACAGGTTGCCCATAGATGATCTGTGAAGGGCCCTTCCAAAACAAACCCTTCTATGATTATATGAAATCTGATTTCCAAGACTTCTTCCTTTAAATCTTTTTTTAGCAAATTTCTCTCCGCAAAACTCACTCATTTATTTTAATTAGAATTCTGTGACCCACCACAACAAATAAAATCAATAAAATAAAAAGGAATAGCCTGGTCAACATCTTTGTTGCAACTATTTGTTTTTTAATAGATTTCCCCCCAGTCCCTCAGGAAATGAAACATCCACAGCACCAGCCCACCTACTGTATTGACATACTTCAGTTCATTTCAGCTTTTTGGCTGACTGAAAAATTGAGCAAATTGAGTTTTCAATAGAAGCACCCTCTCCCTCATCCCCTTTTGTTCTGTGTTCATTTGCTTTTCTTCTCTGTCAAAAGGAAGAAATTACCACATAGCAGAGTTCTTTTTGTTTGCTTCCTTTTGGGTTGTTTGTTGTAGTTGTTTTATTGTTCTTCAGGTACATTCTGGTATGTGTATCTCAACTTTCAGGCACACCTCACATCCTGATTTCTCATGTGCCTCAAAGACAGACTTTCAGACACTGCACACTTCATTCAATACAACCAAGCTCTCATCCTAAAGTAGGCTATTTAGTAAATCCATCAAAGTAATAAAAATAGTAATAAAAGTTCATTCTAGGGGTGAGTCTTACTCCTAAGACAAAATAGAAGTCCAGGATACCTCTTATTAACCTTGACAAATGACAAATCAAATTTAGTGATGTTACATCACTATTGGTTTCACCATCACTGTAGAGGGAATTCTCAGGAAAATAATAAAGATCTTCCACTGCTGTATTTACACTGTCTCTGAAAGTCCTGCTGCTGATTTTCCAGTTACTTATGATGGCATATATGCTTCTTACAGAGTTGCAATGGTTTACTTCTCTTAAGATGTGATTTTACAAAGGGTAAGGAACAGCTTCAAAAAAAGATAAGCAGATTGCCTTAAAGCAATATACAGAAAAGCAAGACACCTTCTTAGAGAGAATTCAGGGACTGGAACAACACTGGGAGAAGGTCACACAGTACCGAGGAAGTAATGAAAGAGAGAAAAGTTCATTGTCTGCCTGCCTGCCATGGGGCACACGGGTAAGAAGTGACATGTTGCCTCCACTTTGCAAAGAAAAATTGTCTTGGACATAAGGGATGCAAAGAGCAGTGAAAGGGTTTTCTCTGAGATATAGATGTCTGGAGCATGATTGCTTCCACTTGATCTTTCAGGTTCCCTGAGATTCACAAATACCTGGAGATGAGGTAACATAATAGCAGGAGGGAAGGGAGAAATTAGGAGTGCATTGATAGGGTTACATCAAGGGTGGAAACTGATAGGGGGGTTGGAGAAGGCTAATGAATTGCTATTTCATAGAATCATAGAATGCTTCAGGCTGGAAGAGACCTTAAAGATCATCTCATTCCAACTCCCCTGCCACGGCCACCAACACCTTCCACTATCCCAGGCTGTTCCAAGCCTCATCTAGCCTAGCTGTGAACATTCCCAGGGGTGAGGCATCCACAGCTTCTCTGGGAAACCTGTGCCAGTGGCTCACCAGACTCAGTAAAGAATTTTTTTCCTAATTTCTAATCTAAAGGTGCGCTCTTTCAGCGTAAAGCCATTCCTCCAATAGGATATTTGCAGTATCTGTGACTGTAAAGAGACTGGACTGCATTTTTCTGATAGCAATAAACAGTAACATGTGAAGCTGTGTAAAAAGTTGCTGTTTCACTTTGTCAGGTGCAGTTTGGTGACTGCAGAAATTGCATATTACATTCAATTCAGTCATTCGATACTCAATACTTCAGAAAATTTAAAGTGCTTTGCTTCCTGCTTATGAAAGAAATCTTTGTCCAAGGTCCTTGCAAATTACAAAATGAAAACAGTAACTGTGAGGGTTTTTTAATAAAGAATATTTGACAAAAAGGGGAAATGCATGATGTCCATATTTATGGTTTATATCTTAATCTTTTGTTGTATTTCTGAATGCAGACTGCTCTCAGGCAGGTTAAATACCATGTTTTTAATTCCTATCTTTTCAGTCTGTATTTAAAAAAATTATATAGATATTACTAACAAAAGTGATATTATTTAACCAATATAAAGTTTTTTTTCATATGTCGTCTTGGATGACAAATATAAGTCAGGTGCCATTGATAGAACTGCAGAATTATGAGTGGAATGACCATGGGATGTATCTATTCTAGTGGCTTTTCCTTTCATATTTGCTGGAACCTCTCTTTTCTTGTATTGAAACCTTCAGTCTCAAGATGAATCAGTAAAAGCTTTCTGAATTAAAAGATCCATTATTGTTAATGGTGTTTATGCAGAATTTTAATTGTTTAATAGCTTTCTATTCTTTTGCAGTTAGCTTTTTTCATTGGGTTAGACCTTGAAATGCACTGGCATGATGCTTTTAAAACCTGTGTGTTCAGCAGCCATTCAAGGAATAAGTGGATAGTCTTTTTAGCTGGATGGGTCATACGTAATTAAGACTACATCGTTCATACTGGACAGGATATGAACAGCAGATGTTATTCTTTTCTGAAAAAAAATTCTGTGTAATGGGAAGTAAAAAAATGGACCAGTTGAATGAAATGTCAGGATAATGTCTGTAGTGGGTTTGTTCGCATTTTTCATCCTTCTGTGAGATAAGAATTAGGAGGAAATGCAAAGCAGGTTCCAAACTTAAAAGAGTATAAAGAAGTTTATTAACAGAACTAAGAGAAAAAAGAATATTAAGGGTCAAAATAAACCTTCAGAACACTTCTCTTCCCCCCATCCTCCTCCCTCCTGCCACTTACAACATAAAGACACAAACTTGGGATTATTTCAGTCAGTTTACCACCTCTATAATAGTCTTTCATCAATTCATTTAGGGAGAGGAGTCTCTTTTGCCCATGCTATGGGGCTTTTCCACAAGAAACGGTCTTCTCGTGGCTTCAATGTCACAGCACAACAGCCTCCTGGGGTGGTTTTCTGTTGGCAAGTCCTTTCCCTTGACTTAGAGCTTTCCCCACAACTGTTTTCGAGGGTTCAATCTTAGCTAATGGGGTACCATTTTAAGGATGAGCTGTTCAAGAGCAAAAGTTCTCTTAATCTACTTCTGGGATCATCTTCATCTCTAGGAACAGAGGTCTTCTTCCCTGGGAGCAAGGGTCTTCACTTCATCACTACCCCTCTCTGTTCAGGCTTCTCATTGGATCACAGCTACTTCAACATTTGCTTATTTCAGCACAGGTATCTTTGCTCATGGCAGTTTGAATGCTCCACCCCCCATGCTTATCATGAAATTACAAGAGTTCTCTGATGTATCACAGTCTATCACCATAGTTTTACAGAAGAATTTCAGCTTTCAAGTTAGGTTTGAAGCATCTCCTTTATCTCCTCCCTCTGGACTTCAGCTCTTTCTTCTTCACTGACTTTGGTGTCACTATCATGGTGTCTATTCACGTGCCTTTGCCTTTCCTTTCCTCTGACCTGGGAGAGGATTGATGTCTACAGGTTTCATTTCTTCTGGGGAATTTACAGCACTGAAGAGGTTGCTCTTACCCGGGCCTGGCCTTGCAGCTGGTTGATTACATGATCTCTGCTGGGCAGCAGCCGGAGCTGGTCTCTGGTGTAAAGTTTCAGTTCGCCTGCCGCACCGGAGGGAGGAGGGGGCCATCCCACCCCACACGGAGCTGCGGGCCGTGGCCCGGCCCCCGCCGGACCGAGACGGAGCAGAGCCGTGGCCCCGGGCCCCCGCGGCCAGGCCCAGCAAGGCCCAACCATGCCCAGCCTGGTCCGCTGGGCTGAGCAGGCAGGACAGTTACCTGTCCAAGGGCCAGAAGTAGGAGAGAGTTCCCGCATCTCCACGCGGTTTAAATATGTAAATTTTGAGAAGCGCTATTGGTCTAAATGACTGTCCATCAAGCTCAGGTTCAAACCACCACGTCTTGGTAAAAATGTACAAAATACTTTTCTTTCCTCATATTTCTTTTTCCTATTTTACACACCACTCCCTGATTCATACAAAAAACAAATAGTAACAATGCCAATAATGAAATCAAAAAAAGGTAGCCTTCTACAGAGGGCAACCAGAATTCTCCCTCACACCTCTGCCTGCTCCTCTGCACCCCTCCCCCCAGTAACAATGCCGATCTCTTTATATAAGCAAAGCCTTGTATCTCAGGAAATAGCCTGGCTTCTAGAAAACAGCTGAGCTACTTACAGCAAAGTGGATTTGACTTTATCACTAAATCGTGAAAAAGCAGGATTAAGGGTTGTTTCCTTTTCAATTTCTCAGGCTTGTGCTTCAAAGCATGTAGGAGCCTAGCATAAAGCGTGGCTTCAATGCTGGGAGCTAATCCCTTTCCTTCATGCAGTGGTGGGGAATGGTTTTCTTCCACTCTGAGATATTGCCCTGTATTTACCCATCTCTGTCAGTGTCACTGAACTAGTTTTCTTCCTCCTCCTCTCATCTCTCACCATATTTATACCAATCTTGTCCTCTGCTTGCTTCCTTAGGCCCTGCATAGGCCAGTCAGGGTGGCTTCTCTCAGGACCAATGTGGTGAAAGAAGTCAGGAAACTGTAATTCTTCAGTTCTGCCTCTGAGCAGGGGTTTGAAGGATGTGTGGGGCAATCAAGGGAAGAGCTTCCATTAGGGCCATTCAGAGCATGCAGACATCAAAGTCTCCCCAACGCTCCCCAGCTCTCAGAGCCAGAGTATGCTGTCAGCTGTCGTGGCTTCATGTATTATGCAGGCAATGGAGCCTGCTCTTTGATCAGGGGGAAACTGAGAAGAAAAAGCGCAGGAAACAGCCCAAGAGGGTTGCTGTGAAGTGAATATATGCCTGCTCTTCTGCAGTTACCTTCACTTTCAAGGCTCTCCCTTTTGTCTTACCAAGATTCAAAAGCTGGAGACAAGCAGCTTTGTGTTTGATTCCAAGGTAAGGCCTTATGGAAAACAAAAATGCGAGGAATAAGCAAGAGGCTGAGGGCCTGCTTCTGTGAGAGAGTTTGAGTTAGCTCTTTGTTTACATGTAGTGTCCTAATTTAACAACATGTGAAAACAGGGACAATGTAGAGAAGAGGAGAGCAAAGCAAGGATTCCTGGAAGTATCATTTTGCAATTGTTTGCTGTTGTCCTACCTTTTTGTCTCACCTGGGCAAAAAGCAGAGTGTAAATGGAGAGGGAACAAGACTCTTCTGTAGAATGGATCCCTCCCTGTCCTCCTACCGTTCCAGCTCTGAGCTGTCTGCAGTGTGATTATTGCAAGGTGAAGACTCAATCTTCAAGAGAGGCTTCTTGTCTTTTTCTGAACACTGGCTTGATGAACTATTTGAAGTTTAAGGACTGTTGAAGTTGGGTCCATGTAGGGGCCACTTCCACTGAGGTGGGTCCATTCAGGGCGGGATAACTTCTGTTTGCCACAGACACCTGGCAATCCTGAATAGCTACAGCCGATAATCAGGCTGCTGGGGGGCAAACACATTCGGCTTGTTGGGCCGTTTGTCTATGCCCTACCCAGGCTCTCTGAGAAACTCAAACAACCCAGGAGCTGGAGTGAAAACTTCTCCCATCTCAGCTGATTACTCTCACTAGGAGCTTGTGCTCTCTCATACCATTTTCCTTCTGCAGCCATACCTTTTGCATTCCCGTGACTGCAGTAGCACAGGTTCACCCACAGATAGGATGCCTGCATCTCTACCCAGGGTCTGTCTAGGTTCTAGGACAGCTTTGGGACTTCCCCTAAGGATATGAGAGCCTGTCAGTGAAAGAAGGCCTAGTACTCAGGACTTGGCCCTCTGAGCTCTCCCTTATGAATATGTTTGCAGAGGGTTGGTTGGGCTGGAGTTTATTATACCCTTCCTAGCAGCTGGTACAGAGGTGTGCTTTACATTTCTGATTAAACCAGTACTGATAACACATTCACATTTTATCTATTGGTGAACAGAGTCTGCACATCACCAAGGCCTTTCCTGCTTCTCCCTCTGTTCTTACAGTGAAGACATCAGGAATAGATTTTTTTTTCTTTAAATCTATCCACTGTTTTCTGGATTCAATCTCTTTTCTCTCTATTTCCACTTCTTTTTACAAGAGTAGCCCTGCAGAATTATGGCAGAAGTAAAGCAAATATGGCTTGTGAAATGTGGAAAGTGAGGAGTCTAGATATTCAACTTCCATTGACCTATAGCATACCTTTCTTCAGTTGTTTGGAAAATTCATTTTAATCAGGTGTTCAGCTATTATAAGTGTTAAAATGAGTAGAACACATGCTATGCAACTCACCTGGAAAGTACTTATTACAGCAAATAGAATACACCAACCTGCACCAATAATAATAATATTTAAGTTTAAAAAAAGAAACCAGTATGTCATTTGTGAGGAACAGAAAAAAAGGAATAAAAAAAACCAACCCAGTGTGTTCCCCACTTACTTATATTTTTAAAAGACTTGGCGTCTTCTTTGCTTGCTGAGAATAGTCCCACAGCAGATGTCTAATAGCACTTACAAAGGTCCTGGAGACCAAGTTGGTAATAACTAAAAAGTACAATTACAATAATTTTCTCGGGGTGCCACTGGGTAAAATCCACCCTGTTACTGTGCACAGGCTTTTAAGCAATTTTCAATCTGTGCCTCATTACCCAGTTAGCAACATGTTCTTTCTCACCCCCAGCCATTGGAAGGATAAGCAGGAGTGGAAGGGCTTTTACCTCAGAACTATTTTCAGGGTTATTTTCCCATTTCGTTGTGCTGATGAGGCTTTTCTCTCTGTTTTGGTCTCAGGGAAGTGAAATCAAACTCAAGAAGGTAATTCAATTGCATGTCTTAGCACATGAAAGCTGACAGTTTTCAACTGTGCAGATTGTTCCATTTCTGAAAGTTCCCAGTTACCTTTCGGTCACACTTTGAAATCACAGGGTCTTGAAGGCAGAAACTGCCAGGTATTTTTTGTAACTTTGTTAAGTTGCAGTGTTTAACACAATGTGGTCCAAGGCTGGATGAAATTAGGACATAATGCATTTCAGCAGCAGTTGAAATTCTGCTGTTGGTAGAATATACACTGCAGAGTCTCATGGTTCCTTCTGGGCATAATATTTTACTATGAGTCCAAAACTCGGCTTTAGAGACTGAATTTAATGGTATTGCATGTATGACTGAGCAGTAAATCATATATCTTCACTGATGACTGATTTAAAAAGGAGGTTAATCTTTCAGATCGTGAGATAAAGACTGAAGCTTGCAAGTGCTGTGTGTCCACATTAAGTGACAGAACAAAACCCACAACATCATGCAGGTGTGTACATGTTTTTAGCAAGAACCGTAATTTTATTCTTTGTGTATTGTACTGCCCTAGTGTGGATTGAAAACAGTGTAAATAGAAATTTTCTGTAGTGGCAAAGGATTAAGAATATTTCAAGTCATAGTCACGGTTTTTCCTCCCTGATTCAAGGTGCTCTTAGAAACAGCAGCATAAATGAGAAATTATTTCTTTTCAAGGTATTGGAGATGTAGGCTTCTGGATCTTTTTGAAGGAAAATGGAACTTTGATTTTCAAAGTTACTTGAGGATGAAACTTAAGCCAAATCACTTATGTGTTTTGCAAACTTAAGCCATGAGCATCTTTGCAGGAAAAAAAAATCCTACTTTTCTTTCGGAGCAACTGTCAGGTTTCAACTTACTTGTGAAATTTGCTATGCTTGCAGCTGTGAATGTTTCTGTTCCTTCTTCTTTACTCATGGCAGACCATGACCATTTTCATAAATAGTCAATAGCAACTTCCACTCTCACTTTTATTCCCTATTCTTGACCTTTATTTTAATAGAGATGGACAAGATTTGCTGAAAGGAGAGAAGGTCACTGCTCTGAGACACAATGAGAATCAAATTTTTATTTGGAAACACAGGTCTATATAAAAGTATGATATTTGATTGAAAGGGATATCTTGGCTTGCAAAGAGAGTCCTGCAACCTCAGTTACAAAATCGTTGACCAACACCTTGAGGCAAGTTCAGATTCCACTTCCCTTTATTCCCACCAGAAGGCTATTTCAGACCATAGTGTTTGGTGTCTGGAAGCCTTTTATATTCAGTGAAAATATATTCACAGCTACTTTATAAGGGTTTGGGGTTTTTTGTGTTCTATCATTTTTCTCTTCTCTCTGTTACCTCCTTCATGTTTACAGGCGGTGTTTCTGCCCTTTAACCATGATTATTTCTTCTAGACTAAAGCCAAACGCTTTAGATTTTGAAATGTTTTTCTTCTCTGTTTTCATATTAGTCTATTTATATATTCCTTCATCTTCTTATGTCAATTAATCATTTTTTCACATTGATTGGACAGGAGTGGCCAATACTGTACATTCAGCTTCAAATGAGATTTCATTGGTAGCTAGTCTGACAGATAAGATCTATGACTTTTTCCCTGTTTTTTAAATTAATTGTTGTGTTATTTTGTCTTGGCTTTTTGTTGTTTTCTGTTGAATTTTATCTTGGATTTGCAAGCTCCACAATCTTTAGTCTTAATCCTTAAAACTATGCATGCTAATCAGAATGGATCTGTATATATTCAAAGTTACTTCTCTGCCTCCAGACTTGCTTCTGTCATGTGAAGACATGAATGGACAATGTACAGTCTGTGAGCAGCTCATACCTGCTCCTCTGGAGTGTACCAGAAACGAAACCAGAGAGAAGGGCCAGCTGCTTCTCACCCACTGCCTTTCTGTTCCCATGGGTAAAGGAGAACCTAATGCTGTTACAAAACCAGCCTGAGTATTCAAAAAAGACTGTTTTATACATCCACCCTTCTAGACTTTTTTTATAACCTAATACCCACAGGATAGGAGATATTTTACCTGGAGAAGAGAAGGCTCTAGGATAACCATATAGCAACATTCCAGTACCTAAAGTGTCTACAGGAGAGCTCGAGAGGGACTTTTGCAAGGTCGTCTAGTGACCAGACAAAAGGAAATTACTTTAAAGTGAAAAAGGGCAGGCTCATATTAGATATTAGGAAGAAATTTACTGTGACGGTGGTGAGGCCCTGGCACAGGTTGCCCATGGAAGTGTGGTTGCCCCATCCCAGGAAGTGTTCAAGGCCAGGCTGGATGGGGCTCTGAGCAACCTGGTCTAGTGGAAGGTGTCCCTGCCCATGGCAGAAGGGTTGGAACAAGGTGATCTTGAAGGTCCCTTCCAACTCAAACCATTGTGTTTCTATAATCCCTTGGTTATCTGCTCTAATCCTTTATATCTGCTCACTTTTCCTCATTACCTTCCTCTCTTTCTCTCCCTCTCTTTCTTCCTTCCTCCCCTCTGTGATCCCTTAGCCAAAATCATTGGAATAGTTCTTTTAAACAGGCGTGGACAAACAAAGAGGTTTTGATCAAGTGTCTGTAGTATATGAATCCCCAGTGAGGGGAACTTGAGAACTGAGCAAGTGCTTGGGGTTTGGTTGGCTCCACAGTCACACTTTACATGTCCTCAGACACTGAATGACTTATGAACTTCCCACTGTATTCAAAGGTAAGACTGCAGGAGGCTTGACAGCGTGAGGGCAAGGGCCAGCTGGGATTGTTGAACAGATTAGATATTATGATTATTACATGGTCCTTGTAACAGCAGGGACAGGACAAAATAACTCTGCTTCCTGGCCAGAGCAGGTAGTGTCGTATTCTGCTCTGCTGAAGCAAGCCTGCCATATAATTTAGATCTAGCACTGAGACACCTACAATCCTCTCCCTAATAACATTTCATTTGAGAGGAGTCCCAGCTAGCTCTGTCAGAATGAGAAGTTATTGCTTAGCATAAAAAAGCCTCAGAAGAGAGAGGGTAACATGGACAATTTGTTATTCATCATACTATGGTATTGCAGTAAGGAACAGCCAGGAAAGCTGAACCAAATGCCCACTACATTAATGCCCATGCTGCAAGTTATCAGGAGTCCTCTGCATCTGGGAGCTCTAACAGGCACAGGCACTTTGTCAAATAACAAAACAAGAGTGGGTTTTGTCACTGAGCTCTGGTTTGGCTCCAGGACAAAACCTGCTCAACCCAGTGGGAAGGACAATACATCAGGCTAAGAAATATAAATACAAATCTGACAGTACTGACCTGTCTGTGGTGACGTCAGATGTGAGATGAGATTTTGGTTTCCATCAGCTTCTCCAATACAAATTGAATATTTGTATTTGAAAACACACAGCTACTACAGTGAAGAGAGTGGGTACCCTGAGGGACAGGAACATTGGGAATCATTTGTTACTATTTGCATTTGATGTGGTTGTTTATAACCTCACAACGTGCATGTGGCACACTGATAAGTGAGAATATCATCCACTTCTGTCGGATGAACAAGACCCTTGGTGAATTTCATTGCCTTTATTTTTTTTTTACTTTAGGGTGAGACACAGCCACTTGTGAGCCCAGCCTGAGTGCAGCAATACAGGATATCAATCTGAGAAAAATTTTGGATCTTGTCTTTTCCTTGTAACTTTCACTGTAACTTTCACCTCTTCTATCTTTCCTCATGACACATAAATTTCATCTTTGTAATATCATGAGATTTTAATCTCCTCAATATTTTTAGTGTAGATTAAGGTTGGTTTAGTGTTCAGATGAGCACACTGGCCACTCAGTTAATAATGCTAACTACTTTCAGAAGGCAAAAGAAAACGTTGTCTGGTTACTAGCAAGACTGGGTAACTGCGCTTTTAAAATTTAAAGGAGAAAATGAGAGTAAGAGGAAAATTAACAATTCACTTTATTACTTAAGAACTCCAGGAACTACTCAATAATTTTAGATTTCTTAGTGTTAGGCATTACTTTCAAAAGCAATAAATAATCATTATAAATTAAGTCTATAGTGATACTGAATTACTCTGCTGCTAAAAACAAAATGAGCAAATTAACATAGCTAATAAAGACCAAGCTTGCACTTCAGTGTTTCTCTTGGTTTGGTTTTTTTTTGTTTTTTTTTTTTCTGATGCATTCTCCTGTGCAGAGGAGTGAGGATTTAATACCTAAGTGAATTCTATCTCCTCATCAAATTTAGATGAAAATGGACTCCAGCTGAAATGCTTAGCAGGACAGTATAAGCATCATTTCCTCAAGAAAATAGTCTACAATACATCTGAGGGAATATTGAAACTCCTTTACCCTGAGAGAACAAGTGGAGCAGTGATACTTCTTCACCAATCACTACTCCTTTAGGATCAATTGGAAACTGCTCCTCCCTGGACTGGCAGTCAGAGGATATGTTTAATTGATTCCACTCTTCCGTTTTGTCTTGTCAAGAGGAGGGGGTCAATATTTGCACTAATTGAGAAACCGTTGAAGAATTTCTGTTAAAAGCCTCGAAGCTACAAAACCTATAAGCACTCTTGTCTACTACGAATATTGCTTCAAAAATGCCCTGATGAAGATTAATCGGATGGTTAAAAGATGATGACTATTTTCAGGGTCTCTCAGTTGTCGGGTTTGTTTTGTTCCTGCTTGTTTCTCTTAGCACTTCAGCCTAACATTGCTTCCTCTGTGAAGGATGAGCGCTGCAGAGATAGCTGAAATAGTTTTGATACATGTGTCTGAAGCTTTAAAAACCCCTGACAAGGCCTTGACTGAGTGTTCTCCAAGAAGGCTTTAAAATTTTTTTTTTTAATTATTATTATTATCATCTATTGTTCTTCATTAGTTTCTCCTGCTTGGTGTGTTTCATTCTACATTAGGACTGTACTTGATCTGGCCTCTGATACCTTATTTCAGCCATTTACCATCTGACTTGGAGGCTGCATCCAACCCTTGAGGGCAATGTGCTTAGTTGGACCTACAAGACTATCCTATTAAAAAAAAAAGTTAAGGGAAACAGAATTTTCTCAGTGCAAATCTAAAGTTGTACCACAAAGACTTCTGCAAACCAAGGACCACCATGCGGAATTTGCACTCCTTAGATCTCCCTCTTCCAGTAAACCTGTGGTAGAGGATGGGAATAAAATTGATGAACCCCTCGGTAGTAAAAAACTGTTAGACTCAAGTTAGCTTCAGTTCCGCTCTGGAAAATTTATATGAACAAGTAATTTGCATTCCTGCGGGAAGTTCACTGGGCAGGAGGGCATGCAGCATATACTGCTGGTGAGAGCAATCCCAAAGAGGAAGAGAGAGTTGGGGGTATGCTTTGGTGTTTGTGTTGGTGTCATGGGACCTTTATTATGGAAATTTTTTCCAAGAGAAACTGAATGGCATTGCAGTAGGCTCAAAGTAAGGTAGGAGAATTGTGTCTGAGGATGTTTTCCATGACTTGAACTTCCATTTTCCTTGTATTCAATTATGAAAAAAGCCCATTTGAAAGCCTTTCTCAGGGAGGCTGTGACATTCACTATTTTAGGTTGGTTGAAAGAAAGATCGCCCTCACAGAAATAATTTCACTCTACTTTTAGATCCCAGGATAAAGCAGAAAGTGTCTGTGCCCTGCATTCTCCCTCCCTCAGGATTAAGAGGGAATGGAAGAGGAAGAACAGTGGTATAATGTGATCCTGTCATTTTCTGAGGAAGCCAGAAGGGCTGAAGCACTTCCTCTTTGGTTTTGACACATTTTCACCCTGGATTTCATTTCTGGAGCAGAACTATTTACTGTGACACTTGAATCTGACCTGAGCTGGGGAAAGCAGACAAATGGACTTGTTCCATCTCAAGCAGAAGAGTTATCAAGTGTTTCCTAGAATGCTTCAAGAGCACCCTAGCTTGGAAAGGCCTCAGTGTTTCTGTCAATTATTAATTTCCATCCATTTTAAGAAAAAGAGAAGGAAGCACATAGGTAGCTGTTCTGATATCCTTACAGAAGAGCCAAGGTGTAGCAGAGCAACAGGGAAAAGTAGGTCCAATTGCTGCATCTTTTTTTCCAGAGAAAACCACACTGGAAGACTTTTAAACAAATATGCAAAAACAAACAAACAAACAAATCTAAAATTAAACTAAAGTAGAAACTTGTGTCTTAACTATAACACCACCAACAGCTGGCTTCCTGCTAAAGAGGTTTAAGAGGATTTCAGTATTTAACTATGATTTGTCTTTTTGCTGTTGTTTGTGTTTATACCACCAAAAATATGGCAACAGAGAAAACAGTTGTTCTAATCCAGAGTTAATCTTTCCCTGTGTGTGAATCATCTCACAGAAAAGAAAGTGTAGAACACAAGAAACCCAGAAACCTAAAATGGTTTCCAGAATGTACCCAGCTTATGCTTTCAGCTGAGCTTTGACATGTCGCCAGTAGAATGGATTAGATTTTTCAACACAAGCTCTAGAGCATCATTCCTTAAAATAGTTAGGGATGTTCAAACTGAAGGAGAAATCCAGCCAAGTTGCAGATCTGTTCTGTTTCAAATTCAGTAGTTGCGTATTCTCCAGTGGAAAAATACAACCAAGCTTTTCATTTAGCTTCAGACAAAAAAATATTCTTCTGGAATCACAGAACCATTAAGGCTGGAAAAGACTTCCAAGATCATCAAGTTCAACCATCAACCCAGCACCACCACCATGTTCACCACTAAACAATGTTCTTAATTGCCCTATCCACAGGTTTTTTGAATGTTTCTTGGGATGGTGACTGCACCACTTCCCTGGATAGGCAGGTCCAATGCTTGAAAACCCTTCCAGTGAAGAGGTGGTTGTATTTCTGGGAGGTCTTCTGATTACCAAAGCTTCACTGGCCATTTTCATGGAAGTTGTAAGAACAAAGGTGGTATTTGACTACTGCTTCATGCCAATTCCTGTGTTAAGAGCTTGATCTATTGAGATATTCCTGTTAAATTCAAGGAGGCTCTGTGTCCTCATGCTTTTTGATAGTGAAATATCCTAATCTGAGCTCACAGTTTAGTTAACAAGGAACAGTGAGTCCTGAACAGCCTGTAGAAGAAAACAGATTTGTGAGAACTCAGTGTCCAACTTCTAAAAAAGTCATGATGTAAAGCACAAAGCAATCTATGGGCACTAAGACACATGCTGGGTCTGAATCTCCAATTTATGTCATCAGCAATGGGAAAAACATAAGGAAACTGTGATTCACATACTCCCGTGGTGGCAGTCCAGAAAAAGAGAAATTATTTACCAGAGGCAACATTGCACATCAGAAGAATACACAGCTTTCCCTTTATGAGCTCTCCACAGTGCACTTGGTTCTATGCTTGGGCATGGTGTTACACCTACCTGGGGTTACTTCCATCATGTCCTTGGCCTGTCACAGCCCTGGCACGTGCACAATGACATTCAAGGGAATGCACAGCTCATTCTATTTGTATGAGCCAATACTGACCTCGTGTGGCTGCTGGCAAGGGCAAGACACCTCTTCCTCAGGCTTCCCTTGGGACTGTCCACTGCCTGTAGGACTAAGAATCCCCGTGATTTTTTAAAAGTATCTGTTAATGGTTTACAGCTTGGGAAGCCAACATAAAAATAACAAAACCGGAATCATCCCTTCTGTTTTCCTTCTGAATATTTCCAGTGGCAAAGGCCTTCCTGTTGTGTACGAAATGAGTTTGCAGGTTATTTGGGACTGTTAATGCCACCCCGCTGGTTCACTAGTCAGCAGCATTTCAGCTGTGGAGGAAATGACATGGACCTGCAGGTGCCAGATTGGGCTCAGAATTTAACATTGAGAATAGAAGCAAAGATGTGCTGCCTGTTTAGCCTTGTCAAAGATCTTGCTTGTCAAAGCCATTCAGAAGGAGATGAGGCAGGATGCAGTTACACAACCACAAAATGTTCTTGGGTATATTCACATCTAACCCAGACTGATCCAGAGAGGGAGAGCCTCCAGTTACTATTACTGGTGATTTAAAATAACTTTCTTTTTGACTAGCTATGTCTCCCTGCCATGTACAGATTGCTTTTATGATTTATCAAAGCTTCTTAAGGATGTTCCTTCTGAGCTGCCTGCTGCTTCTTTACAGTTAGTACAGTAGTGCACAGCTCTAGAGAGGTATTGCTGTATATGTCCCACATTAAAGATCAGACAGGGTAATCCATAAATAACTCTGCAGCTAAAAAGCTTGTGGCAGCTTTGGATTATACAGCTGGGCAAGATGCACATTTGTGGCAAGAGTTTGTACTATTTAAAGCGAGACAATTCTATGAATTTAATGTCCAAGTCCACCAAAATAATTTGAAATTTGGTAAAGAAATCACCAGATCTATATAAAACAAATTGACGGAGGATAGTCAGTGATTCCTGAGCTAATCTGTCCTACCGCACAGTGCAAGGCAGACTTCTCGTGTTTCTATATATTCCTTATCAGTCCCTACAATGAACACCTCATGGTGCTTATGGGATGAATATAGCCTAGATGCAGGTGCAAAAATTGCTCCTAATTATTAATTAATGGGTGAATTTGAATGAAAAATGCAGAAGGCATAATGAGAGGGAGAAAAGGCAAGCAATGATGAAAGCATTTTCAGTCTGGGTGTTGGTTCTTATTTTCAGTGTCATGGCTCAAGGAAGAAAAGCACAGACCAAGTTTCACCTGTCTCCATATGTAGGAAGTTGTGTATGAAGATGAAGCCATTAGTTGCCTACAGTAGAATTAACTGTAAGTATAGTAGATGCTATCTCTGTGTGCATGTGTGTGTGTTTGTGTGTGACAGAGAGTGTATGAATGCAGGTCTCACTCCTTCTCTGACTTAAATCAGAGAGGAAACTTCTTTGGAGAACAATAATAAAAACTTAATCAAGCCAGTGTAAGCTCTCAGGAGCCAGCCAAGCTGAAGAACAGGTTGCTAAAGCCACCACCCACCACTGTGTACACATCACTGTCTGACCAATGACACCCAGAAGGATGAAGTGCAGAAAACCCACACTTTTTTCTTCAGTCATTAACCCTCACTTCCAGCACAATAATTAACTCAAAGTCCAGCAGACCAGTTTTGGCTTATTTGTTTGCTAATTGCAGTCATAACTGTGCAAATAGGTGCTTGGGTCTGCACTAGTTCAGTTTCTTTGCCTACTGACTTTTAAAGTCAGTTGTTCATCACACTTGGTAACAGGCAGGGAACGAGTATATGTTTGTGTGGGAAACATGGGCTAGAGGAAAAGGAGAGAAAGATTGGAATATAATTATGGGAAGGGACACAGGTTGCAGCTACAGGTATGGGTTACATCTAGAAGAACAGGACCAAAGCCCAGCCATCCAAAGGCTAGGACCACAGGGAACACACAGTGTTTCGAAGTCCTGGAGAGGCTTTAGACCAGATTTGCTTTGGGCTATACAGAGTAATATTTTACCAGATTGCCTACTTGCATTTGGCTCTCCAACCATAAAGGAAAAAAAGAAGACTGTCCCTAGGCTTGAAAAGACTATAAAAGCTCGTATCACCCATGCTCTACCTCATATTGCTCATGCCTGTCATGGAGTTATTTGTGATTCCCCCCATTTCTCAAGGGCACATGTATCCTTTACTGTTACACTCCCCTAAGAATTTATTCAAAGGGCCAAACTAAGCCTTCACCCCCTTATAGGCACCTGCCTATTGCCTTTGAGAAAATGGAGGCCTTCTCTAAAAGTGTTGCTCTTATTTTGCTTTATTGGTCTAGGGATCCCACGTGTCTGTGACTAAAACGTAACCAGGATGTGGACTGTGTCACAGATTTTTTGGAAAACACCTGCTTCATTTTGGACAGCCATGGCATCAAATCATGGTGTTTCTTCACTAGGAGTTCCCAGCACAAAATTAGATTCTGATGAAGATATAGTTTACCATTTTACCACAATTAGATTCAGAAGAATAGTAAGGGATATTTAGCAATTTTTTTAATATTGCACTAAAAATACCAGTTTGGACCAGACATCATAAAACTGGCATTGGTTTGGCTTTCCTGCACAGTTGTGATGAGTCTCTCCTGGCATTGACCAGAGTACCTGCTTATCTGTTTATCCTGATTGCTTTGAGGTGCATTCTGCCAAATCACAGAGAATGTGCCAACTCCTGGCTGTAACATTTTGAGGATGGACAAATGACTTGTTGGGATTAAGGTGAGGTCAATTCATTTTCTGCCTGTGAGAGAGGAATATAATTATAATAGAAAGGAAAATGCATTTAACCAATGCACTAATTATGCCCTCCCTGCTGCTGGCCCCTTTACCATTTGATATGATTGTGAAATGCATCAGGAAAAAAACTATCTATACAGACACAGACACAACAACACAGCTCTTGCTGACTGCTAATCAGTTTGCAACAGGAAGGCAGCAATGCCCTAAATTTTGTACTCCCTCCCTGGTTGTCTAAGGGCTTCCATCACCTTCTCAATGTATTTGCTGTCTTTTGGAGTCTCTGGGGAAGACACCTCTGAACACCTCTTTTTCCACAAGAATTACCTGAAAGAGTTTAAAGCAGTAGTTAGGACCAGGAAACCTCTGGAACTGGACTCTGCTCTGCTTCGCTTCCATCCTTTCCATTTCCCAATATAGATACCCAGGGTTGTATCCCATCATATAACATTACACTACCAATGCCATCAACAGTCTGTAAATATCCCTGGAGAACAATTAAACAAATAGACAGAGAAGGATATATCCTTGATAGAAGGATAAACAGAGCTTGTGTTGCTGATGTACGGCTGTGACTAATTTTAAGTACAGATGTATTTTTATGGAAATTGTGAGTTAAGACCAGAATTTATGGCTATTGTTCCTGTCCCTTTGACTAGAGCAAAAGCAGAAATACCCTTTACTTGTTTGGTTAACTGGTATAGACATTGCCATAGAGTCATGAAGAAACAGCAAATCCCTCCAACCCCAACCCACCAATTTCCATAACTTCCTGGTAACAGTGCACAGCTGGGTGTAAGGAAGTTCACACTCACAATACATAGGGCCAGAGGAACTCAAGTCTATTTACTAATAATATTCCTAAAATTTGTTCTTAAACAATAAACACAAAACCACCTACAAAGTGTCCTAGGATTTACTAATTTTCTGCCTTCAAGGTTTTGCTGCTTCAAGGTCTCACTCATTTAACTGGTCAAAAAGAGCCACATGTTCAAGGCCTTTTAGACCACGATTACTTTATTTAATAATTATCTATTCAATAAGTCAGAGATGGTTTTCATGCTTCAAACAGAAGAACAGTCTGAAGCATAGGATCACAGAATATGTTGGGTTGGAAGGGATGTTGAAACGATCTTGTTTCAATCTCCCTGCCATGGGTAGAGACACTTTCTATTAGGCCAGGTTGCTCAAAGCCCCATCCAGCCTGGCCTTGAACAGTTCCAGGGATGAGGCACCAGCCACAGTCCTTCATACAGCTCATCAATTTGCTTGTACTTGAGCATCTTTTATTCTACTTCTCTTTATCACTGTGATCATGTTTTCCATGAGCTACATGGACAAAAGGGGTTGGGGAACTTCCTAACAAACAAGAACCACAGAAAGTACAGACAAAAAGAAGCAAAGGTTTTATTGACATTTCTTTACACAGAACACAAGCTACACAAAATGCCACGATAAAGCATATGTAGAAAAATAGTAGAATCATATTGGCACTGATGACTATTCATTATTATTATTATTATTATATTACTATTATTATCATCATCATCTTTGTATACAGGTTTCATCATAACCATAATAAATAAGCATTAAAATTTCACAGTGGCATTATAAGCTTTACATTCATGATCTTGTTTATACGAGGGACCATGTCAGATTTCCTCAGCTTTTTTGTATGGTCATGATTCAAAGTAGTAGTTTAAAAAATTAAAAGCCCTTTCCCTTAACCTATAAGGATCTGTCCACATTAATCCATTGACTTGATCCCTTGGAGAGGTCTGCATTTGTCTAAAAAGACGTTACTTTTAAAACACGCTTGACCAACTGGAAAATTTGCCTTAAAAAGAACCCAGAACATTTGTTACCTTGTGGTGGTCTGACGTTGAGATGCCAGGGATGCTGCTGGTTGCCATTTGTTAAGATCCTGAGGCTGTCTAAAGCTCTTCAACAGGTTAATCCTTGCAGATCTTGTCCATTATACCAAGAGTGCATTTGACCAGCATTTCTCAGCATCAGACCTTTAGTAAAGACCTTGTGAATGCTGCTGAGTCTGAACCTACATTTCAAGAAAATTGATTGGCATTTCTGTTTTCCCTAAAATATCATGGAATTGACTCAACTTCATATGTTTCCACTTAGTGAGATTAGTTTTGGTTTTTTGATGTAAGTCTCACTTAAATCTTGACAGACATAGTTAAAGAAAATTAAAGTGTATGGCAGTTGACAAATGTTCATTAGGGAAAGGGAAGTAAATTAGAGAGAGGCAGACAGAGCATGTGTTGTAAATCTTGGTGTCTTAAAAAAATTAGTACAGATTTTCTAAGCTCTCAGCCTCTAATTATTGCCTCTTCTGTCTGATTTGAAATAATTCTTGAGAAACATAACTGCTTCAATCAAATATAATAATGTCTCATTTAAAAGTCCAACCTCTAGTGTCACATGATGGAATTGCCTGTATTCATATTCAGACCACAGAAAGGGTTATAATTAAAAATACCATAGACTATTCATCTGCAAAATTCAGCTTCAGTATCAAGTTACTGTCTAAATTCAAATTTGCAGAATGTTGTAGTTACTGTTACATGCACCAGTTATATCATGCATATTGCTTGCCCTGAATAATCAGCCCCAAAGGAAGTACTTGGAGAAGGATGTATCTCTGATGCTTTGCTTTGCAGCCTGTGTGCACAAACATGGGCATGTATCCAATGCTATTATTTTATATCCACTATGCAAGAGTACAAATGGTTATCAAGTTTGGGGGCCAACCTCTTGATTTTGTACAGGTTTTTTTATGATTAAAAACCCCATAAATTTAAAATGCCTCAAGTTGAAATTACTCATTTGAAAGTCAGCCCAATAGCATTTGGCAGTTGCTTATCTGAAAAAACCTCAAACCTTACTATTTCTTTCAAAACATTTTCTAGCCTTGCCTTTGTTAACTAAAAATTGTAACAGTGTGCATACAGAAAACCACTTTCAGAGCTAATTATTTACAGGAAACAGTAGGATTTAATTCCAAGAGGTATTTTCTTAATATTTAATAAAATAAGTAAAAGGTAACACAGGATAAGGATCTTTGAAACACAGGATAAGGATCTGCACAGAACTATGCTCCTGTACATTGAATTCTACTCCACATGTCAGTTGAAGAACAGTGAAGGTCCAATTTTAGGTGTTACCATTGAGCTGAGAATTAATACAGCAGTGTAAGGTGTTCCATTTGAATAGATACTGTAAAAATGTGGTTACTTCCGCTGTCATTGCTAACTTTAACTATTAAAAAGTCAAAGCCTGATTTTGAGGGCTACAATTTTAATACACTTTGAAGAGAGTGTCATTAAGGTTTCCAGGACTCTTGAACCAATAATATGGTTCCAGTGCCAAAACCAGAGTAACTGTGTTTGTACATTGCATACAGGGGAAGACATGACATCAATCAAAACCTGCCTCAGAGATGTTTTTTGTTTGTAACACAAACTAGAATGTTTAATTTTAAGTGCCTGAATTTGCAGCATGTAGCAGAGGGCTAAGAAAGAGGACAGAATTCACCTGTTTTCTTTATTTGACAAAATTAGACTCACCAACATAAACTTCCTCTAAACAAGAAAGAAGATCTCCCAGCAGACACGTCTTTCCCACTTAAGGTTTATACTGTTCATTGAAGGTAATTCTGTATGTAGAGACAGCTTAATTTTCTGATGTCTCAGATGCTGTGGCTAATTGTCTAAGCATAATTGAAAGATAGAAATTTAAGATCAGATTTTTTTTTAAAAGACTTGAGTGTGTTTTAAGGGAGTTACAAAGATGATTGAGGCCTGAGTCTAAGACCCTCAATAATAAGTAGATTCATTGTTCCAGTCCAAGGAAACAAGTTTTAGGTTAAACTTCTAAGTGTTCCACTTCTAAGGAATCTTATTATTAGAGAAAAAATCCAAGTAGAAAAACACCAACATAAATTTCAATTTACTTCTGAACTTAGTGTTTTGGAATATGCTGATCTGTGTTTTGGTTTTGACCTGATACTTTTACCAAACATCCAATAATATTCTGGAGTGATTTATTTTGAGGAATTGGATAGGATTTGGGAAGTTGTTCTTTTTGATTTCTCTGTCATTACTGCCATCTCAGTGGGGTATATTCCTGTCACATCCTAGACAGGGGGAGGGTTTATCTTTGCCTTCTTCAAAGGGAGACCTTTGCTCCTTAGTCTATCAGAGCTGTATCTAGACTCTGACTCACTTGGAGACCCAGAAAGGAATGGGACAAAACGTCAGTGTATGTTTTTTCTTGGCAAAACAAACACAGTAGAAAATAAACATAGAATACTCTATGAATACCAGTGGGTTTTCAGTAGTATGGATTTTTTTTCCAGACATGCAGTGGCAAAGGAATACCATGGCTTGTCTAGACTTCTTGACTGATCTCCTTCATAATTCATAAGAAGATTTAACTGCAGAAAAAGGAAATAGCTAATTTCCCAAACTGGATGCATAGTCAAATATATATAAGACTAAAATAAGTAAGAAGAGTGGCAAAGCTGATAAATCATTGCTCTACCAGCTTAAAAAATGAATGCTTGGTTGAAGAGGATGGATGTCAAGGAAAATTAAAAGATGGTGACAAGCTTCCTGTCTTAGGAGATAGGGCAGCTCAGTTTGACATGTTGCATTGACCATGGAAACCATGGGAGTGGCAGATAACACACGTCAGACTCAGGACTGCTTAGATAAGCTTAGTCAGCTCATGGTGTGCCAAGAGGTTGACAAATCACTGTACAAAACAATCTCTCTCCTCTAATGAGGTGGATGAAGCCAAGAAATGGCTCCTGGAGGACAAGCAACGTAAACTTCCCCCAAAAGCAACAGAAACCTGTTAGGCTGAATGATCACCACCAGCTTCCTCCTGAGTATGGTGTGGTGTATATACACTGTGTATGGGAACACACGTTCACCACATATGGGAATAGAATGCAGCTCCTATGGGAAAAGACACTTCCTGTATACATATGTATTTAGGGTATGCATGACATGGTAGAGATGACATACAAGAACTATATTATTATCATTTTCATTGAAAGTGATGACTCATTTTACATCAAAAACATTCCCACAGTCTCTTCTTCAGCCTTTCCCATGCACTTAGCTGCATTTTGACAGTATCAGAAATGCCTTGACCTCTTTGCACAGCTGGGAATGATGCACATAGTCTTACCCATATAAAAGTAGAAAAGAGCAAGTGTCCCCGGGGGCTGGAACAGGTAGATTTCTACTAGCACTTACGCTTTCAGGAAGGAATGATAAACTTCTTAAATTAGTTGCCTGAAATATTGGAGTGTTCAGCACCAAATGCTGTTACACTTATTAGTGTAACCCCATTTATGAGATGCCTAAAAACAGCGAGGCCATCACAGTATTCCAACCACCCCCTCCAAAAAAAAAAGAGAATTACTGAAGACTGGACTTTTATGTGGAGAAGGGTTTTTTTGTTCCTTTGGATAAGTTGTTTGTGTTTGTAGCTGATATCTTTTGAAAACTGGAAGGCGTGATGGATTGCAGTAAGAACTCACTGTATCACAGATTCATATTTGCAGAGGCAGAAGATACTTGAAGACATGAAGCTCTGTGCAATTAGCATATAGACACTGGACTTATGGAACATATATGCATGTGTGAAAATCCATTTCAGACAGATACGGTTAGGTTACTACTCAGGTAAGAGCATCTTGCAGCACTTCGGGTGAAAGCAGAGAATTGAATTTTCAAAAGCAGAGAAATCAAGTTTCAAGGTTGTAACAGAAGTTAATTTAGTCTGACCTTTTGCAGAAGAAGAGTTTATACATATTTATTCTTTATGCTTTTATCCTATGAGGGGAAGGCCTGACTCATCTGTATTTAAAGCATTTTAACTGTTTAACACTGATCAAACTGTTCTCATAAGCATTTCTATTCAGTGCGTGGATTTCTCTTAGGGAAGTGCAGATGTATTATACAGTCTTCCTAAAAGGGAGAAGAAACAGCAGCAGCTCTGGTCACATTAGGCTTCCTCACTATCTGGGCACAAAGTAAAGATTAATTCATAGTGGGCTGGAAGATTCCAGTTGTGGCAACGGAACAGCTCCAGCTCTTTGGATTAGAGCCTCAGGCAGGGAGAGTATGTGATGAGTTCCAGCAGCCACTGAGGCCCTCCTGAACAGGAAAAAGGCACCAGTCTGCAGCAGAGCTACCATCCAAGGAAATTTGCCAGTTCCTGGTGCCTCTTAAACCCAGTTCAGGGTTGAGAAACTGGATGGGGCTCAACAAAAGATTGCCAAGACAGTGAGGGGTCTAAGCACACAGCTTTTGAGGAGGGGCGGAGTTAGGCTTGTCTAGCCTGGCACAAAAGTCACCAAGTTACAAAGAGCTGTCTGAAAGCATGGAAAAGGGAGTTACAACTACACCAGAAACAAGATTATCCCCATGGAATAAAAAGGTGGGATAAAAAAAGGTAACAGAAAGAAGCTGCAGCTCAGAAAGTTTAAATTGCATTTTTTTAAATTTGATTTTTGTATGGTTGGTTGTTTTCCCTAGGAGTGATGTACAGAAAAAGTATTCCAGAGTAGCTGTAGTATACCCATCACCAGATGTTTTCAATATCCAGGCAGACAAAGATATGGCTGACCTTACCATGATTCTCCCTATAATCCTGCTTTGAACAGGAATTACACAGGGATACTTCCAGCTGTTCCTTCTGAAACAAAATATTCTGTCATCTGTAACATGTCTGGTTAGATGCATAGCAGTCCTCGCAAGGGGCTGAGAAAATTGACTGAAATGAATGTGTGAGCACGATGTCCCACTCCTGGATAAATGGAATGGCAGTGCTGGATATATTTGTGAATCACTCTCTGCACTGACTTCACAGTATATGGAGGAGATACAGTCAGGTCATGGAAAGGTGACCAAGCAAATGTGGGAATGTCTGGACAAAGCAGAACAGTTGTTTAGGGCAATTTAGGCATCTCTAAGGAACAGCAAATTAAGGGAACCATGAACAGAGGCAGAGGCACAACCTTGCTCTGGTTGTGTTTGACCCAAAAGGCAAAACCAAACCAGAGGACAGTGAACTGCAGCTAAACAAGTCCCCCACTATGAATCTTATGACTCCAAACATTATAATTTTTAATTCAGTGATTATTTGTCCTGAGACTCTGCTACTACAGCCATAAAGCAACCATTAAAGAAGACAAACACTGACTACTCCAACAGACTTGTATTTATACTGGTTTATAACCTGAAAACAATTCAGTGATTAAATAAACACTGAAAATTTGGGGGAGGAGGTGAATTGAACTAGAAACTGTCGATTACATAGCAACATTAACTATCAAAACTGCTGAGCATATGTATTGAAATAAAGAAAAGCACTCCATAAGAGTTCTCCATGGACATGACCTTTAGCATCTAAATAACCAGCTGGAGTGAAATATGTTAGGCTTTTCTGATGATGATTTATAAATGGAAATTTAAGCCCACAAAGAAAATAATCATTCAGCTAGGCTGACACATATTGGCTTGCTGAGACTGCTTCAGAAATGCTCCATGACTATCCATTATATATTAAATTTCATGGGATATTTGCATAAGCCTTCACAAGAGTCTAACCCTGTTATTAGGAATTCTCACCTTTCTCCTTCATCACCACTCAGCTATTTTAAATGCAGAGGTAGAAAGCAAGAGAACTTTTTTTTTTTTAGCATGCAAAAAGCACCAAAGAAAACTACAAATTCTAATGAAAACTTTGGCTTGAATTCCCAGTTTTCACACTGTCTTGTGATAGCTTTCTCTCTCAAGTGTGTCTCTTTTCTGGCAAGGGAACAGTGAAGAGGATTGGTCAGTGGATATTTATGAAGTGCTTTGAAGTAAAATAGTGCTCAGTATTTGTGTAGGTAATTCCAAAGCTCTGTGCTAAGGTTTCAAGTCTTTAGAAAACAATCCTTTAAAGCTAAGAAATTTCAACTTCCTCTGTTGTCAGTGGACAGACCTGATTTTGAAAAGAAATTTTGAACTTCACTAAGAAGAAAATGAGCATTCATTGGAGGCTGGGAAAAGACACAATTCCTGCCAGATTTTAAAGAAGCCTTATTCATACAGTCAGTGTTTGCTTTTGGTCAAGGTGTGCAGTTAAAATTTGCACCCAAGTATGAAAAAATGAAGATGTCATCCAGTCCACAAATTCTGAGCCTCCAGTTTCTATGTCTTAGCACACAGAAAGTGAGTCTTACTATAAGTTCCCTGGACAAGGAAAAGAGGTAAATAACATTGAAAGCAGAAAACAGAATTTCAGCAGTACCTACCTCCCTTCACTGACTATAGAGAGAAATTAAGACTTTTATTTTAGTAGAACAAATTCATTTTGCAATAAATTTTTAAGCACAAATTAGGGGATGAAATTAAACAGGACAGTCTACAATTCTCCAAGAAGAAACATTTCCAGAGGATCCAGGAGATTGAATTCTCATTTTCCAGGAGATTGAAAACCAACTCCTTGAAAATCCTCAGCCCAGATGCAGAAAGAACTCACTATTCTGTCCCTCGTCTATTCACACTTAGTCAATATTGCAATTTCTTTCCACATCTAAGAAAAAAAATTCAATTTCAGAAGATATTAAATTCTTTTAAAAGTGGGGCTCAATGGGCTCTAGAAGACACAGAATATTGGAGAACAATTAATCCAGCTATTAATAAAGGCATAATCATAGAATCATAGATAACCATTGCATTGTTATAACCGCACCGTGTTCAAGTGCTTCAATTTTTTTAAAAGTTAATGTCAGTCCTTTTAAATGCTATAGTCTGCTTCAGGAACTTCTTGTCTTTCTTCCTTCCCCCTGTCTTTCTCTCTATCTTTCAAAGTCATGAGATCTACTGGCTCTGCTCCTCTTTTTCTACATGTGGGCTATCACCTTTCTTTCCAGAGAACTTGCTCATCTGGGCTATAGCCCATTCTTCACCTCTGGCACTGGAAAACCTTAGCAGCCAAATGCACTTTACCTGGTGGAGATCCTCCTTGTAGGTTTTAAGCTTTTTAGATGCTGAAAAACAACCCTGGAATGGTGGCTTTGTTTTTTTCTTAACTGAAGAATCCCATAGATCTGAAGGGAGTTTCACTTCAAATGCAGCTGATGCTAATATTGACGCGCTACAAAAAAACCCCAGGTTTGTCCATCCTCTGTCCAAGGTCTTGAAAAACTCTCTTAATCCTCTGTGAATGTGAGATCCCTGCCCCCATAGATAATTGAAGCCAAGTGGAGCTTGTGCAGATTGCAGGGAAAAACCTTGTAGCAATACTGCAAATGTGCTTAAATGTATTTAAAAAGGCTTTATGTGAAAGGACAATATATTAAAATTCCAAAGGTTGTGACAGAAACAAAGATGAGACCTGTGCACTTACTTTGCTATTTTTTTATGAAGATAAGTAAATATGTATGTAAAGATGTGTAAATATGTATCTCTATGTAAATAAAAAATCTGCAAATAAGTCTGTGCTGATTGCTATAGTTTGATGAAGTCCAACAACTTAGATATTATTTATATTATAATGACGATGCAGATTTCTTTGCAATATAGTTTACACAATGGAGTGGATTTATAATACTGAGAGGCAACATCCCATCAAAAAGAATGAATGAAGAAAGAGTGAGGAAGGCTATGTTCTGATAACCTTAAAATGGAAGCTCAGCTGGACCGTTACTGCCAATATATCCCACAATGTTCTGCCAGCAGAAGGAAGATAAAATCTGTGTCTTATCATTTCACAGGAATGATACCTCCTCTGAGGTTCCACAGGAGCTTTCTTCCATACCCCAGAAGGTGTAAGTTACATGGACCTGATCCAACTCTATAAACAATCCAACTCTGATTCTGAAATCGGACTGAGCCATCAAAGAATTCTATATGAATAGGAACACTGACACCTTTAGGTATATTTATCCATCAGTCAGAGCACTGGTAGGAGTACAGAACGTCAAAGTGAACATATGGAAGGGCCCACCAACTTCTGTAGCAATGCAGAGGCCTTTTCTCATGTCTCTTTTCTCATAGTCATGCAAACAGAAAGCTGGGAATGCTGTCCAATGAACAAGGCAAGGCAAGAACCTCTCATCTGAGTCCAAGAACAGCTACAATGGTTTGTTGTCAGAGTCAGAACTGAGATAGTTGGCGTGTGAGACCTGGAAATAAGCAAAATTCTTTGTACAGGCTATATAAACACACACATCAGGCATGTATATAGGTGTAAAGTCACTTCTTTCTAAATGTTTTTCAAAATTTTCAGTTGGCAGACTCCCAAACATTTTCTACATGTGGACAAGACCCTCATACAGCACACTGAAGGTTGCTTATGGTTAGAGATTGCTTCTCTTTCCTGTTGTTCCATATTGGAAGTACTTGTCCTGGCTCAAAAGCGCTGCACTGTATAACAGCTCAACCTCCATGTCCTATTATATTTAAAATTCTCTAGACAATTTACGGAGGAGGAAGTAAGCTGTGATATGTCAGTGTAGCTGACACTAGACTGCTGAGGCCAAAAAGTGAGGAAGAATTTCCAAACAAGAAGTGGAAACCACAGGTTTCCTGACAGAATTCATTTGTTAACTGGGTAAAACTGACTGTAAACAGTCAATTTATAAGGAAAAAAAAAATAGAGAGAGCGAGACAATAATATCTACCTATTTAATTCAAGTACTGAGGTTATATTTATTTTTTAAGAAATTTGTCAACATTGAATCACACCATGGAATTGTTTCCATATGATTTCTACCTCTGTGAGGGCACAAGAGTTTTATGTGCAATACACCTTTCCAAGTGGTCTAATCTCACCCTTTGGAATATTCCTTCTTTCTCCTTCCTATTTTAAAAACATTCATTAGTTATCAAACCAACCTTTTTCTTTTACCAGCGTTTACCAGTCTGCTAAAAACTTTTTTCTTGAACTAATTTTGTGTAAGTTTTTCACTTTTTCCTTTTGAGAAAAATTAGTTTTGCTTTTTGCAAGTACAAATATTTCCCTGTGGCTGTGATGTTTTTTGTTTTCATTTTGTATTCTCTTATTTCACAAATCTCCACTATCTTGATTTTAGTTTACTGATGGGAGTCTTGACACCTAAACCCAACTTTGTAAAATTTTACAGTCTTTGTCAGAAGATATAGAGACGTGTTCATTTGTATTTTTAAACAGATTGTATTTGTACTAAAAAATTGCCTGCATTCCAAACAAAAATAATTATGAAGAATTATTCATTTTCTCTTTTTTCAAAAAATTGTTGTGACATTGAAAATTTATCAAAATGTTATGAAAATGTGCAGAAAGTTATTGAAATTTGTCCCTTTAAAGCTGATAACTTTTTGATAAAAATCTTAATGTAAATTTGATGAAAAAATTAAAAATTGGGAAATATGTTCTTTTTCAAACTCTTAAAAACAATTTACATATCATTGCACGAATAAAGTTTTAAATATTTCAACCAGCTGTAACTGTATAATAATTAGGACTGTATATAGCACTGCCATTGGGCATTAACAAAGCATTTATAGAGTATTGCAGAGGATCTTAAGACATCCTTATTTTTTTTTAAAGTGAGTTTGCATTTTTTAAGCTTTCCACAATCCTTACCATACTATAACTCCAGCCTTCTTTTTTCAAATGTTGGGGCTTTTAAGGGTATAACTGGCTAGATTTTGAATTCCATATCAGAGTAATAAATTAAAAAAAAATTGTTGGGACAAATGGACTTAGATAAAAATGTAAAAATAAAAATTTTACCTTTAAGGTCATAACAAGCACAGTCAGTTATGATCCTCTATAAATGTAAACAAAAGAAATGTTAACAGATGCCACTGATATTTTATAAGTAATCAGATATATTCTTCTTGGTTTGGCAGCTTCTAACTTGAACAAAATTCTTCCCAAACGAAAGTTGGGGTTTCTTTTTAAAGACAAATATCAATATTTGTTCATTCTATGTAAAATATTTTACTCCTTTCCATTATTTGAATGTACAATTTGTATGTTACAAATTATTACCAGTAATGGAACCATCCAAATATTTTCTTCCAACAAACAGAAGGACTGAAACTTTCATAAATGGTTTTCAGACTTCTCAGTTCATCACAAAGAAGGTTTTAACCTGAGTTCACATACACTTGTTTCCTTGTGTGTTAACTACCCCAAAAGTGCTACAAATGTAGAGCTTTGTTAATACATAAATAAGCAGTAAATTAAGGACAGACGAGTTCCTGGTTTAATATTCAGGAGAAACAGGAATTATATTGGTCCAATCACATTTAGAGAATTAACCTTCTTATTCTCATTCTGTACTTCAGAAGTGGCTCATGTCTTTATGTGGACAAAGAACATAGGAACTGAAGAGGAATATTTATTTCTTCCAAAAGCACCAATACTTGGAAGCTTGAATGCCTTAAAGCCATAGCACTTTATTCTCTGAACGAGAAATGGAAATGGAAAGTTTGAAAGTCCCACCTGATCTCATTTCTAACATTGCACTCCTTTGGCTAAGGGAGTCTCCTCCACTCAATGGGAAGGTTGGCCTCTGTTACCCCATACTTCAGGCACTATTTGAAGTAGTTGAGTCCTGCCACGAGGAAAAACTTCTCCAGGAAAAGTTCAGAGTCCAGCACGGCAATGTGGGCAGCCCGGCCTATCAACGTGTTGGCGGTGTTAGGCAGAGCGTGAAACACGTTGTGTCTGATCAAAGTGCAGTCCTTGGCCCCAATCAAAGGCTGGAGCAGGTTGTTGATCATTTCTGCGTAAACAGGACCTGAAAAAGAGTTGAGATATCACATGTGCATGCCAAAGTTCCCAGATCTTCTTTTCTTCCAGTATCGTTTAATTGCAGTTGCGGTGAGAAGGAAAATGGAAGCAAGGCTAAAAAAGAGACAGCAGTTCAGTTCAAAGATTTGCCAAGCTCCAGAGTGGTGTTCATCTAATGGAGTTATTGGCCATGAGGAGGAATTTGCTGAAGCTGCTTAGCATGAGGACTGGGACATCCTCAGCCTTTAGTCACCTTTCCTCTGTCCGTGAAGAAAATGCTCGTGTTTCTTTTAAGGCAGTGGAGTTGCACTCACACTGCCTGTGGATTCAAATGTGAGAGGGTCTGGCACGACACAGGTCCATTTGGGTTTCTCTGGGGATGCTAATGCAGGAAGGACATCATGTAGATAGCTGAGGTGTTTATAGGGGCAGAAACAATGGCTCAGGAAACATGTACAGATAAATGTACTGATCTCGCTCCTGCTTAGTCAAACGTGTCCCTGAGGAACAACCACTGTAGGAGAGTTGAAGAATTACCTTTTAATTCATGTCTGAGGTAGGACAGAAAGAGCTGTCATTTAAGTAAGGGGTATGAAGGTAACCATGCTGATTATTGGACCTGTGTGTCTCTCTGCTTCCAAAGAGTACCTCCATTTCTAGGTAATCACATATGTGAAATGGGGATGAAATTGCACTGAACATTATTCCTAGACGTGGTATCAAACTGAAGCCATGAAACATTTTATAAATGAGGAAGACTGCTAATAACAAAGGCAATAACTGGGACAACACACAGCCTGAGCTCACAGGAGGGCCTCTGGTGGTGAGTCCTGATGTGTTTTACAGATTTTATTACAAACCAATAGGATTTTATATCTGTCCCGTAAATTACCTTGCAATCATTCAAACACTATTGAAAACAAAGGGAAACCCCCCCTACTTCAGATGTGTTGCGAGACATTTCATTATGTGTAAAAGATGGGAGACAACACAAGTAAATCAGTACATACAGAAAAACATTGTCAAGAGCTAGTTCTATTATCACTTTAAAAGAAAAAATTAGAGGAAAGGGGAGGAAGCAGTAAGAAACCTTTGATTATGACCTGATTGAAATTTGTTTTCATCAGGCAAAGAGCTTCTTGAAAAGCTTCTTTTATTGATTTCAGTAATTTCCTGTGGGAAGCGAACACTTTCTTCCTTATCAAATAAACATTTGAGTTTTCATCATGCTGATGAAAAACCCTTCTAATGTAATGACCTCAGTTGCACAAAAATGCAATTTTTCAACAGCCTTGGGTATATATAAAAGATCTTAAACATACCTGTGTGTCTGTCCTTAAGTGCATTTTTGCACATTTCTATTCTTGCTGAATGAAAGGGTACATATCTGTCTTGAGGTGAGGCCACTAACACAACATTTTTAAAATACTGAAGACCTGTGGCAAACAAATACATTAATCACAAGTAAGCACACTGATGAAAATGCATACAGTGTCAGCATGACTATTTCATGTTGAAAGGCTTTTGAAAATCTACACTGCAAAACAGATGATAATTGTTAAAACATGCAACAAAATCTTAGAATGATTCATAACAGCTTAAACACATTTCTGTTGCTTCTGTGAACTATTTTTTACTTACACTCACACAGGTTAATTGCATGTCAACAAAGAAAAGCAAGAATGGTCTGTAAAAAAAATTATTTTATTTAAACCTTATTCTTGCAAATATTTATACCTCTAAACAGTATCTAATTCAAAACTAACACAACAAATTAGTAAAATTCTCAAACAAAATAGAGAGAAGGAGAAGAAAAGGACATTGCTATGATGTCACACTGTTACATTGGTGTGGAGGGAACCTTAGGGTCCATCCAGTCCCTGAATTCAGCAGTCACTTGATAAATCCACACTGCTGGTGCATCAACTAAAAAACCCAAATCCTCCCTCTCCCTGGAGGTAATGGAGCCCCTGATGAGCTGTGGAAACAAGCCCCTGTTGTTTGACATGTCTATGGTCTCTTGAGTGCTCCATCAACCACATTTAACAGAAAGGCAGGAAAAAGGACACTGATGACATAATCTACTTGCCCAGAGAGTATCCTGAGCACAGAAGAGCTGTGGGTTTGTCCTTCATCTTTCCCTCCCTCTTACAGGAAAGTGTTCCAGAACCAAGGCCAGGTTGGATGGGACTTTTAGCTACCTGGTCTCATGGAAGGTGTCCCTGCCCATGGCAGGGGGATTGGAACTAGATGGTCTTGAAGGCCCCTTTCCATGTTTCTATGATTCCATGACTATGATTTCTAGACTTTCATAGAAAACCTGACCATCACCACCACAATGAAAATTCCTGCTGATTGCCTTTCCAAAACCTGACTTAAGCTGTTTATCATTTTCTTCTTGTGCAGTCAAACCAACCGAGTTTGCAACTTTGGTCTGAAGTAAAAGGTAGGAGAAGCCCCAGTGAGTGTTACCATATCTAAACCTTATGTGAAGAGGTTCAATAGGGAAGAATATTTTATTGTGGGTTTTGTTTTGGATTTTATTTTCAAGACAAGCATGAGGAACCTTTTTTAAAGAGACTGAAAAGTAGCAGGGACTTCTACTTTAATAAGGAAGGCAGAAATTACTGGAGGTTTAGAGTCATCTGGGAATGCAAGCACAACACTGCTTCTGGCATTTCTCCCTCTGTAGGTTCTCTCATTTTCTTTCAGGAGCAGGGTGACAGAGCAGGGGAATCTCTATTGAATCAGTATGCCAGCTCATACGTTCACACATGGACCTATCAAAATCTTCAGATATTTTGCCTAAGCATCTGCCTGGATGATTCTGTCTTTACAAACAACTCTCTCCACATTTAAGTTTCTGCTTTCTCCATTTTCAAGGCCAAGACCTTCATTTATAGCCTCTTATATCTCCAGTCTACCAAGCTAACAAGCAGAAAATCGCTTTGAGTCATAGCACATGCTTGGGAATTCATTGCTTGGGAAGTTACAATATGAGCTTTCTGTGTAGACCCAATTTTATTTGAACTTGACAGTGGCAAAACCGTCATCAACTGTATTCCATGGAAATAAGAGCTAGGGAATCAAAGGGAAAATTCAAAAACCGCCAATTTACATCAAGTTCCTGTCATTGATTGAGTTAGGTAATTTTTATCTGTAGAATTTAGATGTTCTATTCATATTAACATAGTCTTTGTTTCCTATTAGCAGTGTACAGAAGTATGAGAAAATAATTAAACATCTAGTAGTGATCTTGTCGCTACATGCTTAGCACCAGTTTGCTCACACACAATATTAAAAATAACTCTTAAAAGAAAACAATTGCTTGAGCAGAAGGATCATGCTTGCTTTCTTTTCTTAAGAAAAGCTGTTGCAGTGCGTTATAAGCCTGATTTATTTCATTTATTCCTGACAGATCAAAGAAGGGGAAAAAAGATTCTCTATTCAGATATCATTTTTCTAGTGTGAGGCCATACATCTCTCTCTGTAGTACAGAAGTGTCAGAACAGACATGAATAAAATTTGCTCTTCATCTCACAGAGTCATATTTCCTAGAGACAAGAGATGTTAAACTTACAAAAAATAATAAAAAAGGAAAAATGGTTTTCATCTCATAGCATAAATTAAGCAATGATGGCCTGTCAAGAGTGATGTTTCTTGCTTGCAGAATATAAACTTAGGTGCATGTTTACTGCTGCACGAAGGTCTTATTTGATGTTAACAGTTTGGCAAATACATTCTCTGATAACTTTCACAGAAAAAATGCACAGATGAAATTGATATTAGATTTTAGACAGGGCAGCCCTTCTAAAAAGTGTGTTTAAAGAGTGATCATTAACAAAATGCAGATTTCCTTCAGAGAAGGAAATCTTTCTTCCCTGGAGAATAGGCCAATCCAGCACAAGCCAATGGAACAGCCCTTAGCATTTAAAAAGGTACATCAAGCCCTACTCACCTGTTTTTTGGCTGAGCTGATAGAGGAAACACTTGCGCAGATCTGCATTGTCCCTGAAGGTCAGTTGCAAAAGTGACCCTGACTTTTTCAACTTCTGCATGAGCCATAGACCTGGAATGAAAATTGGTGCATATTCTTATCCTTTGCTAATCATCAAGCAGAGGAGTTAAAGACATGTGCCCACAAAAAGGATAGCACTGTCATTTAGTAGAAGTCTTGTTTAATCTTGTACTCCTAAGCAACAGAGAGAAAAGTCTAAGGGTTTCACAGGATAGCGGCAACAGTTTTAAACTAAAAGAGGGTAGATTTAGGCCATCTATAAGGGAGAAATTCTTTTCAGTGGGGGTGGTGAGACACTGGAACAGGTTGCCCAGAAACGTGGTAGATGTCTCATCCGTGGAAACATTCAAGGTCAGGTTGGACAAGCCTTGGAGCAAACTGATCTAATTGAAGATGTCCCTGCTTATGGCAGGGGTGGAACTAGATGATCTTTAAGGTCCCTTCCAACCCAAACTATTCTATGATTCTGTGGTTGTCCATGGTAGCAGGAAAACACTCAGGAAATCTGAACTGTGAGACATTCCATTTGCATAATAATGTTTCTTTTTCAGCCGTGGAGATGCCTCTCTTTATTTGCAGCAGAGGAGAAGTGGGAGACTAAGTGGAAACAGGGTCATCTCTCACTACTGCAGACCTCTGGGCTTTCCAGGGAGCATTATGATGGACCTTGTAGATATTGAAATTGCAATTTTTTCTGTGTGGGTTTGAAGTCTTCAGGAAATATTTTCCACAACTTTAAGGTACAAGTCATGCTATAATAAATTCCTACCTCCATTTGTTGCCCTCTCATGCACTCTGCTGTGGACCACAGCCAGTCAAAGCTTTCCCATCAACTCTTACCTGTACTAACCAAAGTGCTGTTGTTGTAAAGGGTTCCCAGGTGAGGCCCAGAGAGGGACAGGAAGGTGTGTAACTTGTTGAGGTAATAGCGAAACCTGGGGCGAGTTAGCACAGATCGAATGATGACGTTACCAAGGGAATGTCCAATAAAACTGTTGGGAAAGAAAGAATTACACTAATACGAAACATATTTGTGTATTCTTTAAATTAAACAGAAGGTTGGCACAAATGGCTCGGGAGGGGGGACTCTATCAGGGCTTTCAATAAGATCCTTTAGTTATCATTTAATGGTTTTTTCAGCCTACAAGATTCTCTTTCATCTATAACAATGTAAAAATTAGTCTCACTGATTCAATGGCTTTTGACACAGGGCACTTTAGGAAAAGCTAATTTCACTGGATGTTACTCATGTAACTCAAACAGTTACAGACTATTAGCTATCATAAAGCTTACCTTATTCGGGATATGGACAGGTTGTACAACTGGATATGCTGAATAATTTCGTCCAATAATCGGTCAGTCATTGTATCAAAATCAGCAAAAGTATCGGTCTGGTGAAAAATGAAATGAGTTGGTGAATTAAAATATATTGCACTTATTCCAGACTGATGTTATTTTCAAAGTCAAATGCAAGCAGAGATGTAATAACAAGTGTAAATTTTCTTTATACATGTTC
Organism: Rhagologus leucostigma; assembly: GCA_013397725.1. Taxonomy (NCBI): domain Eukaryota; kingdom Metazoa; phylum Chordata; class Aves; order Passeriformes; genus Rhagologus; species Rhagologus leucostigma. The sequence continues at coordinate 226,632 of VZTD01004853.1, forward strand.
AAGGGGGAGAAAAGGGGGATTTTTCTCAGTGTCTAGGTCCTTTTTTAAATTGAAGTTCTCCTTTGAGAGAGGTTGCTGAGTGATTCCAGAATCATGAGCATGATGCTAAAGCAGCCTGACTTGACACTGGTGAGAACTGCTAATGCTCAGCTGCTCTAGATACCAGGCTCTGCACATGGAAGAAAAGCTTTTGGCATTTAGGATTCAACAGATTATGGCAATAAAATACTTTACAGCATTATACTTTGACATGAGGGTTATGCTGATGCTAAGGGTGTCGTCACAAAATTATTTGGCCATCTTAATCGAATGTTGTGTGTTTGTTATTCAACAGTCATCAGTAAGAGAATGAGTGCTGGAGACAGACGAATAATTTGTTGCTCGCAACAGTACTGCCAGTTGTGAGACAATAAAACAAGCAATATATTTCCAGTCTATACGATTACAGGCAGATCTTATTCAGAACTTTGTAATTTGGCAATCCAAAAGGACTCTAAATCAAACTTGTAACTAATGAGATGCCACAAAACAATCATCAAATGTTGGAAGAGCTATTCAGAGCAAACATATGAGTAATTAATGCTTTTGAAACATATCAGTAATTAATGCTTTTGTGACACAACTCATCTTGCTAATTGCAGCTCTTGCAAAAGAAAACATGAGCATATTCACTTTGCAATACAGACTTAAAATAAATGTTCTCATAAACTACAAACAGGCCACTAACCTTCTGCCTGTTTGTTTTGTCTGCATTGATAATTAATGATTTTCTCCTAGGCTCATTATTCCAAACCTTTCAGGTTGTTTAAAAGTGGAAGAATATCAGCCTGAATGTTAATCATAAAAAAACACATCAAGTGTCATATTTCACCTAAATATATCTCCATCCTTTACTATCATTTCACCCTGATTGAGCTTGTCAAATGCATCACAAAAGAATGCCTAAAAAAAGTGATACGAATTTTCCTCTATAAGGCAAACCAGCTAAATGATTTCTTGGGTCATTTTCAGTGTGGTTCTCAGAGAAGGGAAAAACAGTGACGGGATGCTTTACAACATTAAAATAGCCATCAAGCCACCCGGGTTCCACTTCCAGTGCTATGAGAATTTCCCCACCTTCCCAGACAATAAGAACTCTCAATAGTTTCCAGTATGGGCTCTGGATAATCTTAAATACAGATGTTTTAAGATGTTTCACTCTCTGAAAAGATTCTCTTCTCTTGGAAGAGACCTTGATGGAAGTATGATGTGGTCTCATTATTTTGACCTTGCTTACATTCACTGTGCAGGTCTGTTGCTGACAGAGCTGTGCACTGGGAGCTGGCAAGTTCATAGAGTTACGCCAAACTGCCACTTCAAAATATCAAAGCTGTTGATCAAAGGTTGGAAAGTTTTGACTCAAGTTTCTCAGGTACTCATAAATCAGAATGATGTTTCTGACTGCACAATGGAAATCCTTATCTTGTGCATAAAGTTAGGCCTTTGGTCATAAATATGGCTCCATTGCCAAGCAAAGCACAGGATTAATTTCTGTTTCTCTGCCTAGGCCAGTAATCAATTTTTCTGGAAGACATTTCTTTATCATTCAAGGAAATAAATCCCACAAACGCTGCAACAGGAGAAACAATGGCTGATGCAGCAAAGGGAGCTGACAACACCTGCTGGATATTCCACATCCTCTGGAGAATTTAGCACCACTAAACTTGCTGCTTTCTGTTGATGCTGTGTTGCAGAGGCACCAGGCTGCCAAGTATGCAAACTGGCAGGATAAATCCATTTTCTTCCTCTTAGGTCTAGTCTTATTACTGCTAATGTCATTGCCTTTGACTTTAATGCCAGGAATATTTTCCAATATGTTTGAACACCCTATCAAATTAGACAGAAATAGAACCAGGCCTTTGCACTAAATACTACATAAAACTCCCTGAATTCCCCAGTGCTTTTGTTTCACTCAGCTGGTAAAAAGGGTTTTGCTGAAGGCCGTGTTTCAGCAGTCTAAAGGAAGACAGAATTTAGCTCTGTACTACCTGATTTCTTTCAGACATTAGGAAGTCCAGTTTTCCACCAGGAAGTCCCAGTTCTATAAAAGTCTTTACTAGCCGCAGATCTGCACTGTTACCTAGGAACAAATGGTACTTTATAAGATGCAATTCAACAGAGAAAAAACCAATATAGAGTCAATTTAACACAACAGCCTTGACACCACGGAGCTCTTGCTAAATGCTGCTAAGAAGGTTATCACACCTCAGGATCATGCATTGAAACAGCAAGAGAACAGGAATTCCCACCGCCTGCCCCAGGTGGGCTGGACCTCACCTGCTGCTGTGGGGGACTGCATAAATATTGGGGAAGGAAGGGCAAAGATAAGGTCCAGAATAAATCTGTCCTCTATTTGCTGAACAGCAGAGGTAAGACAAAAAAGACAACAAGCTGAGGTGAGGCCCCCAGGGACACCTCACCACCTGTGCTGGTCTATAGGGCTGTACCTTCAGATGCAGAGTAGCCCATCTCATGTATTCACAATTAGAGGTGGTGCTGAAATATTGTCAGACTCCTAACACTTTGAGAGATGCCTCATTCTGCACTAGGAAATCCCAAAGTCTTCTGAAATTTTTTGTTGGTGAAGGACCTCACAAGAAAGGGATTCCTGTTACTGAGATATTCAATGGCAAACAGTCCTTGCTCAAGCCAGAGGGTTTTTTTGCAGTTTTTTGGTTTTGTCTTTTTTTTTTTTTTGAGATTTCAGAGCCTCTACCACTTCTTCTCTGTAGTTTCAAGGTTAACATCCACGCCTTTCTAATTGATATCAATAATTTGTCCAGAGAAAGTTCACATTTAACATAACCGTTTCCTGCTTAGAAAGCATATACATAAAAAAATCCCAGGACCTGCTTCTTCTGCAGTTAAGAATGATTTTTATTCTCTCACTTTCTGAAGTCAGCCACTATCTAATCTATAACAGTGTTTTGGGGGTTTAAATAACATTTTCCTCCTGGGGACATACTGCAAAACAACCAAGCATCCATGGAAATACAAGAGGAGTTACTGTAATGCACTCTTCCTGTACACAGTAGGACTGATCTGCTTTGGTGTAGATTTCTGTTTAAAAAAAAAACAAAACCAAAAAACTAAAAACAGGTAGCAGGACCCCATTTATTAGCAAAAATATTTAATATTCCCGTAGATCCTTTAAAACAATGGACTGAATAGCATAATAAGGAATAAATAGCTAAAACAAACACTTGGACTCTCCATTCTTTCATATTTGCTGAACATCTGTCCTTTTTTTTTTAATTTACACAAAAATGATTTACAAACAACAGCAATTCTTCTGGGCCTTACCATCCAATCCGTGGACACAGACAACCAGGTGAATTCCATCTTCCAAATTTTCTTCCTCTTCCTCTGGTGGAAAATATGGGATATCAGAAGCTAGTACAGATAAGTCACTGTACAGAAATCCTTCAATCTTCATTTCTTTTTTAAATTTTTCTTTGGCCTGATAAAAACTGGAGAATACATTAATTAATCACAATAGAACTGGGTGTTCAGCAACAAACCTTCAAACTAGAAATGAGGAGGCTTGTCTTTGCAAGAAATTATGTTTTCAGCTTTCAAGCAGAGACCTGGATGCAGTTCCTTATCTATTAGGACTGAGAGAAGTCAAAATGAAGAGAAGAAACTCTGTTTCTCAGTAATTTGGCTACATGTAGGGAAGAACTAAAATGCATTAGCACTCACACTTGCCAGAGGAATGAAAGAGTAGCAAAAAATAATTTTCTGGTAGCTTATAAAATTAGACTGAGGTACAGAATTAGCAATTTTGCCTCTTAACAATGTGATTGGCCTTACAGGTACTGAAATGCAAAATGTATAATTTTGCTATCCCCAGATTCACTTACAGTCAGGTACAGTCTCCCCCTTCCTCAAGCTAGAGTTAAAGGATGCACCTCATGTGGTAGGTATTTTTGGGTTTATTTGGTTTCAGATTCTTTTGAAAACATTTAGTAGCATTTAGAAGAGTATCTCAATGCTGAAAGAATTAAGGTAACAACTTTCCTCCCAAAGGTCTAAAATTTGACACCCGAGTTCACCCTTAAGCATTCTCTAGCTGCAGATGCCAAACTCTTCAGTGGTTTTTTGACTTAGTAAAACTTATCCAGATAGTTTAGGAATTAATAATCACAATGTAAGTGTAGATTTAAGTAGAAAACTGAGACGATCAGCTTAGGAGATATAACCTTTAAAGCTTGGGGATATCTTAAGGCCACTTGATATAATCATAGAATCATTAAGGTTGGAAAAGACCTCTAAGATACTCAAGTCCAATGGTGAAAAATTGCTTACATCAGCCCAACTGATTTTAAGGGACACGAGAATGAAAAAAATAGGTTTTGGGCCATGAATCTGGAAGCCTTGGATGCATGTGCATGAATACATGCTCAAATGTTCTGTTTCACAAAGCAGAAACAAATTCTGTGCTTAGATTTGTCAGGAATTAAGCATGGTGTATAAAAAAAATCTTCAGGTTGCTTTCAAAGGAATAAAAATAAAGTCTTGGGTTGAAAATGAATGTACATGCAGGCAGACTACATTTTAGGCAGCTGAATGGGTTGAGAAATTTCAGTGCTACTGTGCTCTGCACAGCAGAGGCACCAAACTATAATGGAAAAATATAAGTGCTAGAGTGCCAGTCTGTGAAATGAGCCCCTGTGACATCAAGGTCACGATGTGGCACTTTGACATTGGGCAATGAAGCAAGAAACAAAAAAAAAAGCCTCTTCTCCAGCTGACCATGGTTCCAGTTCTCCCATTTTTCCAGTTTGAGAAGGTGAAGTTGAGACATACCAGCCAATCTGAACTCCCCATTTCATAGTTTAGCTACGGAGTGCAACTTTTAATGCAGAAGAGATAAAGAGTCTGTGGCACTGCCACAGTGAACTGACAATCTGGGATTGATATTCTGGTAAGGATAGCCTTGATTACATGAAGGAGGTTCAGATCTCAAAGATTATTTAGACACCTAAATCCCACTGCTAGTCATGAGAATTAAGGACCTGATATCTTTGGCAATCTTGGTCTCTCTGTGTTTTAATCCTTCCTGTCTATTTAGATAATTCATTCTATATGAACCATTTGCTGTTTGTATTATTTATACTGAAATTCCTCAGGCAACTGTCTCAAATGCAAGTGTCCTGTCTGCCTAGTGCATTAGGGTCCTGAACTGTGTCAGGGTCTCTTGGCCTGTTACATTAATGAAGTAATTAGTCATTCTTACTTCAGCATCCTTTCGTTGGTCTCTTCATCCATCTCATCTGAATTAGAGCAGACAACTCCAAAGGAGCCCAGCGGCTGGCGTGTGATGGGGAACGCAGCCTGCTTTGCCGAGGAGCCCGCCATGGCAGGGGTCTCTTTGAGCACGGAAGAAAAGGGAAGACAGGTGGCTGTGCAAGAGACGGACAGGTTAACCACATCAGCAGCCTTTCTGCTTTCCAGGGCTACTCCCTCTGTCGTGGCCAAAGGAAACCCGGTGCCGTTCGCTACAAGTTTATTCTCTTGGCTGTTGGGCTCCTGAGGACGTTCAGCCTGGTGGGACCCTGCCGCAGGGTCTGCTGAGGCAGGTGAGTCATTGAGCTCGATTTCTTGCAACCCCTGCATTTCTGCATACACTGCTGGGCTCTCATCAGCGAGAGAGCTGCCACATTCTCCTCGCAGTGAGCCAAATTCAGTGGAGGTTTCTGAAGGAGCTTTAACAGGATGGCAAAAATCTGGTACCACCTTTATGCTTTGTGAAAAACTCTCCTCTCCTGAAATTCTACTATTGGAGGAGCCCTGTGGCATTTTTAAACTGTCCAGATTAAGTTTATCCTTTGGATCCTCAATACATGTATCAACCTTATCTATATTTTTGTCCAAGTAATTACAAGCCCTTGGTGTTTTTAAGCTGCACTCACCATTGCTCTCCAGTGACAGGCACTCAGAGACATTATCTTGGAGCTGCTTCGGACAAATGGGTGGTCTCGTATTTTCCAAACTACAGCAAGTCTCTGGAAAACCTTTCTCTTCCTCCCCTTGTAACTCAGTGTTACTGCTACTGTGTTTGAGGAGGGCTTTGAGATGTCTTCTTGGTTCTATTTTTCCACTTTGAGTAGTGATTTGACACTCAGAAAAGTCCATGATTATTTTTCCATCTTTATCCTCTGTTTCCATGCAGCTTCTTAAGTTTTGATCTGAGTCTCCTGAGGTGGCTTCAATGTGTTTTGATATATCCACCTCCTCTGTGGGCTCTTCTGGGCTACTGATCTGAGGAGCTGAGACAGATTTCGTCAGTTTGGTAAGCTCCACTTCCCTGTCCTCTTCCTCAAAGGGCAAAGAGCTGATGGATGTGAGTGACGCTTGGATACCACTGGGCAAGCTGGTGTTGCTTTCCGTGTGGCCACCTTCCAGGGAATTTCGGTGGATGGCGTGCCTCCGGACCAGGTGGTGCAGGATCTCTCGGTCACTGGGCAGCTCCAGGGCCCGGCTACGAGCATCAGACCATGCCACTGAGCTTGGTTCACTTTCAATGCCTGAATCAGATATTATAGAGGAAGATCTTTTTATGACCCCTGACATCAGGGTAAATTCTTCACTCTCCTCACCCTGTTGCTCCTTTGTGACTGATTTCACTTCACAGATGTGTGAAGGCAAAGCTTTCAAAACAGGGAGATGAGCCTTGGTGTCTGCATCCTCTGGTTTTCCAAGACTGGTCAATTCATTCAGTGCAACCTCAGATGAAGTGAAATTAGTTTCAGGATGACCAAATTCATCTAGTTCATGTATTTCAGTCCTGTCTTCCAAGCCATCAGTTCCACATGCTCCACACTCATACTGAGCACTGACAATTAACACAGGCTCACTTTTGTGAGAGTCCTTATTGCTGGGTTCCATGTCTCCACAGGTAACATCCGCCCCAAGTCTATTATCTTTTAATAAAACTTCCTTGGATGTTTTAAAGTCTTCTGACATGTGTTCGGTATTACTTGGCTCTGAGTCAGAAATAGTTTCCTCTCTTGAAATAAAAATATTTTCAGGTTTCCTTTGGCCTTCTTTGTTTGCTGTACATACCTGAGATGTGGAGTGCTGGTTTAAACCTTTAGCAGCAGCTTCAGTACTTCTGTGTAGGCATGAGGGATTCCTGTTTATCCTGTCTGTGTGTATTAGTGGAGTATCTTTCCCAAAGCCTCCTTTCATTACTGCAGTGGCATCATCTGATGCACAGTCTTCATTTTCCTGTTTTACATCCATTTGAGTATTTGCAGGAACCTCAAAATCTGGGAAAACTTCCAAATTCTGATCTGAAAGAAAGAAAGAAAGAAAGAAAGAAAGAAAGAAAGAAAGAAAGAAAGAAAGAAAGAAAGAAAGAAAGAAAGTAGTATTACCTGTAAGAACACAACAAATCATCCCAAAGAATTGTGAGACTTTGAAAAGGGATTTAAAGTCTAAAATATTATTCTATACATTTATATTATAAAAGTTATACATGCATTGAAGGCATATTACAAATATTCATGCCAGAGTGCATTTAACTAGAATTACACTCACTGAACAGTTATAGTTAGGCCAAAGAAGATTATATTAATAAATGCACTTTGCTCAGTATAACTGTACCTATACTGCTAGCTTTTAGAGTATAGGTAAGCAAAACAAAATGGATACTTCTTTGTATTCCTGGTGTCATTCAACACTGTTCATAATATAGCTCTTACTTTGAATCAGTTTAATACTCAGTTTAATAATTTAAATACCTTTAATGAGCATTGTCAAAATTTAGGCAGTAGAATAACTGTGGAAGAGTGAAGATTTTGTATCACAGGCTATATTCACTAGACTTTGGACACCTATAATATTAATACGTATTGCTTCCTTGCTAATCTTAATGGTTGAGTGGAAAGAATAAAGTAGTAAGGGCTATGAGGCTTTACTAAGTAACTCTGGAACTAAATAATTTCTTATTTAAAAATTTGATTTGAGTACTCAAAAGGCAAAATATTTTTTGAAAGGCAGTGCTGCCTTTCAGGGGAGTGTGGGGCTTTACACTGAAATTGTAGGGTTTTGTTCTGAGATTTCTTACCACTAGATGTCATAGTGGGGATATCGGTCTAGTGTTTTTCCTTTAAATTAGTACTGTAGCGAAAATCCAAAAGATCTGATTTTCTTCCTCGATTTTCCTTCCAGCTCTTTTTACAAAACAGCTTAATTTAAAGATGAAAAATGTGAAGGAAATACTCTGCTGTTAGGGAAAACACTAAAATTCAGCTGTATTACTTAGCAGGTCATACTTTCTTCTGAGCTCATAAGCCCAAGGCATATGAGATCACTTATCCGGAGCTGGGGAAGTACCTCCCTCAGCTCAAGCTGTCTTGTGAAGCTGTGCCCTGTGGTGTTTCACTCACCTGTGCAAGGCATGTCTGTGTACCTATCTTCAAAGATAACTGGCAGCGTGTTCCAGTCCCCATCGATGTCCAGGCATTCCGCCGGCAGCGGGGGCATGCTGGTGAAATAATCCGAATTACGAATTTCTGTAGAAATCTGTGCGTGGCTTTGGATCCTGGCAGCAAAGTACAAAACAAATTGAGTGTTTGAGTAGTTACTGTGCTGTTTCTCCATTACTCCTGCAAGCCCAGATATGCAGGCAGAAGACGGTTAATGTGTTTAAAAGGAGAGGGAAGCGGTATTGTATGATGGGGGGTACCCAGAACTCTAGAAGGTTCCCATCTCTCAGTTAGAGATATCTACAACTTGCACAATCCCTTCCTGAAAAACCTCAGTGTTTTTGAAATTATTCCAGATTCCACTTCCACAGGCTCCTGTTAGCTGCCATAACCCATTGCTGTCCTCCCAAGGGTCTCGGCTGCTGGCTGGGACTGGATCACTCAGTTGGTTTCTGGTCAGGAAATGAGGTCTGTCACTCTGGCTGTGGTCAGAGTTTCAAAAGCCAGATGCAGGAAGCAATAATAAAAATTTGGTTGAGCAGTACAGGGAGGAACAAAGCCAAGAGGGATGCATGGTAAGTCCTCTATCTCACTTATACCAGACGTCAGAGCACTGCGGTATCTCACACATGTAATAATCTGGAAGAGCTAAGGCACACTAATTCAGCCACTGTCTCTTGGCAGAGTCATAGAGTCACAGAATGGTTTGAGTTTGAAAGGACCTTTAAGATCATTTAGTTCTAACCCCCTTGACATTGGCAGGGACACCTTCCACCAGACCAGGTTGCTCAACGTGTCCTTGAATACTTCCAGGGATGGGGCAGCCACAGCGTTTCTGAACAACCCATTCCACTGCCCCACCACCTTCACAGTAAAGAATTTTTTTCTAATATCTAATCTAAATCTACTCTCTTTCAGTTAAAAGCCATTCCCCCTTGTCCTATCCCTACATGTCCTAGTAAAAAATCCCTCTCTGGCTTTTTTGTAGCCCCTCATCTGTTTCCATCATTTGGGCCACTCAGAATGCTACCTGGCTCTCCTCAGTGAATGTGACATTAAACTGGCAGATGAATATGTGTTTGGCTATAATAAATACAATAATTTTTATTTCTGATGAGCTTTCCTATTTAAACATCTGTCTCAAAAAATAATGTGAAATATAAAGAGTAAGGAAAAAAGATTTTCATAGATGGTCAGCTGAAAGCAAATCTGTTCTTCATCTTAAAGCCATTACCCCTTGTCTGATTACTACTTACCCTTGTGAAAAAGATGAATAACTGATATTAAAATGAGTGAGGAGAAATATTTTTGTCTGTAAAATCTAGGGAGAGTATGTCACCTACTAGAGGCCTCCACTCTGTGCCATACCTGGCCTACTGAAAATGGTGTGTCCTCTTCTGCCTAAGTAGTCAAATGCTGCCAGGTACATACGTGCACAGCCTCACACAAACCCACAACAGCACGGGAGGCAAAAAAACAGCTCTTGTCTCGTAAGAAGGAAAAAAAAAAATGGGGGGAAAAACCTTACTGCTTGAGGTGGTTGTACAGCACCTGGCACACTGAGCACTGATCTCAGCTGGAGACTGTGTGAAACCAATTAATAATCCCTACTACCACTCCCAATATTAATAATACTCTGACAGCCAAGACTGTTTTTCCAACTACATCATCTGGCAAATTCAGAAAGGAAACGTGACTCTGCCACGAGGCCTGTATAGACCGGATTTTCTACACAGACCAATTAATAATTTTTTTAACTATTTTGTTTGGTTTTCTTTTTTTACTTACTCTCCTTGATAATCACTGAGAAAAACATTATGTTTATCTGTAGGAAATGCGGTACTTCTGTGGCTGCCTGGAGCAATAGAAGCACTTCATGCAATTAGGCTTCCCCCTGTGCAGGGTTATATTTGTTTGAACGGGACCACGAGTGTCTGTGTCCTCACCACAGGATCTTGACATGGGGTTTTCCTTGTACACAGCTCACTAAAATCCTGACATGGGAGAACCAAGTGAACACAGCTGGGCCCCTGCAGCCACGGTGTTGCTCTAATTTGGCAGAACAAGGCAGCCTTGTACAACCCATCCACTAATGAAGTCATGGCCCTTTCCATCAACACTGTATCAGCCTTAATGTCCCCAGTGACAGCTCTGAGAAAAGCAATTTTCTCCTTTGCACTAGGTCAGAAGCAAATATCTCACTTAAGAATCATCATTGTGACGGGACCTGATGCCATGGCCTTTCAACCCCTTCTGAAAGACGGGTTACACAGCGGTAATGTTGTGGTCTGCCCATGGTGACAAATAGTCTGGATAACCTTCATTACTCATAAATTCAAATCTAAGCATTTTTCTTTGAACTCTGCCTTCAGGGGCCAGGTCCTGAGTATCATCCAAGTGCTCCACTTGGGTTCATTGGCTAAAACCAAAGGCAGAATTTGCCCTGGTGTAGATTTAAGACTGGCTCCTCATACTTCCCAGTTTGGTTACAAGCAGGAACCGTCCAGCAGAAAGAAATACTTGCCTTGGAATGGTTTAGATCATATTTTTATGACTGCAGCCCAGTGCAATGTTTGTTTTCCTGGTCTGTTTTGCATGTTTGGTTCTTGGTCAATTAATTATCAGCCCTGAGCTCACATCACACCCATGTTTTCTCCAGCTGACATGGTGCTATTCCCCATTCCTGCCCTTCACTGCTGCATCTAGTCAACACCCACAGTTTTACATTGCCTGTTTAATGCTCCAGTCTCCATTTAATTTATTGAATTTAATCAATTGCATTTAAATATCCCTTCTGCTAGAGAGAGTAGGGCTGGACTAAACAATGAAAAAATACGACTGCTTACCTCAAAATCTATATTAGGGATGGTAAAAAGCTAGTTTGTAAATGCTGTTGCTTATCAACAGGTATTTCCCATTAAAAGTACCAGTGCTGGATCTGGTGTATTTGTTTTAGGATGTTACCTGAAGAATGGTAAACACACACATATATATATATATATATATATATGAAGCTTGAAATTAATTATTTCAGGGGCCTGCCAGATCAGTCACTTATTTTTGAAACTCATTTCAATAGGTTTACAATATGGAGCTAAAACAGACCCAATGACCTCTCTCAAACCAAACTCCTTCATAACCTGCAGAAAAAGATCTCATTCCCGATTGCAAAATATTTTAAAGTAAATTTTTAGTCATTCCACGATAGGTGAGTAATAATGGGTTACTTACAGGCCTTCCTGGAACATGAGCACAGCAGGTTTCTGGTGCTCAGTGTAGAAGAAGGCTTCTGAGAATCTCCTCACCTGAGAGAGAGAGAGATACACACAAATTAAACCTAAGTTGTGCTGAAGGGTGACAAGTGCCATCAGTCTAAGAACAGAGCAGTGACTCTCAGGACCAGATTCCTTAGTGTTGACATTAAAAAAGAGTTCAATTCTGTTTCATCTTCCCAGTTCAGCACAAAGCAGCTGGTGTTGTTGCATATTTTGCTGCAATATGCAACAAAATACCTCTTCTTACTTCTGAGGTAAGAAGAGTCCCTTGACAATAAACCAAAGTTTGGTTATCTGCATCTTCTGACTACTTTTCTAAAAAGCTGTCAAATTTTCCATTTTCCCCTCTATTGTTAAAGTGCGGAAGATTTATTCTTTTCCCACTGTGCAAAAAGCAGTAGTGGAGTGATTTATTAAATTAGAACAATTCATAATTGACCGTCTCTTCTGTGGGAACATCCACAGTGACTCTCAAACTATTGTGACAGCAAAAGAAGTCTGACATATCAGTGCAGAGAAGAATAAGCCCTATCATGGTAGAAACACACCTGCCTATGTCATGATACTTACAAACTGAGAACTCTTCAAATACCTTCATGGACATTAGATCTGTTCAGTGTTGGATAATCAATTACAAAAGAGCCATGGATCTGAAGTGGCTGGCAGAGCACAGACTGTGAAATAAGCTATAAAAAATTCAGTGCTGTCATCTGCCCTGGAATACGCTTTGAGTTTAAATGAATCAAGCATAATATGCAATCAAATGTACTGAGCTGTTAAACTGCAGACCATACATTCCTAATAATAATTGTAAAATTCACCTCTGTTAAAGGGACAGAAAATGGCAGAAAAAAGCATGTCAGAGCATCTCAGCATCTCCCTAAATCCCAGCTGTGCTTTAGCAAATGGCTTTTCTGAACAAAGGACAAGCACCCCTTCAAAAAGACTGCATCTTAAGAGTATCTTATCTTAACAGTAAATCCTATCTTAACAGTAGGATTTTTCATCTCAGGGTCTCACACCGTTTTCTAGAGGTGACAAAGTATAATTACACCCAGTTTATATGGGGAGGAACCAAAGCATACACAGTTATGTAATTTGACAGAGGTCAAGAAGATAGTTGGCATCAGTCGAAGCTGGAACAAACCACAGGCTGAGATTCACCTTGCTGGAGCTGGGAGCGTACAAAGTTGGGTCCTTTGGCTGAAAGCCACCCAGGTCCCCTCAGAGTCAAGGGAGACCTCGTCCCACTAACCAGGGGAGTTTCAGCATCAGGCACTCAGCCACTTCTTCCTGAATTTTATGCCCTATTTTTGCAAGCTCCAGGGGAGACTTGTCCTGGTCACTCTGACCTCCACTGACTTTGACAGGAGCAAAACCAAAAGCTGAGGCATCAATACCTACACTGTACACTCCTAATTCATGCAAGGTGAATCCTGCCCTTTTCTCTGCTGTCCCTACTCTAACGATTAGATCAGACTTTGAGTTCAGCTCAGGTGATGTGCTGAACCGGTGTCTGGTCAATAACCAAGAACGTCCTGATGGAAGACAGAGCACTTGCTGAACTAATCAGATAAGCAGATCTGACAACATTCTCTGAAATGACAAGTGATTTTGTGCCTTCTTTATTACCAGGTACAAGAAGCAATTTCAACATCAACAATATTAATATTTTGTTGTGTGCGCTTCACTGTGAGAAAGGCAAATAGCTGTATACATGACAGTGAAGAAAACAAACTCATATTCCTTATGGTAGTTTTGTGAAACCAGTTGAGATGAAATCATATTTTTTTATTTGTCACGGTGATGTTTGGGTTTTTTAAAACAAGTGTTTGTGATTTACAGATATCTATCAAGTATAGGTGACATTTACCCCTTCCCACCCACCTCCTGTTCTGTGTCTGATCCTGGTGTTCAAAGTCTACTCATTTTACGTAGGATCTTGGGTCACACAAACTCAACAGTCTTCATTCCAGAAACTGAAATCAGTAATTTCAAATCCTTGGCTTAACCTCTTCTTCCTCTCCTCTTCAACTGTTGTTGTGCTTACTCTATTTCATGTAAATAGTCATAGAGGCAGAATTGCATTGGAAATATACATCCAAATAAATCTCTAATGTTTATCAAGAGGTGACCGTTACTGAACTTGCTTTTAACTTCTTAACATTACCCTTAGCATGTGATGTTCCTGAGTCAGATAAGCTGTGACTTCTGGATGGAGCGTTGCCACCTCTAGGAACTGGGTCCACAGAGCCAGGAGGTGAGAGCAAAGCCAGGCAAGGTCCTTGCTTATCTGTTCTGCTATCTTCTCTGGATTGCTCAGCAGCTGGAGGAGAGAAAGGAAATTATGAGATCAAAAAGTGTTATGAAAAAGATTCAGTTCATACATCAGATTAAGTCCTTTTGGGAACAACAGCAACAAGAAAATTTCTTGAAATTTTTCAAGAAAAATATCTCTTGATTTAGGAATATTATTACTAAAGCTAACTTTTTCAGTTATTTTACCCCAAATAAAGCTGGTGAGACATTTTCTTTTACTCTTTAAAATCACATATTTTAGAGCAAAGGGTCTCAGCTATGCAATTAGAGAGCAAGAAGTGGGAACAGATAATTTTTTGCAGACACTTTACTGCAGGTGCAGTAACTGGGGCGGGTGGAAATCAAAGCGTGTGGATTCCAAATTGTCCACTAGATGGTGCTGGATGCTCTGAAATAATAAACCATGGCTCTGTTAGGAAAAGGAGCCCTCTCAGCCATGTCACATTAGGATACAGATGGGTGATGGAGGGGGAATCAAACAAGAAACCTCAAACCAAAACGCTGTGTCCTCAACACATGATGAAAACAGACAGCCCAGAGTGGGCTCTTGCCTGTGTCCCACACTAGAACATGCTGGGGCTCTGTTTGCCCTCCAGCTTTGTGCTAAAGCTCTGTGAGAAAGCAAAGTCTCTGCACATCAAACTTCCTGGTTTCTCAATTTCATGGAATCATACAGTTGTAGAATGGGTTGGGTTAAAGATCTTCTTCCAACTCCCTGCCATGTGCAGAGACACCTTTCACTAGACCAGGCTGCTCAGAGCCCCATCCAGCCTGGCCTTGAACACTCCCAGGGATGGGGGAACCACAGCTTCTCTGGGCAACCTGTGCCTGTGTCTCACCACTCTCACAATAAAGGATTTCTACCTAATATCTCACCTAAACTTGCCTTCTGTCAGTTTAACACCATGCCCATTTGTCCTAACACTACATACCCTTGTAAAAAGTCCCTTTCCAGCTCTCCTGTAGCCCCCTTTAGGTACTGGAAGGTGTTAAATTTTCTCCATGGAGTCTCCTCCAGGATGAACAAACCCAGGTCTCTTAACTTGTCAATTTGCTAATTTCTTTAATGAGAGACCAACATTGCTTTTACCTCCATATTATTCACCAGGTCTTTTTTTTTTTGGTTAGGACTGCACTCTAGCTGAAAGCCTGCTTATTTTTCACAGTTTATTATGCAGGTAGTTTGCAGATTGGTGACACTGCAAACTAAGCCATGATTAAAAGCAAATTGTCTGTGTGTGAGAGAAGCAGGGAAAATTCGTGTGTGGATAAAACAGGTATTGTCACTGTGTTTACACTGTTTGGATGCTATTCTGTTTTAATCACTTGTCCAAAATGGCACAAGCTCCAGCACCCGTTCTGGTACGGGAAAAATCAGGGGGATACTGGGAAACAAAAGATCCTGCCCAAACATTTCCCTTTGCAGAGTCAGGGCACAACTTTATTTATGGCACCCAATTTTATATGGTGTATGTCAACGTTAATTTTTTATTTGTTAAGTCAGTAAGCTGTTCCTTACAGCATAAACTGAAGGCTCAGTCTTCAAGGAAGATGCATTATTAATGCAAGTCATCTTAGGAATAGGTGTGTGATGGCTATTTTTCTAGTTTATTGGTTGTCAAATATTTGAATTTGTCAGAGAGGGAGGGAGAAAAGAAGGAAGGAGAGAAGGAAGGAAGGAAGGAAGGAAGGAAGGAAGGAAGGAAGGAAGGAAGGAAGGTACTATTTCTAATTGTGAGAGTCTTACTGCACTGAAACTTAGTCCAAAGGAGACTCTAGATTGTGTTGTCTGTCCTATACCCTTACAACTTCTAAATCTAGTAGAGATGAGCCCAATAAGTTATGCTACTCTAAATCAATGTTATGTGAAATCAGATTTCCTTCAAAGTATCCAAGTCAGGACTTTAATAAATTTGTCATTTGAAACAGTTTTCAAGCCATGGCTGACAAACATTAGCTCACAATTTGTAACAGGAGTGTAAATGGACTTCTCATTTGGTTTGGACTCATCTTCCCTCCATTAATCGTTACCAAATTCACTTCCCCAGGGAAGTGGTGGAATCACCAACCCTGGAATTGTTAAAAAAAATGAGTAGGTGGCACTTTATTTATATGGTTTACTGGGCATGGTGATATTCAGTCAAAGGATGGACTTCATGATCTTGGAGGTCTTTTCCAAACTTAATGATTCTGTGATCCTACGATAAATAAAATATATGAAATATCTTATATCTCATATCAAAGCTGAGCACTTTTTCCAGTGATCAGCTGGCACTTGCATTTCTTCGTGGCACTCTTGATGACTTGTCTTTGTCTCACTTGAAATAAACTTGGCAGAAGGAAGTTCAAGAGAGTAGTTCAGTCACTTCTGTGCCAAAATCACTTTTTTGCTCCCATGAGCCCCCAAACACATTTAGGTATTTTTATTTGAAAATATATGGTTGTACAACCTGCCAAAGTATCTTTTCTCCTGCCAGCAGAAAAACTATAATTGCAACCTACCCCAAATAATTTTTTTGTCATCCTGATACTCAGGGCTAGGCTCACCAAAGGATGTTAGAACAATCCAGCTGGTGACTTGTTAAAAGTGACAGGAACACCTTATACACAACCAATCAAAGTTACATGAAATAGTTGGTGGAAGAGAAACAGACAACAAACTTTCTGATGGCACCAAATTCCCTTTTTCCCTGCTCTGATACATGACTGGGCTGTCTCAGCGCACTTGAAAAACAGACTTGAAAAACATATGGGCAGGTTCTGATGAAGGAAATACCTGCAGCTCCATACAAAGCTGGGATAATGTCTCTTCCACAGATAGCTCCTCTGGGGAAAAAACACAAAGAAAGACATCAGGTTTGAGAACACTGGATGTGAAATATTAATGCTCTGCTGTTTATTCATGAGAGAAATTGGTCATTTGGTATTCTTGCCTGACAGACGAGTTTCTGTTTGGGTGTGGGCACTCCGCAACCCACTTTGTACTGGTGCAGGTGCAACTTCTGCTTATGCAACCTGGGCCATTAAACCAGTAGAAGCTGTTGTTTTTGTGGCCACAAAGACAACAGAATTTGGCTTCTTGTCTACTCTCTTTTACTAAAAGTTTGATTTTTAGCCTTTGGTATTTATGGCCAACTGTAGAACTGAATACAGAGTCTGAGCAAATGATGTGCAAGGAAGACTTGTCCCTGTTGTGCTAGAGAGGACTGTGTAACATCATCAAATTCCTGGCTAGTAAAAGATTGGGCATCTCTGTACTGCCTTGTGAAGTTGGAATTACCTCACCACTGCAAGCAGCAGGGTTTTGATGTATTCCTGAGACAACCCAGAACAGGGACACCCCACTTTAAATGCACCACAGACTATCAGGCAAAGGAGGACATCAATCAACTCTCCGACTTTGGCAGCTTGATTTCTCAATGTGGAACTTTCTAATGGTGTCCGTAAAGAAACAAAAGAGGAACAAAGCAGAACAACTCACAGAATAATCCCCTTCCCAATCCCCAAATTTCCCTTCTCAGACAGCAGTAATAAATGGGAAAGGAACAGACTTGCTCAGAGTAGTGCCAGAGAAGAGATCCAATCTTAGCTGGTAAAATTTGGGAAATAACCATTCCCACTATTAATGTCTAAAGTAAGCTACTTTCTTTTTTAATATACTACTCAGGAAGCTAGAAATAAAACAAGAATTAAGGAAATATGCAGAGATTTATATTCATGGATTTATCTTAACTTTCTGTAAAAACCTATGAGATTAATATGACCAATATAGATGGTACAATTGACTGAGTCATTTAGATTTTTCCCCTGGTCAGTAAAGAAATATAGCAAGTACAAGGTGCAGTTTATGCCATCCCAAATTAGAAAGCACTACCTGTGTCAAATAACATATATTTAAATGGGCGTGTTTCACCCCAATGAATGTAAGGAGACAGATATAAAAGTTTGGTTTATATTCATCTTACTGCGTGAATCTTACACCCCATAATTTTACTGAGTTTTGCAACAGGTGTCAGAAAATCAGCCTTAAAACTAAATCTTTAGATTTTCAGACTGTGAATAAAATGATGCAAATAACACTCTGCTCAAGAGGCTAAAAAGGGCATTTGCATTTAGAAAATTTTCATGCATTACAAGAAGTACATTTGCAAATGAAGTGCCTGCTTCACTACCACTATTCGTTTCAAAACCAAATGCTGTTTAGAACATTAGTATGTGCTCTGGGGTGGTCGTGGAGTTGTGGTCACTCACCCATGCATAACTCTGCCATCTCACAACCTATAACCCTGTCTGGGCGAGCCACAAATCATCTACTACCTATAATAGATAGATCCTGAAGCAGTTTTGTTGCATGTTCTATTCTGTCTGAGAGCTCATAAGCTGCAAATTAAAATTTTGGTTTTTTCTCTTGCACTTGGATTGAATAACACAGTATGTTACTTACCTATGACTTTTAGACTGTCTTGAAGGAAAATATATGTTGGGGAACAAGACATGAAGTGGCAAATAGGATCTATCAAGTCCCTGAGTATGTGAAGCACAATGCATTGTGTTTGACAGTTCTTATACATAAGGACTACACTGGAAAATTTTACTCCCTTTTAAAACCTGTTGGCCAATGCAATCAACCTTTCTAATGTAATTATCTCTGCAACATAATAAAACTGATTACTTCAAAACCTGCACACCACAGAAATACAAAGACACAATGTGAAATGTGAAATTATGAGCCACATTCCTTGAATTCAAAGAAACAGGTGAGACAGTGGGATTTAGTCAGGAATGTGTCTCATTTTCATAGGACCTCATGCTCTCATTACAAAGATGACTAAACACAAATTACAGAGCTCCATCCTGCAGATCCAGGCAGCCAGCATTTGCACATTAGACCCAACAGGCCTGACCAGCCAAAAAACCTTCTGCCAAAAAACCCATAAAATCTATTAAACAATTGAATTAGGAAGGAAATCAGATTAATTCTGAAGAGCAAGTTGTAATTGACAGGGAAGAAATATATTGCAAGTTACAAAGAAGGGAGTATAATTTAAACCCACTCATACCACCTTTCAGATTTTTCTTTTCAATTATAAAAAATGTTTGCTCAAGAGAAAAAATATATTAAGAGTCTTCCCAAGAGTTCATGGCCATTCAGAACTGGAAGTTACACTTTTCAAAATGCAACTGAGGCCAAAAATCACTGAAAGGCAAGTATTCTGAGAAATGTATCAAAATATTTTATCCATCTACACATCAGGCCACATCCTATAAAAGGATTCACATAAGCTGAGGAGTCAGTCATCTTTAACAGTGTGCAAAAATAAACACTAATCAGACAACACAGATGAAAATCCCTTGAAGTCTCTGAACAGACCAAGAATTTTGGTACAAAAATGTGTGTTTAAAAATGCAGCACTCTAAAATATTCAGTGATTTTAAATGTCTTTTCACTTACCCAACTTCAGCTGTGGTAAATCAGGAATCTCGTTCATTAGGAGGGTGTAGTACGTGTGAAGACCCCTTTGAGCATTCAAGAGCAGAAGACAGAGATCCTTATGCCACTTGTACGCATGCTGCATGCAGTTTTCAGATGGGACATAAAAGCTGCCCTGTGTAGAAAAAGTGTCAAGAAAATAAATCACAGAAATTAAAATTCATGGTCTCCATTTGTGCAACAGGTTTCCACAAAAACCCAGTTGTGGACAGTCTCCACCCAGATGTGGATTCATCTCTTTTTACAAGAGTATATAACGATAGGACAAGGGGTAATGGCTTTAAACTAAAAAAGTGTAGGTTTAGACACTATGTTAGGAACAAAATTCTTTACTGTTAGGGTGGTGAGGTCCTGGCACAGGTTTTCCAGAGAAGCTGTGGCTGCCCCATCCCTGGGAGTGTTCAGTGCCAGGTTGGATGGGGCTTGGAGTAACCTGGTCTAGTGGAAGTTGTCTCTGCCCATGGCAGGGGATTGGAACTAGATGGTATTTCAGGTCCCTTCCAACTCAAGCCATCCTGTGATTCTTCAATTCTAATCAAGCAGATGGCACCAAAGAGAGATTTTAACCATCCCAACCTCCCAGCCACCCAAACCAGCTAGATGTGTAATCCAATAGTATCTCATTCTACATGTTCATTTTGCCCAAACTGTAACAAAACCATAAGGTCTCTGCAAGGCTGTCACATGCACAGACCCCTCAGACCAAACAATCCAACAGAGTAATCTATTTCTGTCCGTCCCACATGTCCCACTGTGGAGCCAGTGTCTCTCCCCACAACACAGAGTGCGCTGTGCAAAATACACCCTCTCTGCTGGAGGAGGAGGGGTGGAAAGAACTGTAAAGATGGCTGCATTCACTTTCCTTTTCCCTCCTTATCGCCTCCTGCAAAGGTGATAGCTTGATGGTACCATGGTATGCTTTGTTATCTGTATTAGTGAACAAATGCAGATGGCATTGCTATCCCATCAACAAATATGAGCCACTCTGTACTCCAGGATCAATGTCTGTGTTAGTATATCTCGTGGGAGAATGTAATAGGACAGATCCCAGCACGTTTACTACAAATATTTCCCAAACACACTTTTACACTTAGAATGTAAGCTGAGTTTTCATTAGGGCACCATAAATCAGAAGTTTACACTTCTGTCAAAAGATGCTTGTATAAATTACTGATATTTGAAATTTGCACTGCTTAGGTTTAAAATGGAACTACTTATTAATCCTTGAGTTTGTGAAACATGGACAATTTGCAACTTAGT
Source organism: Rhagologus leucostigma (assembly GCA_013397725.1). NCBI lineage: Eukaryota > Metazoa > Chordata > Aves > Passeriformes > Rhagologus > Rhagologus leucostigma. The sequence continues at coordinate 247,451 of VZTD01004853.1, forward strand.
CCACTGCTTATCACTCCTGGGGTAAGAATACAATTCTTACAGGCCAGCCAGGTGCTGACTGCCTTTTTGGACAGTCCCAAAAGCTGTGCATCTCCAGGAGCAACAGGGAAGAACCAACCACACGCCAGTGCATCTCCTGTTTTCTTCTCCCTTTGACTTCCCTAAAACCTGTATTTCACAACTCTTGGCCTGAGCCAGGATGTTTCCTTCAGCTTCTCATGCAAATCTTCAAGAAGTTAACTAGAATTCTGTGGTAGGCACAAAGGGAAATGCTCTCCAGACCTGCAGAGAAACAGCTGATGATAATTGACAGAGTTGGCTGTTCTTCAAAGGTTTCGAAATCTCCAGCCTCAGCATGAATAGTTTTCACTCTCACCATGGCCAAAACAAAAAAGAGAGCATAAAGAAACGCTGCTCAAAACAATAGAAAATTGGAAGTGGATTGATGTACAATGTCATGAAAATATGACCTCCTTTATTATCCACTGCTGATTTTTTTAGGCAAAAATTAGTCTGGCTTTTAAATGCTACACTGATGAGCAGAAGGAAGAAAGTGAGTTAATTTCATAGTTTATATAAATGCTATAACATGGTGTTGTGCATGACTACACTTTAATAGGTCTATTTTCTGCCATTCCTTGGCACAGATTATAGCTTAAACATAAAAAGTAATAGGAAAATGCACCTGCAGGTGAGTTCAAAACTTACATGAATGAAAGATGTTCAAAATATTACTCAATTAGTCCAGTTTTGAATTCTTTAGCATTTGTCTTCCTATCTTATGGTGCTTTTTAAAATTTGTCCTCAGCTAATTTACACTGGACAATTGACCACATGTTCTACACTGTAGACATAGAATTAGGAGCACAGAGTACAACCACAGCAGGCACGTAAAATGTTCTCTAGCATTTCTCTCCATTGCAATGTAAACTTCAAATTACTGTAAGATATGGATGGTATACCAGTGTGAATAGAGAGCTGACAAGATTGCTCTGAGCTCTCTTTTCTCTTCCTGTCCCTGCTCTCTGGGAAGGCTGTCTGTGCCAAAGAAAGGTGCTGTGCTTTGAGAATGCCATTGCACGAGAGGAACAGTGCTGCACAGACCAGGAGTAAGAGGGCATATCAGTAAGCATTTTGATGAAATTCTATTAAATGGCGACTGGCTTTGAAACCCTGTTGTTTAATGGGAACATCCATCCTTATTTGAAAAATCTTTTTGTTGAGGTGGAAAGTGAGCGTGACAGAAAAAAAGGCGACAAGCTCCAAATTTCTGGTTCTTCAGGGACCTAAAGACATTACTGCTCTCACAGGACTGCTTCTTCTGAAAGTTGTCACATACGTACAGGATACAGAGCTGGACATTACAGAGATTATTAAACTCACCTCAGGGACAGTTTAAACTAATGTGAACTAAGGTCTGTGCATCTTCATCTGCAGGGACCCCAGCAGGGCAGGCATCTGTTAGATGATGCCATTATAAACTGCTGCAGCTAAATCAGCTTATCCATCACTTGTCAGTAAGCTGAGAAATGTCAAGAAATGTCTTCCTTTGGGATGGTCTAAAAATTGCAGACCTTTCACATTTGCTATTTTAATTGCCTCTTCTGTGCATTTATTCAGGTGTTTCCCTATTTCCTTGCCAATAGCCTGGAACAGGGACTCCGACTACAATATTAACAAATCAAGTTTGGTAACAAACATGTCACATGCTGTTCTAAGGGAAAACACTGCTGTAAAACCAACACTCAGAAAAAAACCGGTGGCTTTGACCCATTAAACAGCTATAAAGTGCTCAGCTTTCCAGGTTTCTTGACTCAGGATGACAGATGTCGGTTTGCTTCTGGTTAAGACAAAACTCTCATTAAACCGAAAAATAATACTGACATGGACAATCCCACCTTGCACAAAGCCTGATGGCTGCTCTGGGCTTGTAATAGCCATTGTAAAAGTACATGTTGGTTTCCTTTGTAAAGATTCTCATGACCTGTTGAACTTATTCCTTTGGCCTACTGTTATTTTAATCTCTTTAGTTTGTAGGTAGACAGATTCTTCTATGCTGGTTGTAAAATGCATCTGCAGATTTCTTTTTCCAAGACCCCTTCTGTCTGTAATGGTAGACTGCATCTCTGGCTTTTGCCCTGTTCTATTTCTGAAAATTTTGGGAGGACATGAATGCCTGACAAATCTCACTTCAAGGCTTAAGACCTAAAGGCACTCTGATAGCAAAGATGGATGACAACACAGAAGCTAGTAGAACTGACACAAAAGGATTTCTTCCATTGTGCCAACATTGTTAAAGCAAAATAGATCAAGAAAGTCAAGACATTAGGAAAAAAGGCAGTCCAGAGACTCGTCCAATACAGGATGGAAATTCTCCTTAGCCCTCCTTTTGTTCTGGATGTATTTATACAAATATTTTGTATTCTTTCAGCAGTAGCCAAATTAAGTTCTACCTGAACTTTGGCTGTTCGAATTTTCTCCTTGCATAAAATCACAACACCCTTGTAGTCCTCCTGAGTTTCCTGCAGCTTCTTCCAAAGGTCATAAACTCTCAGATAAAGAGCTCTGAAGCTCTTTTCTCATGAAGAATCCTGGGCATATAGGCCTAATTTCTCCATTTCCCTGTTTACTGTGATCGTCATCAATCGTAGAGTTATAGGATGGTTTGGATTGGAAGGGACCTTAAAGGTCATCTAGTTCCAAACCCCCAGCAATGGGTAGGGAGACCTCACACCAAATGATCACATAAAGAAAAACCTAGACAAATGCAAGATAAAAACTACTTCCGAGTGTTTTGGAAATGCAAAGGCTTTAGTTCACTTTGATCATGATGTGCAAAGCTGGACCCCAACACTGGACCATCACTGACCCTTTTCCATCTATCCTCTAAGCTGGTCTGCTAGGTTTACCCAGCCAAGTACAATAGCCTTCGATATCAACAACCCCAAACAAACTAAACATTCCTGGCAGTATGCCTGCTGAATACATTTAAGTAAATCAGCCTTTTAAATGAATAGGTTCCCTGTGCAATGCTCTTATCAGTCAACAGATTCCTCCTATAATTAGACTGCATTGCTTTATAAATGTACTTTTCCTTTATACCAAGAGAAAGGAAAATTACTTGCAAAAAGCAAACACCTTCATCAAATAAGGTTCATGTCAATTCATTATTCAAATGCAGAGAACAATTTGTGGATATTCACTTCCAGTGTACTGCATCTATCTAATATCAAAAGGCACCAATTGAATTTATGCCTTGTAATGTGCAGTTAAGTAGCTTGTATTTGTTTTGTATTAAAGCAGTTTCATGAGCTATGTTAACTATGTGCAACGTTCAACAATAGCACTAACAGTTGGTAAATGAGACCCTTTATGTTTAATCTAACTCTTAACACATTTCACGATTCAGATTCAAATTGCTTGTCAGGAATTTTAATATACTAAAAAGCCGTTTCAGTCTAAATAGACAAGTTTTGCAGTCTCCAAATGTTTTCCAGTAGCAGAGAGAGCTACCCTACCTTACCTGCCTCTGGGAAAGATCTAGAGAACTGCTTGAAACTGAGGGATAAATCTCAGCATCCCAAGATAATTCAGTTTCTAAGTCCACAGCATCTGCCCGTTTGTCTGCAAGCCCATTTTGATTACCTAAATGAAAATTTTATTCTGGCTTCAAACCCAAGGACCAAGGCTTTACTCTCTACTTTGGATGTTGTTTTCTAAGATAGATTTCCTGTTATTTGGTGGTTGAAAATTAAATTATAGTTATGTCTTGAGCTAAAACTTTAGTGTTTCCACTTCACTAGTGAACGTGCTTGAGCAGTAGTGGGAGCAGGACAAGTTTTTACTTCATTTTCTGAAACTGGTTGCATGTCAGAAATTATTTTTGTCTTAAAGAGGTTATCATGTAAATAAGTTAAAATGAACACTCAGAGAAAGCTGAAGAGGCAAAGAATATCTTTTGAGCCATTCTTATGACAGAAATTACATGAAATTTAAAGAGAAAAAAGAATCTAGATGATGTAAAATGAAAAACTTTTGATGATGATATTTCATGAGGAAAACAACAACCAAGCAATAAAAACGAAAACAAAACAAAACAAAACAAGGAAAAATTCTGCATTTGGGTTGACTAAGAATATTTTTATAAATATATATATTATATATTATATACTATATAGAGAATATATAGAGAAAACATAAATGTATACATATATAATCATTGTAGAAGTTTAGATTGGATATTAATAAAGATTTCTTCATGGAAAGGGTTGTCAAGCATAGGAACATGTTGCCCAGGAAAGTGGTGGAATCACTATCCCTGGAAGTGTTCAAAAATCCCATAGATGTGGCACTTGAGGACATGATTTAACGGTGAAAGTGATGGTGGTGCTGAGCTGACAGCTGGTCTTGATAACCTTAAAGGTCTTTTCCACCCCTAATGATTCTATATGTGTGTATGTATATGTCTATTTACATCTCCATTCAGCTATGGAAAAAAGCCAAACCCAAACAACTCCCCCTCATTAATTCATTCATCAATACAAACATCTTCTAGATCCCTGTGCCAGGCAGTGAAAAATTATCAGCAAATCTAAAAAAAACTCTGTAGGTTAAAGACCTGGAAGCCCACAGTGGCCAAATTGTGGATGCCATTCTGTGGTGATACTTCTCAGTGGTGATTTCTTCTCAGCCTAGTTTTGGAATTTTGAACATTTTTATTATTTTTATTAAGCAACCGCAGACTACATATAACAGGCGTGGTACACAAATCTCGGTCCTATCTGGCAGAAAATCTGTTCATCTCTGTTCCTTATCTGTCAGCAGCAGATATGTGAACACAGAACTTTCTTGAGGGTAGGGTGACACCCACATAAGCCAGCTCCTGTAAACTTCTTTCCTCTAATATCCACTAACAGGAAGACAGCATGCTTATGGGAGGAACAGTTATGGAAAACTAGGAAAATTAATATTTTCCATTTTAACAAGTAAAACCGAGGACCAAACATTTAAGATAAATAGATATATTGAACTAGGATGCACTTGAATGTGTATATTCTATCAACTTAATAAACTGCATAGAAAAGGAGACCCTATATTGATTTACTAGTCTGTATTTGCTGTGATGGTTCATTATCCAATGCTCTAAAATAAAAGCAAAATCATTATAATATATGTAAATTCTATTTCAGTGACACTAATAACACTAATCCAAAGCTTCAATAAAGGGCAATAATTAGAAAGGCATTGACAATATATGGAACTATTTATGTTATGCCTCTCACTAAATTTGTTATGTAAGAAAATGTAGGTTGGTATTTCATAAATACAATTTGACATTTATATTACCTCTAAAAGTTAGAGCTACTTTGTCAAAACCCCTGGGATAAAAGCACAGTAGAAAAAATATTTGACATTTTAGTCAGATTTAGTGACAGGTTCAGTGATAATTTACACTTTGTAGAAAATCAGCAGTTAGAAAGTATTTCACTTGAGGCCCTTAAAAAATAGGCCTGAAAAAGAGCATTCTTTGCACAGGTAGAAGAGAATTCTCCTGGTCAGCTCTAATGATTGTGGTTTCAATACTATAAGTCACTGTTCTAAATACAGGCTGTAGGTTTATTACTTACAATTGGCCAGGCAAGAAGAAGTGGCCAGGAAAATATTTTTTAGGAAAATTACCATTTAAAAAATATCATTCTAGTAAAGCAAAAGTGTTTCACAGATTACACTGACTTCCCTTAAAGTTATTCTAGGAGAAAAAACACTGACAGTGTTCCAAATGTCTCATATTGACCCGCTGATTTTTCATTTAAAATAAAATTTCTGGCTTTTTTTAAATTTTCTTTTTCATCAAGATAAAGTTCATATAGCAATATATTGTCAAATTTAAAGGTTGAAAAGAAACCCCAAAATACTTTTGTTCACACACAGATGTTTTGGTTTCTTGTGGTCTTTTTCCCAGATTTTTCCTTTAGGGGAAATTAAACAATTTTTTAATTTCTATGCAATTGTTTGAAGTCTATTTCTCACATCACTTTAAAAACTGAACCTAGTGACTGGAGGTTATGTTACATCCTACATATCATCACAAATGTCTACAACGTGTAAAGGAACACATAAGGTATTCTATAGAAGTTTCTGAAAAATTCTGATTATGATAAATAAGAAGGAGAAAAAATCCTTTTTCTCCTCTGATCTCTCGGGTTATACATCACCACAGAGAAAATTAAAGCCATAAAAACATTGCTTTAGCAGTAAATTAAGCGCTGGGGAAAATGTCCCATGAAAGTCAGAGCAGTGTCTGACACAAGGCATCCTTCTTCCAAGATGAGCACTGAATCATCTGGCACAAGAAAAGTTGTATGAATCATGTATCATAGAATCATAGAAACTTCTGGTTTGGAAGAGACCCATCAGGATTATTGAATACAATTCCTAGTTCTCAACTGCTTCCCATATATCTTCCCCTCTAGACCCATCACTACCTTCACAGCCCTTCAAAATTTTCATAACCCTTCTTTGGACACTGCAATAGCTTTATATCTTTCTTATGTTGTGGCACCCAAAACTGCCCCCAGAACCTGAGATGAGGCCGCCCTAGTGCAGATCAGAGCAGGGTGGGACAATCCCTTCCCTCGCCTGGCTGGTGATGCTGTGCTTGATGCCCCCCAGGACAGAGTTGTCCCTCCTGGCTGCCAGGGCACTGCTGACCCATATTCAACTTTCCATTGACCAGGACCCCCAGGTCCTTCTCACAGCTGCTTTCCAGCCTCTCATTCCCCAGTCTGTCCGTACATCCAGGGCTGCCCCATCCCAGGTGCAAAGTCTGGCACTTGCCTTTGTTAATTTCCATACAGTTGGTTATTGCCCATCTCTGATTTCTTGAGGCCTCTCTGCAGGGCCTCCCTGCTCTCAAGGGAGCCAGCAGCTCCTCTCAGTTTAGTGTCATCGACAAATTTACTTAGTATTCCTTTGAGTTCTGCATCCAAGTTGTTAATGAAGATGTTGAAGAGAACTGGGACAGGGATGGAGCCCTGCAGAATCCCACTATTTACACTGCCAGCCTGATGTCACCCTATTCACTACAATCCTTTGGGTGTGCTTTTCTTTCTCTCTGTTACATCTATGTCTGAAAATGACACGTTAGTCCATATCTTCATACTGTTATTACTAAGAGTCTGTGTAGGGAACATTCACAAAGCACACTGAGATATCCTTTGGCTAAGAGATGATACAGCAACACTGAATAATTACAATTTCATGGGGAAAAAATTAAACAAATATTTGAAAATATTTTTTAATGCAAAAAAAAGGGGGGCAGATTAGATACATAGATTTATATAAATATCTTTCTATCTATCTATCTAAAGCTGGTCTTTATATGTAATTTTAAATTAAACATTTATTAATACATACACACTTAAGATGCAAATTCTGATCTCCTAAACAAAAATAACACAGTGGAGACATCAAAAAGGTCCTTAATATATTGTCCTTTCTGATTAAAGGGAGTCCATGCTGCTTACTTACAGATAAGGAAAGCAAATCCGCTCCTGTTTCTGTGATCAAACAGGGACCCCTGAGCTGAAGAGCTGCCTTGTTACTACTCACCACTGCAGGCAGCAACATGAAACCAGTCAATTTCTAAAAGAACACTTGTTAACATCTTTTTGTCTCTCCCACCTGTATGTACACACACACATAGAAAAGGAGACCCTATTCAGTGATATTAACACAATTGTGCCACTACAACTGGCATTCAGGACATCAGAAAATGTCAAAAATGTTTTGATTCAACTTGTATGCCTAGCAACAAGGAAGGATGTGTTCAGCTGTGGCTCTGGCTGGGGTGGAGATGGTTTTATGCTATGTAATCATACCGGTTAGCAGCTGGCAAAGTATTTATCTTTATATCAATGCTATATACTGTCTGATATTAGGTATATGAATAAATAGGTAAATAATTAAACAAATTAATGAATTTTTCCCAGGATTTTATAGAATATTATTGGTTTTGTTTACAAAAGTGTGTAGTGAATTACATAAGGGTTAATGGTCAAAGCTCTAATACGTGTCCCTGCTTGCTTACAAAAGAATGGTGAGATTAGTGTCTAGCAAAATATTTTATATTTAGATTATAAACATGTCCAGCTCAGCTCATCACCCTGGACTCCCTTCATAGCACACAGAGAGAAACAGGAATTTTTGGAGCACAGTTCATCCCCTCTACTCTAATGTTACAGAATTATAGAATGGTTTGAGTTTAAAGTGACCTTAAAGGTCACCCAGTTCCAAACCCCTGCCACACCTTCCACTAGATCAGGCTGCCCAGGGCCTCGACCAACCCGCTGTTGAACACTTCCAGGATTGAGACATCCACAGCTTCTCTGGGCAACCTGTTTCTGTGCCTCATCACTCTCACAGGAACGAATGTCTTCCTAATATTCAATATAAATCTACCCTCTTTCACTTAAAACCACTCCCCCTTGTCCTATCACTTCACGCCCTTGCAAAAAGTCCCTCTTCTGCATTCTTATAATGCACTATTCCCAAGAATTCTCCTTGCTTTCCACAGATTGTGTATGAAGGAAAATTAAACTAGAAGCTCAGATGCAGAAAATTCAGAGATAGGCAGAGAAGTTTCACCCCAGTGCTTATTAAAAAAAAAAATAAATTAATTCATACAGTTTTGAACAGAGGAAAATAAATGTGAAGCATCCTGAATTTGAATAGGTATTTTCTTCCTGCAAAGACAAATGTTTCAGACATCATGATTTGGATTCTTCACTCAGCAGTAATTGCTGACTCCAAGAAGCTAACAATCAGTCCCAGAGCATGTATTATTGGGTCTAGTGTGAGCTTAGAAATCCTCTTAGAGAGAAATTAGGAACTGAAGGAACCTGAGATGGAAGTGAAGAGGTGTGCAAGGATGTGAAGGTCTCATCTTGTCCTTACAAGAGAGAATGGCCACAGCTGATACATGAGCCAGCTGAGGGTACTTTGCCAATGCTTGTGGGCTGGTTTGGACCTAACAAACAAATTAAACTCAGTTCTCTTGCAGGTGCCATTTCTCTCATGGTGTTTGGCAGAATATGCTATTAAACACTGTGAATTTCTATCACACTGCATGTATCGAACTACTTGGCTCTGTGTTGCCTTCCGAAGCACAGACCCGAAGCAAATGGTCACTGACATGCTCTTTATTTAATGAAAGAAACAACAAGGACTGCAGTTTCCTATTTAGAAATGCCAGGCTCTATTATGTACTGACAGTCACTGCCAGAGAGAAAGTGACTTCAGGCTTGGATCTCTGTTCACGTATGACAAGAGCTACAGGAATAATTGATTTTACAGTTCAGTGCCCAAATGGGGAAAAAAGGAACGTGTTAAGTCAACTTAGGAAGAAGTATTTCCTTCTTCAAAGTGAAATGAAATACCCGTCTTTTGGTTTTTTCCTGTTTTTTCAAAGACCTTTTTCTTAGCGATTACAAGCCATCTAGTCATTGTGACTTCACATTTCAAGTCTTGCCACTTAAGCACCACAACAAACCTTTTACAACTTCTTAATGAGCTACAAATACAAATTAAATCATACCTTAAACTCACCTGTACACTGCAAAGTTAGATAAATTGCCGTGTGCTGAGTCACGTTACATAGCACAGGATGCCATAGCAACTATTTAACGTGGAGAACAGTAAGCAGTAGGATGCAGAGAGGATGTTCATTTGGAACATATATTACAGCCTATTATAGTATATGCCTATTTCACAGTTTCTCACAGAGGTGGTGGACTGAACTCAGCAGTCACACCACTCCTTCCTGTCTCTGACCACAGTGTTTTGGGTTTCTCTCTTGCTAGGAAAATGGCATGTCAGCAGGCTACAATATACGGAAGGAGAACCAGGCTGACACTGCATTCTCTACAAATCAGTCAGATTCTAGGAAATAACCCAAATCTCACTGCACTTATTCCACTGATATTCCATATGGGCTTTCTGAAATTTGGGTTCTTTTTTACCTTTCCAAAATGTTGACAGGAACTGCCTCAAAATTAAATATCAAAGTGATCAAATATTTTATGAGTTCTTTTTCTAAGGTACAGTATTATCACTGGAGTCAGACTGGTTAGGGTTATCCTGACTCATATCCTGTCCCTAAGCCCAGGATGTACTGAACAGTCTCATTAATGAAATGTCCCTATTGCAGTCAGTCTTGCTCTGTTTATGCAGCAGGTCATGAAAATGAAAACTTATCTGGGGCTACTTGAAATTTCCCAACAAATTGTGCTTGAGTTGTGTGAAGACCTTGAGACTACAGCACACGAAGCTGCCATTTTAAGCCTAAAAATCCAACCACTTGACATCCCGCTACTCTCTGAAAATAAAATTATTCTCAGCTACAAATATGTCCATGTATGGAGGAAGAATTGCTTACTTCAAACACTGGAGCACCATTTGTGCAGAAGGAAAGACTCAAAGGCAAAGACAGGGATCCTCCTGTCCAAAGAAAGGAATACATAAAGAACCAGACAAAACAAAAGTGTGAAAAGGATACTAAAGAGATGATAAAAATTTAGTCTCATTTAAATGAGGTGATGAATTTCCTCATTTTCTGTTCACATTTTGTAGAAAAGACCTTTTTGAGCTAGATGCTGCCACAAGCAAAATCTGGGGACCACTATTCATGCATCATAGAAATACAATAAAAAATAGGATATCTTTCCTTTTCTGGGGAAACCTAAAATTCAAAGAGGCCATATACACAAAAAGAAGTCTATTTGAGTACATTCCACATCAGTCTGACAGGCTGAGCCTTTGCTTTTATCAACACTCACTGGTATTATTTGTGGGGAACATACATCTACTGTCTTGCAACATGGCATGGTGCCATCAAGAAACCAAGAAGAATTGTGAATTATTTTAATAACAAGGGTATAGACATGAGCCCCTTGGGATTTTTGATACTCCTGCCTTTTAGCAGGATGTTTATGAATTGCACCATTTGCTCTCCAGGCTTCTACAGCACGTGGCCAGCATCACTGAATCCTGTCATTTTGCTACCTCTGGCTTGGCATCTGAAATTATAGGTAAGATCTGATCACTAGGTTCCTAGTGGGTTATTTTGGTTCTTGATCACACAGCATCTCATAGGAGGGAAGAGATACGGTGCCAACCATGCCCACCCAAATCTATTTATTGAGAGCTCTGCTCAGAATTTACTGTTGAAATGTTTATAATCAGAGCATTTGCTGCATGGTGGTTAATTACCTTTGTCTTCACAAATGGAGATAAAAAATAAAACAATCACAACACTATTTCTGATCTTTTCCTCATCTTGGCAAATTTAAACATTAGCTACAATGTCAAACAATGGCTAAAGAGGAAATATTTAACTGTGTTTTGACAGTGACAAATTACTTCAACCTTTATGAGTTCATTTTTTAAGCAGTTTGACATTTCATTACCAAGGCACAGTTTTTATTTTATTTCTTCCTTCAGTCTGTTACACAGCCACAAGTGTTACCAAGTAGGTTCTTATGATTCATATGCAAGTGGAAAGAAATCATGTCTCTATTGACAGGACTTTTATTTTTTATTATTATTTACAAATGCTCCTGTATATCCCAGACTTTCTACTTGGTTCATGATTGACTTCTCATTTTTCCCCAAAGAGGTGAGTAAAAGATTTTGACTTGTATAGTCTTTATCAAACCGGATCAGAAGAGAAATCCAACAAGTCTTGTGTTTTGCAAGCAATCACAGTCAAGTATTTGATACTCACAGAGGAGACAGGTAAACAAAGAGAACAAAATAAAAGCCTAAGCCCTGACAGCTTCAGAAACTGAATGCCTTCAAGCAAAGTCTTCCTCAAATTACCCAAATATTGGTTTATATCACAGCCCTCACAGTTCCATCCTTTCAGAACAAGGACTGCAGGAGTTGTCAGTCATTTTACATGTCATTTTACACAATTGTGTCAAATCCTGCAAAGTTCAGAGAAGCACCTTCCGGCAATGTGTTATACCAGCTCTCTTATGGTCTACAGAAACAGGGAGAAAAAGAACGCTTTTATTGGGACTAAATGTGCTATTTTTCAGGTTACCTGAATTTTGGCCATTATTGTATTGTGAGAAATAATCAACAGAAGATCTGTCTCAAGAACATATTCCAAGATCTGTTGTAACACCAAGTCAAATCAATTTCCATTACTTCCCTACTTGTTTTGCTGAAGATAATTCTGTGGCTCAGAGTCCCACTACTCAGGTAATTGAAGTGACCTGATGAGATCCATTAGATTTTTCTTTTAGAAATGTTTCAAAACCTGTTTTTAATGAGTATTATTGTATTTCAACCGATCACTCTCAGAAAAATAATTTACAGCCTGGCTTAAAGGCACCTTCCTTCTTGCAAAAAATTGGTCTGCACAAAAATTGCTCCTCTTTGGCCCAGGTGCTGTAATGCTGGTCTGGTTTGTTTGATGTGGGGGATGTGGTTTCTATGCCTTTTGCTGCCAGGAAACATCTCAACGTCTAATCCTGTGATTATGCCACGTTCCTGAAGTTTTCACTTATGGCACTCTCAGGCAATGAATCATTTATAGGTCCTTCACATGCGTGCAAACATACATCAAATGGAAAAGCCAAGGATAAAATAATATACAGTCCTTTTTATCACTGCAGAAATCCACAATTTCTGTTCTAACACTGAAACAGAAATAATGGCTAATCAGAATATTTCCTGAGTATGTTACTTTAAGGCAATTACATTGATATGTTATAATTTACTGCAACAAAATAGGGAACTTTTGAATAGCTTGAACTGTATAAATTTGCATAACTATTACATCTTCACAGGTTCATTTTCATAGCCTCATAGATACCTCCTGTATTATGCATAGTACATATACCAGCCCTCAAGTAATTTACACTCAAAGACAATCAAATTTCAAGAGCTATGAGTAGCTTACCATTTATTCTGCAGGCCATAATTTTATGGTTTTAAATAAAATACTTCTAATGAGTTCAGTAGCAGAGAAAGAGACTGATTGACAGCTCTGGAGAGTTGAACTGTATTTGTTTACAAAAGAAACACAATATGTAGAGCAGAACCAGAGATTTACCACCCACATGAACATTATTTAACACTGCCTTGGGGGTACCCCGCTGTCCTGTTCAGCCTTTCACCCCTGCTTCTCATCAGCCAACTCTGTCTGCCAGTGCCAGGAAGACCTAATTCCAGCAGAGACACTGCAGATTGCATCTAGGCCTAACAAAAACCTGTGAGATGGCAATGACTTTTGCCTTGGGTCACCAAAGAGTAGATATATGGTGCCTTCAACTGACTTTATGGTTTTATCCAACCCATGGAAGGAGTTTGGGAATATCTTGGGAGACCTTATAGCAGCCTTTCAATACTTAAGGGCAACTTACAAAAATATGGGGAAAGACTTTTCAGCAGGGCCTGTTGAGATAGGACAAGGGGTAATGGTTTAAAACTAAAAGAGGGTAGATTCAGACTAGATATAAGGATGGTGTTTTTTGTGATGAGGGCGCTGAGACACTGGGCCAGATTGCCCTGGGACCTGATAAATGTCCCATCCCTGGAAACATTCAAGGCCGGGTTTGACAGGGCTGTGAGCAACCTGATGTAGTTGATGATGTCCCTGCTCATTGCAGGGGGTTTGGACTAGATGATGTTTAAAGGTTTTTCCAATCCAAACCATTCTATGAGTCTGTGAAGAAGATAAGGAAGAAAAGTGATGCGAAAAGGCTTATCTGACTTGGCCTTATCTGATCTGCTAGCAACCAGAGGCAATAGACCAAGGATCCTGCAGCTCCTTCACATTTCATGACACACCCAGCTAACCCAGGGTCATGCAGTGACTGAGTGCACAGATATTAACAATACATCAGACCCTATTCAAATACCGTACTGTGAAGCTGGGAACAGTAGAGGAAAATACTCTTGTAAAACTAGGCTGACTAGAAGCTTGATTTCTCAAGGTTTATGCCAGTCAAAGAAGTAGTGTAAGCTCATTTGCCTCTGACTGTGTCTGGCTTACCCTAAATTAGTCTTTAGACCAATATTCTCACCCCAGTACTCATACCTGTAACTTCATGAATATTCACACACTTTTCCTGGTTATGCAAAGAGCTTCCTTGAAGCATTAACCAATTTTGATCCAAAGTCCTTTTTTTTCTGGCACTCATCACAACACTTGAGTATAGATTCTGGATATGTGATTAGGTCAAGTCATCTTCAGAAGAAGTTATTCTTGTTCTGAAGAACTTCTAAAATCATTCTTATTTTGCCATAAAGCTACAAAAAAAAGCTTTGTTGGCTAAACTTTTGTCTAATGCTATTGACCTCTGTCTGGCAGTGCTTTTGCAAATCATAACACACTGACCCATCTCTTTCTCTTAGCCCATTCTTTTCTGATTGACAGACTGCCGAAACTTGTCTGATCCTTGGAGAAAATATGAGGCCATTTGAGCGGGGTGAGTGGGTTTTGCACAAACTGATATTGCTGGGGCTGCACTTCTAAGTGTTCCTCCCTAGCACTGCACCAAAACTTATAATTCTTATCAGCTGTGAAGCTGTTTCTTGGGTCATTACAACTGACAGGATAGCTGTGAACAGAGGTGTAGGCTTTTGCTGTCACTTGAAGATTTGTTTCCACAAAACAAGCCAAAGCGGTTGGAAAAAGAGGGAATCTTTTTTCTTATTCCCCAGTCTCTGAGCTGCTGTCTGGGACACTTGCCAGTAGCAAAGGGTTGGGTTTCAGATGATGGATCTCCACTCTGCTGTTGTTGGCATCTCTGCTTGTGCTGGAAAGGCCGTCAGCTCAGAAGCTGTGAGAGTTGATTTGGTCTCCCTTCAGGAACTCTCTCATCATCAGTCAGTGGGAATTATTGTTCCTTAGTAACTAAGGATTAGTGTTCCTTAGGGCAGATGAACATGATTTTTAAGCAAAGTACCACTGGAAAAAATACTGAGAAGAAAGAAAAAGTGAATCATAAAGTGCTCTTTCAAAAGGAAGAGAGCAGCCAAGTCCAATTCCTGAAGTGAGGAGTAAAAAGTCTGTTCCTGCTGCTCCCGCACTTTACTACAGGGAAGAGAGAAAAAAAAAAGGTATTGCCCAAGCCCCTTCCTATAAAATTCCTGAAAAATCAATGCTGAAATCTCCAGAAAGGAAAACCTTGAATTGAAAGAATGTCAGCCAAGTGAATGACTGTACAAACCACATAAATGGATTCAGACAAAGTGAGGAATTACGGTGAGGGAAGCCAAATAAATTCTTAAGTATATAACTGTAATAGTAGCTGTGAAAGGGAAATAAATCCTCCATGCTCAGTCTGCCTTTTACCACACTACTCACAACTCTCTAAATTAGCCATAATAAAAATCCTTTCAGTTATATAAGTCTAGGCGAGATTTGGAAAGAGAATGCAGCAATCTGATTCTTTCCAATACACAAACAATGCAGAAAGACAGCAAAAAAATACACATGAAAAGAGCAACTTCCTATGCAAATTCTATTGCTTAACAAAAGGAATAAATTATCAGTCCAATATGAGCAATTCCCAAGGATTTTCTCCAGAACAAGTTTCCATCACCCTCCTATCTGGAGTCTCACAAGAATCTCCAGCTGATTTCATGACATTTTCATTGAACACCCATAGCAAAAAGATTGCAAGGCTTTTTTTAACACCATGTTTCAGGCCTAAAACTGAATTAATCTTAGTTTTGAACTCTACAGAAATGCAGATCATTGCTTTGCTATACTCTGCATATGTCGGATCAGAAAGTAAGAACCACAGAAAAGAAATATTCCAGTGATTAGGGAAACCAGTTATTGTCACATTATTAGTTACATGTTTGCTGCTACAGCTAGGAAATCATTTAGTTCCTTCTAGAGATCAGCCATTTATCTTCAGGCAACCAAAGATTAAAGACTTCATCAGTAATCATCACAAACGGTGCCCTGAACAGACTGATTAAAGATACTTGTCATTGTACCTTATAAAGAGCAGTATATCAGCTCTCTTCCTATTTCAGAATAATTATGTGTTGGACATCTGCTGGAGTCCCAATCACAGCTAATCACCATTTGCATCAAAGACACCCAAGGAATCTTTTAAAACCACCCATTACAACACATGCTTCCACATGAAAGAAGCCTTTGCCATTACACACTCACACCGGAGCAGAGAAGTCTGAGATGAAAACTAAAGGCATTTCCATGTAAAATTAACAATTCCAGATGAAATTCTGATGTAAACTACACTTCTGCAGTCTGGATTACCTACATTGAGCAATTATAAGTAAAATCTATTTTAAATACTGGGATTTTTTAAAAATTGATTTAAAAAAATAAATAATCTGTATCAGCTGTCTTAGAACCACAGAATCGTATTACAATTCCCACAATGGATCCTATGTGGGCTCTTCTCTGATGCACAGTCACCACACAATCAAAGAATATTCTGAGTTGGAAGGGACCCACAAGGGTCATCAAGCTGAACTTTGAAGTGAATGGCCTGTATGGGGATCAAACCCACAACCTTGGGGTTATTAGCCCCATGCTCTAATGAACTGAGATTATCTCAGGGTCTTCCTACTTCCAGAGCTGAAAAAGTTAACTATTTGGCCAAAGAGCCATAACTATAGAGAAGAAAAGAAGACTAAACCACAGATGACTGCTATGAGACATAAAAACGTGGGTTTGAATAATGTTTGGGTGCTAGGCTAGAACAGCCCTGGTTTTGCATACGTTGCTGAAAAGATGAAAATATTAGCAAACTGTTTGTGGAAAAGAACTCTTCTCATCAAGAAAATTTTATTTGATGACACTCCTGGTTCTTGTGTTATGCCAGGCATAAACCTCATGTCTTTTGGGATTGCTACATCAATGCTAGATGAAAGAAGAACACTTCTCATCAAACACCAGTGCCTTATTAATGAGAAATCATATGACTAATCAATCTGATTACTTAGAAGTCAATTTATCTGCAGTGCAACTGCTAGCCAAATGAAAATAAGATTACTGTGAGTACAGTTTATTAATAATCCCCAGTATGTCATTGATTCAACTTGATTATAACACAGCAGGCATGTGATGCACAATTATTACAAAGACATTAAACCAGCCTGACAACAGTGGATACAGAGGAGGTTTATGCTACTGGGTAAGGCACAGAAATCCTGAAGTGTAAGTGACCATTCAATTTTCAGATCTGCAAGGAATATTTTATTTTATTTTATTTTATTTTATTTTATTTTATTTTATTTTATTTTATTTTATTTTATTTTATTTTATTTTATTTTATTTTATTTTATTTTATATAAATAAAGCTGCTGAAATTTTCCAATATTCAGCTCTTAGGGCTGTTGAGATCACCTGAAAGAGTGAGTCAGTGTGGAGTTGAGATACAGACCTTGTACATCCAAAACAACCCCTTAAACTTCCTCACACAGAAAAACGATTTAGCAGACACAAAGGAGAATTCAGGTTCCCCGAAGGGAAACCAGTCACACACAGCTCATGAGGCTGTTTCATCCCACTGGGATCTCCCAAGACTGCAGTAGATATGATCCTATTTTAAACACATCTACTGTGATACATATTCCCTGTGAGCATAGGTTATGGGCTGAAGAGAACTTGAGAAAGTCCTAGTACTTCTTATTATTTCGTAGATTTTATTATTCTGTAGAGTATTCTCTCCTAGTTTGTTGACCACAAAATTGTGCTCCTTCATATTTATATGACAACACAAAAAATATCTTCTTTCAATAATAAATATCTTTTTTGTCTTAATTGTGCTTGAAAAGTGTAAAAAAAGTGTAGTATAGATAGAGAGAAAATATTAGAGAGGGAGGGAAGGAGGAATGGAGAAAGGGAAGATCCCTGTGGTAGAGGAATGGGAAGAGACAGGAAAACTTAAAAAAACCCAAACAAACATGCTTTAAATAGGATTAATTATAATAACTACTCTGCTAAACCAGGAGATGAGGAAAGTGTCAGTGATGTCCAGAAGTCACTTAGAGAGATCTGGGAAAATGCACATGAACAATCCAAAGCTGCTGCCATTTAATTAGTCTCCACAGTGAGAAGTCAGAAGTGCAGAACGAGAAGCCTTCAGGATCTGTCATTAAGCAGTGGCACCTCAGCAGCCCAAACGCAGAAGATTAGGTCAGGAAGTGGAAAGAAGAGCTGATTGATGCAGACTATCTTTAGAAATTAAGGCAGTCAATTGCCTTTTCAGTAAGGAAAAAGCAAATCAGTGACATAAACTAAATGAGCACTTCCACAGTCAACCTGTGGGCCTAAAAAGAGCATTAACTCTCTGATGCATCCAAGTTCTATCAGGAAAAAAGAGGGTGAATGGAATGTATTACCTATATATGATATAGCAAGGTAAGAGTCTTCTACTTTGTATTCAAGAGATGTCTGGACAACATAACTTGTAGTTTTAACACCATATTTCAGTACATTTCTGGCTTTCCTGGGGGTTTAAGACTACTGTAAATCCAGCCACTGCTCTACTGTGCTCAAATCTTTTCTGAACCGTGTATGGTGGACTGACCTTTGCTGGCCATCATGTGCCCACCAAGCCACTCCCCTTCTTCAATAAGACAGAGAGAAAAATACAACAAGAAGCTCAAGAGACAACGCAAGGACAGGGAGATCACTTACCAATTACTGTCATGGACAAAACAGACTCTACTTGGGGAAATTAATATAATTTATTACCAATTAAATAGAGTAGAATGAGATATAAGAACAAATCTAAAGCCATTTCCTCCCAGGCACAGCCACCTGCTCTAGCATGTGGCTCTCCAGGGCTTTGTCACCAGGGTCTTTATCACAGGCTGAAGGGAAATCTGCTCTGGCACCTCCTTTCTCCCTATTTCCCTGACCTTGGTGCCTGGGTTTGTTTCCCGTTTTCTCACTCTTTCTCACAGCTGCTGGACAGTTTTTACTCTTTCTTAAATATCACAGAGGTTCTACAATCATTGCTGACAGGCTCAGCTTTGGCAGGCAAGGGGTCCACCTTGGAGCCAGCTGGAATTGTCCCTGTCTGTGTGAGGGAAGGTTCTTCTTTCCTCTCACAGAAGCCTCCCCTGCTTCCATCCCCCTCTAGTACCAAAAATCTTGCCACATAAACCCAAAACACCATGCCACTAATCCATCTACTGCATATAATGACCCTAGTGAGGACAAAATTTACTTTTGTGAGCCAATCTGCTTCTTGACCTTGTCCGATTTATACCAAACCTATGAAACAGAATAAATTGTGGAGTTATTAAGTGCCTCAGACACCACAAAATACTACTTTCCTTGAGTTCTATGCCTAGACCTGAGGAAAAGGATGCAATAGGAATCATTTAGAGCTCCTACCCTTTACAAACTTCTGCTCATTTGTAATAGTTTGGAAAGTATTCTGGAAAAATAATCTACTTGCAGCTGTCAGGGGAAAAAGAAGCTCTTTTTGGTTTACTCACAATAACTAAAGCTAAAATAAGGGAAGTCTTGACTGTTTGCAGTTTTACAGTAAACTGAATAATCAGATTTGGTTCCCTAGAAAAGATACTAAACAGAAAGCACTTGCCCAGGAGATGCATTTTAAGAGCTAAGCCTGGAGACTTCATAGATCAAGGAAAACACAGAAATGCACATGAAATGTAGAAGGAGGTGAAAACACAACTAAACAAAATTAAAAACAGGATAGACCAACACTAACTGTTTCATGGCAGTTTATGACATAAAAAGCAACTAACCAACGTCCCTATAAAATTGATTTTCCCATGTCCTGCCTCCCAGTGAAGCTTTGTCAGCCTTAGAAGACCAGATCTATTAATGTTCCACCCTAGATTTAGCCAGCTGCATCAAATCAGAAGTTTACAAACAGAAATATGTGTGGTATATTTTGAGTTCTGGTATTCAACAGTTACTAATTCCGACATGCAATAGACAAGGTCCAAACAAAAAATATATGTAATCAGAGAGGTCTGCAGATTCTGAGGGGTTTTTTTTAATGAAAAGGGTAGGATCCATTCTCATGCCCACTGGCACTGAGGCAAAATTCTCCAAACCAACTGAAGTTTAACAAACACATTCGAACAGCCTGGCTTACTGTCTGTATTGTAAAATACAAGTTTTTAAAGGGAAGAAAACTTGACTCAGTGCCAAGTTTTGCAGCACTGTAAGAACTAATATTACTCCTCTTCCTTCAATCCCTTATGGTTTGATATAAATTCCCATTTAAACCAGCAGTCACTCACATGGCCTTTGCTTGGAGTTAGGTCTACACCCACAACTGTTTCTTTTCTAGCTCCGAATTTTTATTTTTTTTATGTTAAGCCATGAGAAATAGCCTTTGCTCATTATCATACATCACAAGTAACATAGGCAAAAAGGCCATCATCGTCTATTAAATTAAAACATTCAGCTCAAGAACAGATTTCATGACTTATGGAGGTTTCTGAAGCTAAACAAATGCACATCTGACCATGTGGACTGTGCAGCATTATATTTATGATGGTTTGGTGTGTGGCATTCTGATGACTGCAGGGTAGCAGTGTGCTAAAGCCAACTCTTGGTAGAGCAGTTTTATTTCGTATTTCATAGGTCACCTGCTAGGATAATAATAATAATTGTATTGGTTCTGACTGGGATGGAGTTAGCTTTAAAAATGGGAGTGGAGAGCTGGCCTTTCCGTCTCTCTTCTTACAACAGAGACTTGTCCAGAGGATAATGAAAATAGGCATTACTCTCCAAAGAAGCCTCTCTCTTCTGTGCTGTACAGAGATGTACAGAGATTGGTCTAAAATACAAGCAGCTATTTAAATGTCTCTGATGTGACATATCTACCAGAGAGGCAGAGGTTGAGGTCAGTTTGTTTGCCAAAAGCATACACTGACCCAATGTTTTGGATAACAGCCTCAGGCCAAACTTTCTCTCAGCCCTCGTTAATTCCCTGGTAGTTCCTCTGCACCAGGAGCTCTAGGCTTGCATATTTTTAATATTTATACAGAAAAGCTTTGACAGGAAAGGTTGACGGAAGCTGAGGGCAGCATGCTAATCAGAAGCCTTGAGTCAAGGTTTCTTAACAGAAATGGGGTGAATTTCTAGATCTTAGGAAACATTTTTGATGAAAACGAAAGAAAAACAAACATTCCAAAGCTAGCACTTAAAGAAATTATAAAGTAATTTAAAAAAAGAACAAACAACAGAAAAATCAATTAATCATTATTTTTCAAACAAACAACTTTCTACCAAAAAATTGCACAAAGGGCTCTCCTTTTTACCTGTGGTAAGTAGCAAGATCATAGGCACACACTAACTGTGGGACCTGCCATGAGTAAGGCATTGTGTGTAACACCCCTCCACCCACACACACAATACTCTGGACACAAAACCTTCTTTCACAACATCCTTAATAACGACTCCTGTCCTCTGACTGTCATACATCAGACCTGAAAGCCAGGACCTTTTCCTGAATAATTAACTTCACCTTACAGCAGACACCTACTCAGGTGAATCCTGTCTTAAAAGTTTCACTGTCAGTGGGGGATATATCCATACATCTTGAACCATGAAATGGTCCATGCAGGTGGGGGCTAGATACCCAGAACTGTGTACCCAAGTGCCAGGTGGTTCATGCAGAAATGTTTGAAGTGTTTTTCTTCCAACAAAATCCCTCTACAGGAAATATAAAACCATGACATGTTCTCCACACATAATGTGGACACTCTGTGTGATCAAATTGAAGTAAGACATCATTTCTTATCCTCCTTACCTCTGAAGAAGTGGGTTTGCAGTAGCCAGCTCCAAACACTAGATTTTCTAATGACATACTGGACTGGTCTGGTCCTGCCTCCAGGCTGCCTTTACCAAGCCATGAACCTTTCCCTGGACGAGCGAAACTATGAGGAGAAAAATTCAGAAGAAAAAAGTAATCAGAGCAGCATTGTTAGGGAAGAATCATTGTTGTCCCTAATAATTGTATTATTTCCTTGCTAAGAAAAGATTTACAGTTTTGGTGGGTTTTGCTTTTGTTTATTTCAAGTTGCACTGTAACTTCATATTTTCCTTGAAAATTATCATTGTACAGTGTGCAGTAGCTCAAGCCATGTGGATGAAGTTTGTTTTCTAGGCATTCAGTCCAGTGGTTTGAGTGTTATCTTTCGCTCACTCCTTTCTCTGCTGTCTTACAGATCTTTTTCTAGCATAACATCTCACCAACACAACCTTGCCATCTATCCACAGGGATCACATTCTGATCAGCTTGCACCTTGATGGATGCAACATCTTCCTCTCTGGCTTTAACCAAATCACCCTTCCTCTCTGAGTTGTGCAAGATCTCTCCTAACTACCAATATCTTCTCTCTCTTATCCCAAACTTATTATTATAGATTGGAACTTTGGTTCCCACTTCTCACTTTCCCATGGCATTAGCTTTCAGTACCAAAAGGATAAGACTTCAGACAAAAAACTGCATTTATTTTTTCTGGGTGCAACATGATTTCACTGTTATCCAAATTCTTCCTCACAAAACTGACAGAATATAAATTGTTTTATTCTCAGTGCTGACTACTGTGGTCAGTGCTCCCTTCTGGCTATATATGTACATTTCCTACTGAAGACCAAGAACCCATTAAGGGTGGAACATCCTGTCTGGAGTTTACTCAGCATCAAGACCACCACAGTACTGATGCACAGCCAGGGCTCATACTGTGGATTAAACTGAGCAGTAGTTACACCCCAGTTAATGTTGTGGGCTGCCTTTATGTTCACTGGAGAGGAATTGGCATTTCCAGCATATGAGTCATCTCTTGCTGAAGCACTGATATCAAACAGCTCAGAGGAATTTTACCCTCCAAGTATTTAATTCTTATTGTGGACTGTAAAGAGAGGCTGGATGACTGCCGCATCAACAACTGGAGGTAGATGAGATAACCCCACACTAGTCCCTCTGATAACATCTGCTGTACACAAACTACATCAAGATTTCAAGAAGGAAATCAGGCTACTTGTGAGGAATGCAATGAGTCAAATTACAAACCGTGATCGCTAAATTGCGATGCAAGCAACGAGAAGGGTTCTTAAAAAACATGCAGGCAAAGGTGGAACTGAAATAATGAACTGTAGAGAAAAAGGCAAACAAACTGGTGAGGTAATGCCACTGGCTTTGTGCTACAGCTTCCAGACTGGGATCACCATCCACAGGCATCTGATGCCCATCCAGGCATCCCAAATCACGTCATATCCAAGAGACCTGGTCTCCTTGAAAGAATAAAAACTTCCAGGATGGAGAGCACAAAAAACATCTTAAAACCATAATGTGCCAGAAGAGCCACAGGGAAGCCGTTCCTGCTGCAATGACTTTCCAATCCGAGGTTATTCCTCTATGTGATGTGTATCACATGGCCACATCAGCTCAGATCAAACTAACGCATTGATACCTACACCTGATTCAATTTTTAAGGACAGATTAAAGTGCTGAGTGCTGTACAGAAACACACAGAAAACAGAGAATCACAGAATCACAGAACATCCCGAGATGGAAAGGATCCACAAGGATCACCGAAATCCAACTCTTGACCCTGCACAGGGCAGCCCCAAGAATCACACCATGTGCTTGAGAGCATTGTCCAGATGCCTCTTGAGCTCTGGAAAGATCTTTATATTAAAGATACAAGACTAAAGAAACATTCAGTAATATCCATCTAACAGGTGAGGTCCTGGTGTGAAACTGAGTTTCTGCAACATCAGAAAGAAAATCTCAAGCAAAATTACAAATTGGACCAGTTTCAGAAGGTTAAACGCAAGTCTGTGTCTTGTCTGTAGAAAAAAACTGCTGCTTATTATTTATAAATACTGGCAAAAAAGACCATTGCATAAGAGGGAGGATGAGGGAGAAGAAATTAACAAATACCTATTCTTGCTCATGTATATTTTAATTTATGTGATCAAAGCAATTTCCAGCTGATTGCTTCTAAGCAGCATGAAGCCTTTCCATGTATTTCCTACATGCACCATTTAAGATAAAAGTAATAAATAAATAAACAAGTAAATAAAGCTATTTCCAACAGATAAGACCTATACACCACTGTGAATAATTTCAGCTGCTATTGAATGATGTTGTCTGCTGTGGTCTGCTGGAAAGGCTCAAGAAACAGAAATAAAAAATGTTTGCTGTGGTGTCAGAGAGAGAAGCTTAAACAAATGTTGCGTGCACACGAAAAGCTCCTCATTTGAATACGCGCAAAGCTCTCAAAGGTTTAAAGGGAAAGGAGAGCACTTTTTAATGCCTTTTTTATTTATTTATCTTTTGCTTTTACAGCAGAGAAGGGTTTTTAATCTGTTGGTTTTATGGAAATTGATTTCACATAGCACTGTAAAACAAAAACCTTTTTTTGGGAAACATGCCAAAACATCATCAGTCTGCTGAGGGAAAGTTTAAGTGGAAGGCTTACAAACTGCTGAGTCCTCCTAATGTTTTCTGAAGTACACTAAGCTTGAAGAAAATTTTTATTGGCAATAACAGGTTAATTTGCTACATCATTTTTTTTTGCTTTATTTATTTCTTCGAATTATTTCTGCAAACATGCTTATTTATATGAATCACGAACCTTGGTTATTTACGTGTCCATTTGGACTATCTATTTAACAGCACTGATTTAATACCAACAGTTAGATACTTATCCAGTATGATAACCTTAGCTTTTAATTGGAGTCAGGATAAAAAAGGTCAAAAGAGGTAATGTGTATGTCCAAGAGGATTACCATGGGTGCAGAACTATTAATATTTTCAGTGAAATGTTTTATGGGATTTTTTTGAGCTGGCCTTTTGATGACCTTATCCATGAGACCATGAGTGGCACAGGTTGCCCAGAGAATTTGTGGATGCCCCATCGCTGGAAGTTTTTAAGGCCAGGTTGGATGTGGCTTGGAGCAACCTGGGATAGTGGGAGGTGTCCCTGCCCATGGCAGGGGTGTGGAACGAGATGATCTTTAAGGTCCCTTTCAATCCAAACCATTCTATATTCTATGATTTTATGCCTTTATCCTTCAAAGGAGTCTCCCAATTATTACACAGTACACTAAACTGCCTTGAAAAATCCATTTTTTTTCCTTCGTTACAGCCTGCAAGATTCCAGCAATCAAAATTTAAGACCTTTCTGACTCAGAGGTTATATTCAAGCAATTATTTCCAGCAGTCATGGTTACCTTCTATGAATTTGTGTCCATGACTTTGTGATTTATACTTCTGGCCCCTGTAACATCTTTTGGAATGAATTGCATGTTGTAATAAGTGCTGAACTTTCTGGTCCTTTTGAACTTGATGTTGCAGAATTGAACGTGGCACCACCAGGTTCTTGTATAGCACAAAATATCAAATAGTCATTCCCTGTTTCTTTATCTTCTGTGGACAATTCTCTTACATATAAATGAAATGACAGTTTTCTAGCACAAGAAATGGAATGGCCTCAATAAATGTGAATTCAGATGTGTTATTGAAGCAAATCAGAAAAAATACTTTAGGGCAGTTTAATAAAAAAACCATGGTCTCTTTGAGATTAAACTGCCCAAAAAAGAAATACCTTTCTTTAATTTTTAATTTTGTTTTGGGGTTTGAGGCTTTTTTTCTAGGGGGGGTGGGAGGGTTTGGTTGTTTGAGGGTTTTTTTTGGTAAGCAAAACAATCTTTTTCATGAATTGAAGTCCTTAGCAGAATGGGGAAAAAAGATTGAGATCTGAAACTTGCTTGGAAAAAACCCCTTTCTTGCACTATATGAAATCATCAAACTGTAAAAAAAACCCCAAAAAACGCCCCTGCCCCCCTACAATCATCACATTTCTAATGACAAGAAATTATAATCTTGTGAGTAAACCAGGAGTGAAAATTCAGGAAATGAACTTGTATCCCATTTAGGCCAGATCCTTGGAGAAACCACTTATTTTTCTCTCTGTCCCTTATACATAAAATATTACTGCTTTAAAAATTGAAAATATAAGTCAGTCCCATAGAAATAGCATAACTCAGAATTAAATCCTCACAATGCCCACTACCATCTGTTTGCATTTCACCAGGAACTTCCTTCTCCCACAGATCAGGAAAATTGCAATGAAAACACTAACTTCCCTCATTGTTTTAACTCAAAACTTTAATATAGCTTTTGGCAAATTACTACTGGCACAAGGCATAGGGTACATGGGTGATCTGGTTTTTATTTCTGAGAATAATCTGTGGATGTTTACAGATTGTACTCCTCTGTACTCTCTTACCCAAGGAGTTTCACTAAGGTTATAATCAGTGACTGTAAAATGTTCTGAGCTTTTTGGGTAAAACTGATAAGATTTATTAAAATAAAACTTTAAGGAAAAAAAAATATCTCTCCTTAGATCCCAGAGTCGGGGAGGGGGGGAGGGAATCTGGTTTGAAATCTTTAGTGATTTTGACTGCTGGAAAATGCTGGCTCATTTGTCCTGAACTTAACCTTAGTTGCTATAAAATTTGAAAGCAGATAAGGCCATGTGGTGATATTTAATTTACTTTTGAGTGGGATTTTTTTTAATTGACTCAGATATTGTCATGTTTTTCTTATGTGACTTCTCAGCTGGTAGCACAGGAGAATGGCATGTCAAAGTGGAGGTTTATCTTTGCAGATATATAACAAACTACCAAATAAAAGAAAACTCAAAGGAAAAATCATCCAGTTATTATAGATGAGTTCTTAGAGGAAAATAATATAAACCAGTATTCTTCTAATAAACATATTATGGAAGGAATAACTCTTTACTGCATAAATATTCCATTTTCTTTCTGCAGATTAATTTATTTGCAAACAGGGTGGAGAAGGAAAATAAGTGAAGAACTTTAGTCTCCAGTATCACATTTGTGCAGTTTCAGGTAGAAGCTGCCCATGAGTAGGAGACAGCTACACTTCCAACTGCAGGAAAATGGACCTGCGTAATCTGCACCCAGATTCAAGGTGCACAAGGCAGCACAGTGTATGTGTCATTTACACATGGATCAGTTGTGCTTTTGAGGAACCGGAGGATGCCTGGAAGTAAACGAATTTAGGTGAGATAAAATTGCTCAAGAATGGCCAGGGCTGGCCTAATTCCTCAGTGCGGTGAAGCAGAGAACTAGATCAGGGCTAGATCAGCAATCTTTAAATACTCTGTGTCCCTTTGGTTCTGGTTCCTCTTCCAGAAAGAACACGGTAAAGGCACTGAAAAATTAAGTATCTGTGTCTTGGTTGCTCCACCAGCAAAATTTATATTATATTATTTCCCCATCTCAGATTCCAAGATTTCTTATTTCTCAATCAGTGACTTGGATGTGGTCAATTAACAATTCAATGTTAATAAGTAAAATCCTGAAAGCCTACTTTGTTTTTTCACATAAACTTATGTATGAAAGTAGGGAAAGGAATAGAAGGTTGAGAAGAATCCAGAAAGCTACAAAAAATAAACCCCTTTCTTGTCTAAGCAAGAGGAAACAGGTTTGCAGTTGCCTGTGGATCTGCTTATCTACAGCGATTTCAAACCGGCTTTTTTTATTTCCCTGGTGGTTTGGGTTTTTATTTTTTGGGAAGTGGTGAAGAGATCCATGGAATTAGTGAACCATGTTTCTTGTTTGCTTCCTAAGTGAGTCCAGCATAAGTAAGGCACTGTGCTTGCAGCATGCCTGAGACTAAGTAGACCTCTACACCACAGACCTGCACATTTTCCTTTGAGAAAAACAGAACTATTTGTTGAAGTCTGAGCTATGCTGGAGCAAAGTTCCTTTTCTAACAGCTGAAGCTGGGCTAACAAGCACTGGTTGCACTTACAGACTGGAGCAGCTGTGAGGACGGTGACAGGGAGCTAAGGGAGAAGTCAGTGCCTCGGGCCAGAAACCAAACTCATCCATACAAATGAGAAAACTCGAGTCCAAAGCCCCAGCTCCTCCTCCTCACCTTCCTCTTAAAAGTGTCTGCTCACATTTAGCCTCTGGATGCTAGGTAAGAGAATGGAAGGTATTTAAGCTGTTTATGGAGGCCAGTGCCTCAGCAGGGGAGCAGTCTCAAGCTTGAACACTGTTCCTTTTTTCTGGTTATCTTTTGACAGACTCACCGTGCTCATCTCCTGTCACCCTCGGTAAAATGAGGTTGCCAGAGGCAAGCCCTCAGCTTTCCAAAGAGAACTGCCACTTGTATCATATTAGGAGAGGTGTGGCATCCAACTCCTCCTGTAGGTTCTGCTTTATTTCTCCCACACCCCAAAAGCCTGAAATACTACTCCATGATCTGCAGGTGCCAAAAGCACCCAGTGCAGACACCACAGCCAGCACAGCAGCTGTCACTGCTCTTCCACTGCTGTGCCCTGTTGAAGGGTTTGGGTTTAGTGTAAGACACAGGTGAGGGGAGCAGTGTTTCAGGTCAAGACAACAGCTGTCACAGCCTCTGAGACCTACATCCCAGTTCTCCCCTATTACTGCACTCCTGCATGGAAAGCAAAGTCTTGGACTTGTCCCCAGGCAGTCCAGCTTCCTGAGCCACTTCTGGGCTGCTTTTTAGATAAGTCAAAGAACTCTAAGGGTCAGAGCAAGAGATTTTAACCAAGCTCTGGCTCAGTGCTCTGTAAGGACAAGTAAAAGCCAAGCAGTCCCTTCCCTGCTGCAGAGGGATGCAGCTGCCCAAGGAGCCAAGAGAGGAGGCAATCCAAGCACCAAAGCATCACACCTTGCTTCTGGTCATCCCACAGCTACAGCAAATATGATTGCTCTGGAGATAAGTGGGCCCACAAGACTGTGGGAGCCAGTAAAAGGGACAGACCCCGAGAGAGCTCCCCAGGTTAAAGTGACTAAAAAAGCCTCCCCCAGGATGCCCTGTTCTGTTACGGAAATGTATCCCAGTTCTGCTTCCCCAGTTCGCCTCTCCGCCCCCTTGTACCTTGCCTGCTCCTTTGGAAAGTTCTCCCTTCCCCACTCTCCCATTGGACCTTGTTCCCTGCCACTCACCCGGATTTTCCCATTGGCTCCTGTACCCTAATCCCGCCTATGTACTGCCCNAGACCCTCATGAGTTCCAACAAATCCAAGTGCCACCCCTGAGTCTGGACATTCCCAGGTAAGAGTACAGACTGAGATGCATTGAGAAGAGCCCCATGGAGAGGGAGTTGAGGGTTCTGGTGGATGAAAAACTGGAGAAGAGCCAACAATGTGCACTTGCAGCTCAGAAAGCCAACCATATCCTGGGATGCATCCAAAGCACCGTGGGCAGCCGGTCAAGGGAGGGGATTCTGACCCTCTGCCCTGCCCTTGTGAGACCCCACCTGCAGGGCTGCATCCAGCTGTGGGATTTCCAGCACAGGAAATTGTGGGATATTGTGGACCTCTAAAAGCAGGTCCGGAGGAGGCCACAAAGGTGATCAGAGGGATGGAGCATGTCTCCTCTGAGGACAGGCTCAGAGAGCTGGGGTTGTTCAGCCTTGAGAAGAAAAGGCTCCAGGGTGATATTGCAGCACCTTTCAGCACCTAAGGGTAGCTTATAAAAAAGAGGGAGAGAGATGTTTGACAAGGAGATGTAGTGATAGGAAAAGGGGAAATGGCTTTATACTGAAAAAGAGATTTATTTCAGATTTTAGGATTAAATTTTTTACTATGAGGGTGGTGAGGCCCTGGCACAGGTTGGACAGAGAAGATGTGGCTGCCCCATCCCTGGAAGTGCTCAAGGCCAGGTTGAATGGAGATCTGAGCAACGTGGTCTAGTGGAAGGTGTCCCTGACTATCGCAGAGGGTTGGAATTAAAATATCTTCAAGGTACCTTCCAACCCAAACCATTCTATGATTCTGTGATAACAAAGCTGGAGATAAGTTCATTCAAAGTCTACCTCACCACCTTCCTACCCAGCCTCTCACCTTCTCAGTAAATCCACAAAGCCATTAGCAGTTGCCATGAATTTGGACCCTATCAAAAAGCTGAGGGTTACACTCTTTAGAAAAGGTGAATCACAAAATTTCCATCCAGAAGCCTGCAAGGCATCCCAGAAATATGAATTTCTCTCATTCTCAGGCTGGTAAAAGGTGAGGGCTTCAAAGTCTCAAACCTAATGTAATATTTATTATATCAGAATTTTTAACCAGGACAAACATCAATATCAAAATGTTCACTTGTCAAAAAAAGCAGGAGGTAATGGAGGCACCCTGGAAAGGTTCTCCCAGCAGGAGCTATTTGTGAGTATTCATTACCCTGAAGGGAAAGGCCTGAATTGGTCTTGCTGGTTTTCCTCTTCAAATACAGACAGCATGGAAGAACTTGAACAGGAGTATCTACTTTGTCAACAGAGCTGACAAAATATGAAAAGCTGAGTCCACAGGGCATATATGAGCTGATAGATGTGCTTCAGGCAAAGTGGTTTTCCAGGAAAACTTCAATACAGCAGTGAATTTCAATTTTACGTAATTATTTTCAGGGTAGGTGTAGAACTGTTGCAATTTTACATATAAGTCTAGAGATATGTGTAGAAGTAATATGTATATGCACACGAAGTATGTACCATGATGGGACAGTTCAAGGTAGCAAACAAAACCACAGCGAAATACTGCATGGATATTTTTTTTCCATCATAATGTAACTATCCCCATCCTTGGATGTGTTCAAGGCCAGGCTGGATGGGGCTCTGAACAGCCTGGTCTAGTGCAAGGTGTCCCTGCCCATGTCAGGAGGGTTGGAACTAAATAATCTTTAAGGTCCCTTTCAACCCAATCCATTCTGTGATTCTATGAACTGGGGTTTATTTTTTTCTATAATGTGACCAAAAAAAAAAAGACTTTGTAGTCATTCAGGTTCTATTGTGTCATAAAAAAAAAATCTGATTTTATAGTTAATTTTTTTATGTTCTTAGTAAACTCCAATAATAAGTTATAAACAGGAAAGTTCTGAGCTGTGGGCAACCCAAATAGGTTTTAGTTGGCTGGTTTTATTTTAAAGTGCTTGGAGCTGCCATTTATTTTACATTAGTGTCTTCATCCTGATTTATAGTTAGAGAATGCATGATATAGAAACTCTTCAGGTTTGGAATATTTATCAAGAAGAAGATAAATCCTCACTATTGCACTTTAAAATGATTTTATGGGCTTAAGCAAATGAGACTGTATATTGTGTTGTCAAAAATCTTCATTCCACTGCATTAAGTAAATACATTGTATACTTCACAAATGTCCACAAAATAGTATTTTAAAAGCTATAGTAATCTGACTATGGAACAGTTGCTCATCATGCGATTTATGCCTAATAACAATAACAAGGCTGTGCAACCCCATTCATTAGAGGGTAACACAGAACTGAAAACAGTCATTAAGCCTCTTAAGCTATCGTTCTTTCATCCTTTTCTATAGTAGAACAATGAGCAAATTATCTGATCAAAACTATCTGGTTAGAAGTAGTCTGTTACAGTCTAATTCACTGTTTAAAAAGTCAGCACATAGGAAGTCAGAGCTACAGCAGGTACCTGTATCACATCAGCAGAACACCGATATGTCAGTCTGATCTGCTGATATGAGACACGTCCCTGTCACAGCTCACAGAACCATAGAACCTTAGAATGGTTTGGGTTGGAAGGGACCTTAAAGGTTATCTAGTTTCATTCTTCCTGCCATGGGCAGGGACACCTTCCACTAGACCCATCCAATTTGACCTTGGACAGTTTCAGGGATGGGGCATCCACAACTTCTCAACCTCTCACAGCCTCAGGCTCAACCTCTTACAATCCCATTTCATTCTGTGGCATCATGTTCAAGCAATGCCTTTACACTAAAGGAGAACTGAAGCAAAGAAGTATTAAGTCAAAACACGAAACCTGAGGAAAATAGATTCTACAGGTTCGTCTTCCTTTCTGACACCGTGCTCTTCGCACAATGTTCGACAAACTTAAGATCTCTTGGTCATTTGGGAAACAAGACCTTGATGGAGTTAAGGGAAGCTGAGCAAATCTGAACACTGCATTTTGCTTCAAAACCAAAGGAGTTCCCTCCCTCTCAGGCCTCCTTCTCTCACGTGCTGATAAGATTGGGCACTAAGTAAATTGCCAGAAAGACCTTTGCTTCCCTTCGCCTGCTCTAAATATTAGAGGCTATTGACCTCCAGCCCTGTTTTACTTGAAGGAGTTCTGAATTATTTTCTTGTCATTATGGATCAGATAGCATAAATCACAGCTAGAGCCATGGCAGCCAGTATTTTAGTGCTGCACAGCCAAAGCAGATGATGTTGCAAAGGAAAAATCCAGTGGAGCCTCATCCAGCACTGACTCCTGCGTGCCTCCTCCTAACCACGTTATGAACTATGCTCATGCACAGAGGCCATGGATGAGTCCAGCTGCCCTGAATGCTTTACAAATCATCAGAGAGGAGAA
This sequence comes from Rhagologus leucostigma, assembly GCA_013397725.1. Classification (NCBI taxonomy): domain Eukaryota; kingdom Metazoa; phylum Chordata; class Aves; order Passeriformes; genus Rhagologus; species Rhagologus leucostigma. The sequence goes on from VZTD01004853.1 coordinate 279,859, forward strand.
ATGTAAATGCTTTTAGTTGCTTTTAGACTAAAGACGAAAAACAATCAAGGAGAACACAATTTGCACTTTCCTAATTACAGATGGGGAAGAGAGAGATCAAGACTAAACCAAATTCTTCACCTCTTTCCCAAAAGTTTGTTACTTTTTGATCAGACCCCCAGTGCCTTACCAAGGGAAGAGGCCTGTGTCAGTGTTTGGCTCTAAACCCCAACCTCCAGACTCTCAGCCCAGGACCAAAACACTTTGAATTAAACAATCCTCTCCACTTCTCCTACCCAATGAGCAAACTGTACGAGAAAACTCAGCAGAGGAACCTCCTCTGCCTTTCCACAGACCTTCCTGTGCCCGTTACCTGATCAGAGGCTGGTGTAAAGCCACCAGGGACGCGTGCACCGTGACGGAGACCACGGACAGGTGGAAATAGTCAAACATGACAGGAACGTGGTGGTGCAACCCTCTGCGGGGGTGGAAGTGCAGACACAGTGTGCGGCTGCTGATCATGGGGATCGCTGGGACATCCCTCAGCCTGCAAGGGAAAGGGGTTTACAAGGGTTAGGGAAAGGCTGAGCTGCCAAAGCCTGTAACGTGCTACAGGCAGCAGACAGAGACAGCTTGAGGTGAAGTTTTATCACTTCCCAGCTTCATATGGGTTAACATAACTGAAGAGCATCCTGTGCTGTACTGGTGCCAAACATAAATATTAATATTAATGTAGATATAATAATATAAATAGAAATACAAAAAATGAAGAACATATGTAGAGTTATATATGAATATATGGCATAAAAGAAGAACAGATGTGGCACAGTTCTGGTTTTTCCTGGTGGTTGCCCTTGATGTCCAGCTATGCACTAGTAGGGACATCAAGATCTAAATAGCAGAAGGGAATGCATTTAGCGAACTGTTCAGATTATTTAAGCATTCACAGATGGGACAGCACACTGCTAGTGATTTTCCGTGTAAGAACAATAAGCTCAGGAAATCTGTAAGATTCTGAAGCAGTCCTGTATCAGACACACCTGAAAACATTCAGAATACCTTTCCAGATTTTTGATCTGAAAAAACTTTTTGGAAGAGGCCAAAACTCAAAAGAGAAAGTGAAGCAACTGCAGAGAAACAGTACAAGCTGGATTAGCTTCTCCTTTTTTTTTTTTTTCAGTAAATAAAAGTCAAGACTTTAATTTAAAGTTTATTTCTAACTGTTCCAGAATAACTATCCGTGTGTGTGGTCAACCACATGACATCTGAGTAATCTATAGGACAGGAGACTGAGCTGTAAACCTGGAGCACGCCTAACCACATTCTCCCAAGGCAAGTGAAACTTCTAAAGAGGAATTATTTTACAGCATTAAAGACCCTTCTGCAGTAATTTTTTTCCCAAAGCTAAGAAAACCAAAGAAGAGATGGTTGAGCGGTACATGGTTAGTCCCAAGAAAAGTTTCAATTATATTTGCAGAATATAATTTTCTAAAAGTCACTACTTTAGTTTATAGTAAGTCACACTAATCTTTCAGGTGATAACAAATTTGGCATATGGGTTAGAGCACAGTTTCATAACTTAAATGTTTCAGTTCTTTTTATTCTTGGCTGTAACTTAAAGTTTGTTTTTATTTTCTTCAAGACCCATAAACACTGACTGTCAAGTACCTCCCATCTGAGAGGAAAAGTTTTCTCTTTTGCATACTGAAGATAACAAAAACCTGTTCTTGAAATATGTTTAGGTGCTCTGTGGGTATGAATAAAATGCCATGGGGACAGTCTCAGCATGAAACACAGCTCAGATGCTTTCTCTGCACCCCCTCCCACTCCCCATAAATGCTGCTCAAATCATTGGAACACTTTTCCTGATTCAGTGAGGCTAAATAACATCTGGGATCACACTTTCTCCTCTGTCTCAGGAAGGGATGCTACTTCCACTTCACCTGAGATTACAGAATTAAATTCAGCTAGAGGAAATCAAATTCAGTGGGAAAACTCCTTCTTCCTAAAATGTACAGGCAGCTCTGGTTCTTAGTAGAAGAAAAGTACTTAGCATGTTCATACTCCTATTTTCAGCTAGGAAATGCTTCATTGCCTCTTGAGATAAATTAATTCCTGAGTCACAGACCCTGACCACATGGAGGTCAATGATGATATTCCCTTTAACAGCAGCAGATATAGAGCAACACTTAAAACCTTTAAAAAACTCACACTTCAAGGAGAAAAAATGTTTTTCCTTTGAAGAGGAATATGAGATATGCTCTTCGAATACAGAGAGGAGAAACAGGAAAACTTCAACACTAAGTTAGAGGGAAGCCTTATCAAAGCTCTCCCTTTTTAAAAAGGACTCATTTCATCAGTAATTTTCCAGCTGAACAGACCCCCACATTACCAATCGAGCTTTAAACCAGCACTTACTGTTGTTCACTATCAGTAAAGTGCAGGTCCAGCTTGAGCTGAAAATCTGCCTCATTCAGTGCGTCTTCCACCTGCAAAAAGAGACAAGGTTACCTTCGCAAGTTGGCACCTACAACACAGAAGGCAGAGGTGGGTGGGTTTGTCTGATAAGAGCAAAGGCAAAACCACACAGCAACAGCAGCATGACAGCACAGAGGCAGAAAGAAGCAAATGTGACAGTGAGTCGAGGTAATTGCTGAAGGTGTCAGAGGGAACCGGAGCAGTCAGAGGTGTTATCTGCCCCCGGGTGCCCGACATGTCAAAAAAATCACTCCAGACAAGAGGAAACAGAGAGCATTGAGCTCTGCATTTGTTGGATCCTTGCTCTTTGCACACCAAGAGGCAGAGGAGCATTTCTGAGGCTGCTCTCTCTCACTGAGTGAGCCTTTGTTTGGGTTATCTTGTCAGCTGAAAGCAAGCAAGGACTGGGTTTTCTTGGATGAGAAACAGCCACAAATCCTTGTGGCTACCTTCCTGTAACTAATACACATTTCAAACTTCACAGCTTAAAACATTCAGAAATGGCTCAAATAAGTCTGGAAATTTCTGATCACTCATCATTAATCTTTGAGTTTATGTCTCAGCAAACCAAGGCTTTCCTGTCCCCTGGTCATTCTTTCAGGCCCTCAGCAGATTCATGGAGGTAGTTTGTCACTGATTCTCATGTAGACCAATTTCTTTCCAAAATTCAAAGGCCTTTGTTGTTTTTAAAACTACAACAGAAGTTTAACTTGTTGCATAGCTGAGCATGTCTATGTGTGGCAGGATTCTCTCACTAAAACCACTGAAGAAATCATGTATGGCTCACTGGTACCTCCATTCTAAATCATCTAACAGGTCCCACCAGTAACATTGCCCTTCTTTTATTGTTAATAAAATAGTTTGACTGGATTTTTGGAGGCAGTGCTGGATCTGATAGTTCATTAGCTTCACCTGGAAAGAGCTAAATTGGATAACACATCCCACCATGGCACAGTTAAAACAACTGCAATCAATGGAAATAAATAAATTAGAATGGAAGAGGATTAAGCTGTCCAGCACTTTCTCGTTCACTCCTTTGAAATGTCGATTCTTCGCCAAGAGAAATAGATTTAGTAGAATAAAGAAATTAATTTCTAACAACCTAAATGGAAATATGAGCAAAACAATTACACATTTTATAAACAAAATAGTCTTTTTCTGTGAATTTAAACATCCTTTATAGTATGACAGAATACAACAGGAGGCACACAGGAATAAAGGTGGGAAAATGAAGTTATTCTCTGTGGATATGGTATTATAAGCACAACTTATTTTTACCGAATTTTTGCCACAGAAAGGTGAGGTGAGATGTATGGGTTCTGTCTTCCATCAGTGGCAAGCAACGAGAAGAGGCACAGAGTGACCTGCTCCATCCTGAGGTACCCAATGGAGAAGGGCAATTAATTTCTGTTTGTGCCTGTCTCTTTCCACTGACAATAGACAGCTCAGAGAAATATCTTGGTCTAGATACACTTGCATTTTAGATGGCTTAAAACAAGCAAGATGAACTCTGCTTTCCAAGCTGATCATCACCTTCTTAACAACAGACCACAGACTACACTAAAAATGCACTGAAGGCAACGTCAGAGGCATCTACCCTGCTCTGACAGGTAGGATTCATAAAATATATAACATAAACCATGTTAAGTCAGGCTTTCCAAAGGTGAAACTTCATCGACAATGTACAATCTTTTCCTGTTGAAATAAGAAAAGTGAGAGCCAAGGATTGATTTTGCTTTGACAAAATTCTGAAATATGTTAAATTTAATCCCTTCTGAAGTAATATGGTATTTCTTCTAGCATGGCCACAGGCATGGAGATGTGAAGGGAAAATTCCCACTTCTATTTACTGAAAATGTGCTTTCTCTTTTGTGATTGTCTCAAAACACCTGGAAGTATGCCTTTCATTAAAAAGAATAAAGAAAAAGAAGACTTTTTCCTTTTTAATGAGTTGTAGTCACTAAAAATCACAGTCGCTGGCAGTGGCAAAGAAAGTAATCATTACTGAGGCTACATTCTGAATTTAAACTAGGAGTTCAGTATAGTGCTTCAGACAAAGCAAACCTCCTCCTCCTCCAAATAAAGGGATGAAATTTTGGGTCTGTGCCCAACACTGCTGAGCACCTGCAACTGTGACTGAGATCTGAGTCTGTGCTCCAAACAAGTTCAGTAGCTGGTGTCACTCTCCCAAAACACCTTGAGGCAATGAGCAAATGCCTGAGAGACCAAGAGATACTCTTCACTGCATGAGATCATGCAGTAAGGTGCATAAATTGGATATTTTTAATCTCAAAACTGTACTGAAATCAGACTGACCAGAACAGTGCAAAACCCCACATAAAATCGATCACAGTTCTCACTGCAGAGGTGACGTTTTCCCTTTTCTATTGGGGGTGTAAATATTGAGTAAAAATGGGACAGTTAATCAAAAAGTGGACTCTTCATGGGAGAATATCATTACAAGGCTTATGGACAGGTTGAGACACAGCAGAATTACTTGCAGGAATTACTTGTTATGTTCCTATGCAGCTTTGATAGCTGCTGGACTTTCCTGTGGTTTACTTTTTTCCCCTTATCAGAGACATAAGACTCTTCACACAGGAAAACAACAAAATGGCCTTTTCATAGCTCATATAGAAGAGTAGCTGATACTTCTCTCATTCCTTGATCTCCTGAATGAAATAATATTGTCCTTAAATGAAATATTGGTTGCTTATTTTGGCATTAATGAGACTATTATAGTGTTGCCCACAGTTATTTTTCACACACTGTATAATTTTCCACGAGTTTGATAGACTGACTTTTTCTTTTTCTCCTGAAAAAGAGTTTTGAATTTTCACACCAAATCCCATAAAAAACTAGTCTGAAAAATTTATCTGTAATATAATTAGTGTTTGACTGGCTAGGCTAAGTAGTGTCCTCCCAGATACTCTGTAAAGGGTATTCCAGTGGGTTTTTTAATACTTCTTTGATCTCTTAGAAGAAAAATCACAATTCATGAAAAATAAAATAAACATCCATCCCTGGAAGTGTTCAAGGCCAGGCTGGATGGGGCTTTGAGCAACCTGGTCTCGTGTAAGTTGCCCCTGCCCATGGCAGAGGGTTGGAACTAGGTGATCTTTAAGATTCTTTCCAACACAAGCCATCCTATGATTCTGTGATCTGTGTTTGTAGAAATACATTCATACTAAACAAGGAATATTTTTCTGCTCTGTAATATTCCATACACCCAAACTCCTGCCTTGGGCCTCATAGCATGTGCAGAAATACCCCATATCCATGTCTGAGCACACATAATTTTACAGAAGGTGATGTCAAGAGTTCAGGCTCTTTCTTAAGTTCTGACTATCCTGCCAAAGCACTGCACTCACAGGGAAATGCATTTTACTAAATGCTGTTCAAAATCTGTACAGTAGGAAGTATTTGCATATGAAAAGTAAAATTATTTTATACAATAAAAAGTATATACAAAGCAAAGTACTCCAATTTCTGTTGAATTGGCCTGGAATCAAGTGCATAATTTCAGGTTTGCATGCTAATTTTTCATCTTTGGTTTAGCTTTTAAGAGCTGTGGTAATACTGATAACTGAAGCTTCCTGCATCCTTATAATGTACCTCCCCAATATTTAACCATTTATCCAGAACGGAATGATCTGGATGTCCCAGCTCACTTAAACTTCTCTGGAAAATACAAAATCTAATATACTGTTGTATTCCAGCCTGCCTCACTCTGCCCTTTCCCTGCTACTAAATTTTCCCTGAACAGGGCCAGCAAGAAAGAAGCCAGACAAGTTACCTGTTCCAATGCTTGATGAAAGAGGCAAAGCTTCTTCTCTAACAAAAGAGAAAGCAAAAGCTTATGAAAATAAATCAGAGCTCTTTGTAACAACAAAGGCTGCCCCAGCCCTGCAATATGGTTCCCTTTGAATTCAAAAAATGCTGTATGCCAGGATAATATAGAAAAAGGCATCAAATAACCAGAGAGTTTTAAAGCACCATAATTATGGTGAAAGGTATGTTCAGTGCCACTTCTAGACAAATAATAGCGCTTCCTTCCATTTAATGCCAGACAAAAAAAAAGATGTATTTACATATTTAAGCTTATCTAGGGTTATGCTAGAGGATGAGGGGGAGAATAAAAAATTTAAAAAAAACCAATAGCAAATTATCTAATTTGGACATTCACTTGGTTTTGTTGTTTGGTTGTTTTTGTTTGGGGTTTTTTTTGTCTATCTCAGCAAAACACCTCGTCAGCCAAACTACCTGAGCACCAGGAGGAACAATGCTCCCTTAATATAATATTGGATAATTCCAGCCTGACAGCAGAAACTGCATGGAGTGTATGAACTCAATACTTCCATTACCCAGACTAACTCCTTTGTCTATTTATCATAACTTCCATCCACAGAAAAAAAACAGTGAACAGAACCTTCACCCGCAACCAAGAAAAATCACCATAGCACACAAGAGGCACAAAAAAGGATTCACATCTGTTGTGTGCTAAATAAATTAGGAGTTATGAACACAGATGATATTTAAAACACTTTAAAAATCTCTAGGTGTCTTGCCAACACCACATTGCAAGGATTTCATCCAACAGAGGAGATTATGTGACAAAGATACAAAACTGCCTCTGAATTGTTGTGGATATAGTAGCGGCACACTTTGGTCTCTCCCACATTTATATCAAATTTGCAAAGCTGTGGAGAACAAGACATTAAAGCAGAAAAAAGAAGCCTAGGAGCATTAAACAGAAGGAAATTATGCTAATCTGCTCAATTTGTGCTAATCTGAAAAAAAAACTTTTACAGATCTTTATTTTTTGTATTTGATTCTTTAGAGTGCCTTTAGCAACTCATCTGGAACAACAGACCTGTTTATCCTCTTATTCTACATCCATGAAAACCCAAAGCTACTTCATCATACAGAAAAGATGTGTTTCTCTGTGCAAAACCACTCTGTAAGTACATAATTGGGCAGTTGTCCTCTTCCCAAGGGGTCTCCTATGGAAAGCCAAGTGGTGCTGCACACAGCACATCAAGAGTGAAAATGAGTTTTAGCTGGGAGGAATCTTGTGGGCTGTTTTTTATTTTCCGTTTCACGAGGTGCACAACTTTCCTGAATAATAATGCAAAAATCATCAGAAATCATCCCTGCTCAACAGTGGAAACTGCTGTAATTTGAGGGGAGGGATATTTAGACAGAAATGTTCCATAGAGGAAGGATAAAATTAATATTGGATAAAGCATGCTGGGACATTTTCCTAACAAATATTGATAGACTTGCATTTAGTAATTTTTCACATAAGCACAAACCAGCAGTTCTAGGGAGGAAGAAATTTATGACACTATCTTAAAAAAAAATCAAACCAAACTAAAACAGCAAAAAGAAAGTGGGAGAGAAAAGGAAGCATGTTAAGTTAAATTAGCTTCTCAAGCTGTTTTAATTTAGATCTACACATAACACATATATATATGCTTTGAAATAGGACAAAAAAGAAATTCTAAATCTCATCATGATCAAGTAGAAAGTTATACAAAGGACAGGTGAGTGTCTCTGGCTCTGAGTTCAACACACAGCACATGATTCATGCTGGATGTGTAACTCATAGAATCTCTTTTTGATGGCAAGCTGACTTCTCAAGGATGCTGATGTCGTGTTTCTTGTCACCACCGAGAGCAAGTACCCATGCCATACGTTTTGTACCATTCCTTGGGCTGGCAAAGCACAGTGATGGCACACTGGACACGCCTGAATGCCATTCTACTGTGACACCTTCTCCCCTTCCTATTTAAGATTTCAGTAAAACAGTGTTCTCTGTGAACAAAGATTGCTCCACCCTTGTAGCTCCTGGGAACAGGAATTACTGCTGGAAGACATTGGTTTCACATCAGTAAGATTAAACCAAAGGTGCTCTACAAGCTGGGTGTCTCAGATCGTGTTCTTACCTTGTGTGGGTGCTCCTGTTGGCCGAAGGAGTGGATAAAAAATGGGGAGAGGGGTCTTGGGATGGACCGATTGTAGCTGAGGTACCACAGAAAGCAAAGGGGTTGTACACGGGCTACAAGGAAGGGAAAGCTCCAGCAGCTCTCCCATGGACTCCTGCAGTCAGGAGCACCAAGGACAAAGGGCAGGAGACCTCTGAGGGGTGGAAAGGGACTGGGTAGCTGTAGAAAATTTCAGTCACAAGAGAGAGGATGAGAAGACGGTAATAATAATGGATGGCAGTAGTAGCTGGTCCTAGAAAGAAGCAGCAGACTCCCAGTTTTCTCAGGTGGGGCTGATCAGCACAGCTGTGTAAAATGAGTGATCCAGCGCACAAATGACAGATTATGTTCGAGACGCTTGAGTTTCTGATATTCTGATTTACCAGTGTATGCCAACTTCTTATTCCACTGGAAAGCCGAGGTGTAGCCTGCTCCTCATAAACAGGCACAATGCAGAGGGTCTGTCTGACCTCATGCAGAGGTTTATAGTGTCAGCATTTAGAAACAAATAAATCACGGGTACTGATGGGTAGAGGACAGTCAATCTCCTTCTAATGCAGCTGCTGGTGTATTGGTCAGATAAATCATGCCTTTCCCTCCAGCAGCTGCCTTCATGAGACCTCTGACAGCACATGGACCTCTTCACAACTGAAATGGAGATACCTGTGCAATGCACACCTGAAGTTAAGTAAGAGGAATCCCAGCCCTGCTGGTTTTTATGTGCATCCCAAAACAACTCACCCTTTCACCATCCAGAAGCAGGTGCACTCTGAAGTTCATTGACTCATTAAGAATGATCTCTTCATTTCTGTACAAAATCTGAAATATTCTGCTGTAAACGCTGTTTTCATGAACGCAGGCTGAGCAAAGGCTGGAATCACCTGCACAAAACACAGACAGACTCCTGGTGTAATTTCAGCACGGAGATTATTTTTTATCCTATGATTTCACTCCAGGGTTACCTAGGTAGTACTTGTAATTAAACACTTGCATTCTCAATAATTAATGGTAGTAGAGCGGACTGTTCTTGTGGGTGGCACGTTCACAGACATGATATTTAAAGAAAACAAATGTTAAACTGTAGGCAGGCTGGATTTTAAAATGAGAATACTTGATCCTGTGACAGCACTTATCCTATTAACTTTCTTTCTAATAAAAGCTAAAGCATCAAAAGCTTAACTCAGTGCACCCAGCACCATGAGGACTGTGTGAAACTTCATCTTTTATCTGCAGTGGGCATCTTTCAGAAGAGGGAGTGTTCTTGTCATCTCTGGGTCTCCCAGAAGTTACTACCTGGTAGAGGGGACAATAGTCAATGGCAGATCTTGAATGTAGAAACTGGAAGTGTGGAGGCATCTTAAGTTAAAATATAGAAACATAAAAACATAGTCTTTGTTTTCAAGATGCCTATGTAAGCCTTCAGGTCCTTGGCACATGTGAGAGGTGCCAGTTTGGTCCACAAAACTGGGATAAATCTGAGGAACTCAAGAACCAAAACCTTAAGCTTCTCCACATCAAATTCAGCCAATAGCTTCATCTGTGTGCTGATGTATCACATCATCACAAATAAACATCAAATAAACTCAGGTGGGATTTATCCTTCCTAACTTTTAGGTGCCTCCAGTGTATGCATTTTGTTTTGGTTACAATGCAGCCTGTGGAATTTAGGATATCATTCCCAAAAAAAAAAAAAGTGCCTGCTTTATATTGAGCCAAATTTTTTCTTCAAGTTCACGGCTTGTTGAGCAATTCCCCTTTCAGTAAGAGGAAAACTGTGACTTGCTGAGTTGTACAAACCCACATTGGAGGCAGCAATTTGTACTACAGTGAATCCCTCCCAGAGGAGCCTGCAATGACTGTGTGACTTTTAAATGAACAACTGGGCACCAGAGCTAGGTACTTCCAAGGTGTGCCTTGGCTGGTAATCAGAATCCCCTGCTAATTCTACTTTTGTAACCCCAGAGCAACAAAGGTCTGCAAAATTTACTCAGACCTGGTTTTGTCCTTTTCCAGCATTCAGTCCTGTAGGAATCTGAGCTTTTGGAATATAGTCCTTTAGCAAATGGTATTCTGGAACTCTTCTGACAAGGGGTGCTTAAAAAAATGTGTACCTGAACCAGTCCTTCAGAGAGAGACAGATCTGTGATCACCATCAGGAAGTCAGAAGGCACATGCTTTTTAGAAAGTATAGTTTTCCAGAAGGTACTTCTGGGAATTTTCCCCTTCTCAGAATTGTTTTGGGTCCACAAGCTGTGGTAAGATAAAAGTCCAGGGGCTGCTGGTTTGTCAAGAGTTTCAAATCAGGACAGGTCTATTCTGCTGAGATTTGTACATAATTTGCAATCATAGGTCAGTGAGTCAAGACTGACAGGATTAAATATTTTATGAGGTAAAGTTTGGTTAGAAGGAATAAAAATAAAAGAACAGAAAGGACTTCAAAACAACCAAAAAAAAACCCAAATAAAAAGGTACTGAAGACAAGTAGACAAGTGAATAGAGTTTTGTCATTATAATGATTAATTTTGTGGTGCCAGTCTGCTGGAACTGGAATAGCATGGACACAGAAATATCTCAAAAAAAAAACCAAAGGCAACCAAACAAATCATATGGGGCAGAAATGACTAAATGCCAATAAGACCAATAAGACTTGAGCTAATTAATTAGCAGAACCACAGTGATGTCATCCAGGCTACATTCAAGTAATTTTCCTATTACTGACTTTTATCAAGCACACCCAGGAGCAGCCCAAGTATTTCATCCTGCTATTGTCTTCCCATCACCCATCCTGCACAGTAGTTATGTATAAATCCAGGCAGCAGAGGTAAATACGTATTTATTTTCATGTGCTACACCAGTTAGGCTAGAATGTTTCAGCCTGATTAGGTCTTCAAAAGCATGCAGTCCTATTTATTTTAATTTAAACCTCATGATATTACAGACACTGCAAAAATCATATTAGAGGTATAATGCATTCTTACTCCTAGCTGGCAGACAAAGGAAACTTTATGTTATTTGATTTGGATATTGATATACTGGCACTCTCCTCAGATGAAAAATTTAATCTCATTTTCTTTTCAAACACACTCCTGAGCAGACCACTCCTCGTGTGTAATTGCTCTAGGAGCTGGATTTGCAAGGTGGCATAAGGAGTTATTTCTTGTGTTGGAAAGGTCAAAGTCAATGACATGCTACAGTGTTTGGGGCTGTCTCAAATCAGAGTGAGTATGATGTTACAGGGCCAAAAATCGCTCAGTTTTAAGCAGGGAGACCTACTTTGCAGACATCTGTCAGAGAACTACAGCAGATGAGTGACTAATGCTCCCCTAAACTCATCCATCCTTGCCCACTCAAATGGCCACAGGCGGCTTCTTCCCCTCTTAGAGTATGACCTAAGGCTGCAGCAGGAAGTTCCTCAGAGGAGAGCTTGGCAGTCTTGGCAATGCTGACAGCAATGCAGGGATCCTGCCTCTCAAATCAAAGGGGAATGACAACATCTCCACAGACATTTTCCTTCAGGCTGCAGCACCTACTGGTGTATTCTGTGCTTTAAGGTACAGACAGGGACCAGGCTACATCACTCTGCTTGAGCTTCTTGCAATAACCAGAAGTGGTTGCTGCTACAAACATATCCTTCCTTAGCCTACTCCATGAAAACACCATCATTCCAGAACCTTTTCCAAACTTCCCCTAGTTCCTGGGATTCCATCTGGAACTTATGTCTCCAAACCCCGGGCGTGTCTGCTGACAGACAGTGGCACTGAGGCTGGTGTTTGTCACAGTGGCCATCGTTCAGAGAGGGTTGCTGGCAGAAGACACAGCAGGTGTACCCCGTATTCAGGAGACACAGCAGGTGCATCCCTGTGTTCACACAAGCACTTCTGTCCTTTGGCACAGGAGGGTGCGAGAGAGAAGATCAGAACCATAGGTTTTCCCACATCTCTTTCTAGCACAACCTCAGCTGTGCAAACGTCTCAGCACTCACAGGCAGCCCAAAGGAGATAGACACAGTGTGTGGAAACTGCTGGGAGCTCCCAGATGAGACCTGAAGCTAAGACTCTACTGACCTGCATTTATTCCACAGTTTCAAAGGCTTGAGCTTTGGTGAATACAGAAAAGAAAGTCTAATTTTGTGGTAGTGAATTTTTGATCAGTAAATTTCCCTTTCAGGAGATTTATTTGGGACACATGCAGTACTCCTTAAGCTAGAAGGAATCCTGTTTTCCTGTCTTGTCTTCCTAAGTGTCTATTCCATTTACTGCTTATTGTCTTTGGGTTGAATAGTTCTTTAATTTATCTGGAAAGCGAAAGAGCTCTTGGGGCTGTGAGAACCATTGCAAGTATGAAGAGGAGAGTTGTGTTCCACAGGCATTCAGAGAATGAGAAAAGCCTGTTTATGCATCCCTCTCTTACTATTCTTTCCGTGCCATCCCATCATCATTCCTAGAAATTCCTTCACAGGCTATTGAACAATGGCATTTTTAAAAAGGGAAAAAAGGCTCTTTGCAGTTGTGGATGCTTTCATGCACAGGGTGCTTTCACAGACCAGTCACTGTATCAGGTCCTGCTTTCCCACTCTCTCCATATGCAATCTTCCAAGCTTCCCCAGATACACTCTAGTCTACCTAACTTTCCCATCTGGGAGTTTCTATAGATGGAGGTTTCTAAATATTATTGCAGCACATCATACAGAAATTACTCATCTCTTTAAAGATTCAGAGAGAGGTTATTTAGATCCTGGAGGTCCCAAAAAAATTATTTCCAGATAATCTTACAAGAAAGGAATTGATGGATAGTTGACCTGTAAACAATTTTGTTGCATATTTACAACCGAATTTAGTGAGAATAGAAACCATATAATTCTGACCACTGCCAGGATGAAGGCACTGAGTGGGGTTGGGGTGGTGGATGTCTGTGGCAGATGGAAAGGGGAGGTGAGGGGAGGGGAGCAGAGGGGAGAAGAATAAAGACTGGAATGGAATGAAATAGGATAGGATAGGTTTACATAATGTCTCAGAGCATATGAGAATTGGGATCAGAATGTAGAAAGAAGTAAGCAATGGATAAGAAAGTCTGTTTTAACATCTTTTAGAAAAGCACTGGAACCTGAAGGACACCATCAGAAACCTTAGCCTTATACAGATATGTGACAAACCCCAATCAAACCCACTGATCAAACCCACTTAACCATAGCTTTGATGCTGGCAGTAGGTATAATTTGATGAAGCTGTTGACTGTTGTGCTATTTGTGTTTTGAAGGAGTGTGATATGCCAGAACAATTGGCATTTCTACTTGAAATACCCACTGGTGCATCAGCTGAAAGTGTTGCTGGCCAGACTGGCAGCATCCCTCAGCTGGTGCAAAGCTGTGACAGGGACTCAAATTTTCCTGATTTTCAAATATTCTCATTTGTGTCGTTTCCCCCAAGAGAACCCTCACACCACTCCCATTCATGTGAGGAGAGGGAAACATTTCTAGGGAAAAGTAATGGAAGGTGGTGATAATATTCTGCAGGTTGGAACTGTTCCCCTGAACTTTCTGTGATCCTAATACACACACCAGATAGAGTAGCAGGCCTTCTCCCAAACTCCAATGGTCAATTATCCCAGTTGTTCTCTCCAGGAAATCCAAATTATACATTTTTCAACTTTGAGCATTTATAGCATCCTTTCTCTGCTTTCATCATGCCTAAATTACATCACTTTCCTTCAAAATTCCTTTATTTGAACCCTCCTTTACTTAATTTTTTTTAACTGCTATAAAAATGGTTTGAGAAGTTTCATGATTGTTCTATATCAATAACTCTCCCATGGAGCAAACAATGACACATGCATATCTCAACTCTGACTTCTGCCAAGGAGAGACTCTGAAATGGCAAAGTCTTGGTGTAGCTGTGACTTGATGATGAATGATTTCCCCAGAGCCACCAGAGTCACATGAGCCCCTGCCGTGTGCAAAGCAATAGGACTGGCTGGTTCTTACGCCCTCTGCATTCTGCTTGCTGTATCAGTGACTGGAGCACTGCAATCTCACCAGCTAGAATCTTTCCATAATTACATTTTTAATTGTGCTTCCTCATTATGTCTCTACCTGCCAAAGCAAACTGGAATGAATATCAACCAACAACCTTTTCAAGGATGATAAGCACCCTGGTCTTCAAACCCAGATTTGCCCAGCAGTATTAACCTTTGAGAAGTGATGGAGGTTTGTTCATATTTATTTCTTCAAGGCTTTAAAACATATAAATTCCTCGTGGCACAGCCCTTAACGAAGAACTGGTGCATGAGGGAATGCTCCTCTGATAGGAGGATACCTTGAAAGCCATGAGTGAAAGACAGTTTGTTTTGGAGAGGTTAGAAAGGAAAGTTAAAAATCTTTCACTGCCTCACTTCACATTACTTTCTTGCTCTGCTTCTAACAGGTACCAGAAGTGTGAAGAAAGCCTTGGAATTAGTTCTTTGGTTTATATTAAAGTTTACTATCTTACTAAGAATAACTTTTAATAATGTTAGATTTCTCCACACAGCAAGGAGTGTGAGACTTAAATGAAACGTGAAAAATTCGTTTCTCCAAAGGAAACACATTGAAATCTCCTGCACAGCAAATTTTATCCCTCACAACTTTTCTTTTAAACTTATAGGTCTTGGCTACAGAATGCTGAGAAACTGAGGGGAAAACAACACACTTACACCCCTCTGTACATTTTTCTTTTAGTATAGTTTGACTTCTGGGTTTGACAAAGGAAGAGCAGAGACAGGATTTACCTGAACTCTGTCCTCTATTCTGCAGCCCATAAAAGTAATATTAATTACTACTTTTTCAAAGTAAGGAAGGAGGAATTGTGACAATTCAGTGCCTACACGCTGCTGCTGAAAACATTACATTGTTGCCTATCCCCAGTGCAAGGAAGAGAACAAAGAAAGTAATATTTTTTTTTATTCTTAATATAAAATTACAACTCCAGGCCTTTTAGAAGGATAACTTCAGTTTTACAACCAGCTCTCTCTAGAATCAGCTCTCTGCAGTTTCATGAGCACTGTGTCAGAGGTCTAAAATAAATAGGGAGTACTTGTACAGTCAGGAAAAATCCATATGGAAAACAGATCTAACTTCAGATCTAGCCTCTTTGATGTCCTTATGACTACAGCACTAGAAATTAGATAATTACTCAAAAGCTGGCAACTTCTTGAATCTCTCTTGCTATCTGGGAAAAGCAGTATTATTATGCTGCTATTCAGATAAATGGAAAAGCAGAATTTTGCTAAGTTTTGCTTTAACGAAAGAGATGCTCCTCAATAATGAAGGGAAATCAAGATACTGCAGCTGTAAAAAGAGGTTTACTGTAAACATTTCTTTATAAATAACTTAAACATTTGTATTTCAGGCTAATTCATGGCCATGAGAAGCCTATCATAGCCTCTAAACTTGTGTTTCCACACAGGAAAATCTCAGAGGCAGATGATACCTTTAAAGGCAGATGGATTTATTCTCCCAGGTCACTCGTGCACAGACGGAGGGAGGGCACTGCAAGGCACTCACTTGAGAATGAGCTGTGAACGTTTTGAAACTTTCCTGCCCACAGACCTTATGCTGCTGCCCACACAGCCATGTGGTGTCAGCGGTTCATGTGCTCTCTCCGAATCTGCCTCTGTGGAAAACCGGCTGTTGGTAAATCCCAGCAGAAGGCAGTTTGAACCCAGCGGCATGTCCTTGCCCTGGAGCCACTTGGAAGCAATCATGTAGTCAGTTAAACAGAGGTGAACAGGGAGGGTGACAATAAACGGGTAGAGAGAGTATCATAAAATAATCACAAAATCACAGAATGGTTTGGGGTGGACGAGATCTTAAAGATCCTCTGGTTCCAAGCCCCTGCCATGGGCAGGGACAGCTTCTACTATTCCAGGTTGCTTCAACTCCATCCAACCTGGCCTTGAACATCTCCAGGGATGTGGCATCCACAGGTTCTCTGTGCAACCTGGGCCAGGACCTCACCACCCTCACAGGAAAGAAAGTATTTCTTCCTAGCATCTAATCTAAATCTCTCTTCTTTTAGATTAAAACTGTGGCCCTTGTCCTGTCCCTACATGTATAAAAAGTCTCTCTCTCTCTTTTTTAAGTACTGGAAGGCTGCAATCAGGTCTCCCCAAAGCATTTAAAATCTCAGTCTGGACTAGTTGTAATCCACCTACCTGTAATCTGAGTGATCTCTACAGCACACAACATCCTGGTTGGTACTGCCACAAACATAACCCAAATCTCTCTCGTGGATGACCATCTCCCTCACCCATCCATCCTCATGCTGTCCTGTTCCTTGGCCTTTACCATCTGAAATTCCCACTAACCTCACAAGCAGAGCTGGTTCTTGCCCAGAACCCCTACAAAAAAAAAAAAAAAGGATTTTCTAAATTTCCTTGTCATCTCAAGTCTTCTATTATTGTCAGAATTCTTAAATACTTGCAGGCCACACTATTTTGGTATTTTTAGAGAAAATTAAGACATGTAAGTATTCCTTATATGAACAGTAGGCCATCTTGCCAGTACCTAAGCAAGCACTGTGCTGCAAAAGATAAGCAAAGGAGACCAGAAAACTTTGTGCAAATATCCCTGTGTGTCTAACTTTCTTTTTTTCCTTTACCATCTGTTGGAGCCATATGCCTTCTTAAATAAGAGCTAATTATAGATCCCCACCAATACTAATCAAATAGTGGTAACTGTTGCAAACTTCAGCTGGAAGATTCATTTCTCCTTGATAAAAATTCCTCCAAACCAGGCTCTGAGAGGGTTGCCTTTCTCTGGTTTTCTGGACTTAGGTACACAGCAGTTAAAGCTGTCACACTTATGTCTGTGTTAACACATGGGAGTTATTCATAACAAGCTGTGGAAGTAGTAAGAGCCAAAGTACAGCTCCTACCAAGCACATTAGGTGGGGTGACTGGGACAGAAAATGACAGTGTCCAATAAATACCCACTGACACATCCTGTAGCACAGCTCTTGGTGATTTGAGTTTTCCTTCACTGCCCCTGTGCTGCTGCAGTGAGTGAAAGAGAGGGACAAAACAACCCTGTCACAAAATCATCTGGCTTTTAGCACTGAAGAACTGGAGCAAAGATAGATCCAGTACTAAAATTAAATTCTGGAAGAGAGATTCCAGCCTATTTAGAGAACAATATATCTCCTAATGAGCTCAAAAAAGACGAGACTTCACTTTCATGTCCAATGAGCATTTGTATAAATGTCCATTTGTATAAATGGCAATTTATACCATTCAGGCAAACTTTTTTTAACTGCCTCCAGTGTCAACGTTATGCTGCATTGCTGTGTAATGTGAAAAGACTGAAGGATAAAAATTAATCCAGTCCTAAATATGGCAAATGAAAATCTGAAGTGCCTTTTAAAAACCCCAAACACTAAATAGCTCTTTTCAGCATCACAAGACTCTGGCAATTTCAGACTGTCGTACTGACCTTCCAGGAAGTTTAGAACTATTCTAGCAGAAATTAAGACTAATAAAACAAAATAAAATAAAAGAGAAATTAAAATAATATGGTTTTAATTCATTCCACCCATCAGGTAGAGAGTTATTTCCCATTATAATCATCAATACCTCCTTGTGTAAATGAGTGGTGCACACAGAAGAAAGAAATCACTTCCAGAATTTCATTCCAACTAGTCTTTTCCTCTGGCTACCACTGGGAAGATTCTCTTCCACTTTTCTCACCACTGTTCACATAATGCTTTGGCAGCTGGGAAACCACAAATATTTAGAGGTCCAGAAATGTAAGAGTTGAAATACACATATAAAAGTGTGACTATCTGTACTTTACAGACAAGCATAAATATTGCATTAATCCACTGGCTATTCCATCAGTGTCTCACAGTGTATCTGGCACCATCTCATCAACACAACAGCTATGGATTCAGAAAGAAAACTCCTGAGTTAAAATCCCAGACCTTAAGTGAAACTGGAAATTAAAGATTTGCCTGATGTATCTGTAACACTTTCAAGTCCTCTATCAGTGGTATCGATTGGGAACTAAATGCTTCCTAATGTCCTATTTCAATGCTTCCTGTGTTCAAGAAGGCGATGGATGGAAGTTGTACATTTACCAAACTTTTATCTTCAGCACTTTGGCCAGTTGCACTTTACTCAGAGGGTAATTACTTTGAATTGAATATGTAAAACATTTTGTGACAGTCTTATAAAAAATACGAGAAGGAATCTGATTTGTCAGAGGTAGGATGTAGTTCCTAATATTCCACTCTAAAATAAAAATCCTGAGGATTCAGAGCGAAGGACTTCAGACTTCCACTGGAAGAAGCCACCAACTCTGGATCACGAAAGTAAATACGCAAAAAAGGCTTCAAGGCCCTACAGATATTTTTCTCTCTGTGTACAATACCATTAATGAGGTATTTCACATCCTTTCTATGATTAATCCTCAGAGTTAATTTAGATACAAGAAACCTGATATCTCAGCTGTAGCTGCTGCTGCTGCAGCTGAGGGTCTTTCATTCTACAGCCTGCAAGTTCAGTGTGTACAGCGTGATGTCCAGGGTGGGTTTGTCACACTCATATCTGCAAGGAGACCCCTCCACATTAAGTTTTTCCTCCACATTCCACTGCACCTGTACAGATCTCTTGCTCATTCATGAGAGACCTGATCCTACTTCCCAGGTGGTCTCTAATTCTGATCACTAAATTTGGTATTTATAGGCAATGGGAGAAAGGGTAGAAACACATCCAGCTCCTTACTTGCCCATAAAAAGCTGGAAGGACTCTACAAGCTCCCAGGCCAAGATAATGTGCTCTAAATTAGATGTTCCTCTTCTGACAAATTCCTTCTACAAATTACATTACGTTCCTTGTTCTGGAGACATTTCACATGAACAGCACTGGTTTCTCAAGGTGTCTCAAGCCTCCAGAAAGGCAGTGAACGTGATGGAGACTGGCAGAGTCAGACCACAGGTGAGTTGTGTCAAGTCCTCATGTTTTCAACACAAGTGTCATCACAACCTGGAAGCTGACAGGTGTCAGATACTTAGGTACTCAAGCAAAACTCTACAAAGACTATTTTATCTGCTCTCTAAAGAGGCTAAAGGAATAAAAATTTCTCCTAAATACTAACCCACACACACACAAAAATAACTTTTATTTCCTTTTGGTGAGAAACAATTTCTGTAAAAAATAAAGCCAATATCATTTTGAAGTAGCTTCCAAATAAGTAAACTGTGTTGCTAATCTGTCACAGGAACTGTTTCCATAAGCCATAAACTTAATTGAGACCTAGAATGTTCTTCTGTTTGTTTTGTATCCTTTAAATATGCCTTTGAGCAGATATTTTTAAACTTCCCATCCAGCTGAGACATGAGATTGTTCCTTTCCTAGGTCAGCCGGTTTCTGCCTGATTAGTAATTTAATTGCTGTCTATACAGCTCAGCACAAAAATACAATAGATTTTTTTTTTTCTTATTTTTTTGCTTCTCCCTTGTTTCTCCAATTAGATTCCATCAACCTCTGCCACTGCACTGGTAATTTTTTAATTTTATATTTTTAATTTTTTTTTTTATTATGTGCATTATCTCAACTGAAATCCTCAGTCTTCGTCTGTATCACACAGATATAAATCAGCAAGAGACCAATCCTTCTTTGTCAAAGCATGTCAGGCAGGAGCCATTTGGGTTTCTGTCTGGGGTTTCACTAAACCGCATTACTTTTCTCCCTCCCTGTGATGTGCCAAAAGTATCATTAGCTGTTCTCTTTCTTTGGATTGTTTTATTTTAAGACCATTCATTGCCTTCAGTCTGAGTTAAGGGTCACTCAAGAAAAGAATCTGTTATTTCTTTCTGAGCAGTCTAGGTTTTATTTGGCATAAACTTTGCATACACATCGTAGTTCTGCAGTGAGCTCTTAAATGGAGTAATCACCATAAGATAAAGTGCCTTGAATCTAATCCCACCTGCCTTCCACAGCAAAACCCAGCTAAGACTTTGAAATTGGCCAAATCCTGTTGATCCAAAATATCTCCTATAACCTACCCTGCATTCAAAATTTTAAATGCCTTTACCTCTCCAAGTAAAACAAAGGTGCCAAAAAGGGCCTTATAGCCACTATAGACAGTAATCTTGCACAAAGTTATGGTCAGCTGCTCAAGATCATCTTGAAAATCAGTGGCAAAGCTGGGACGGAACTCATAGAATGGTTTGGGTTGGAAGGGACCTCAAAGCACTCAGATCTCCAGAGAGATCCAGATCCCTGTGCTATCTTCTTGAGAGACACGAGACAAATCACGAGGCAACTCTGTGCCTCAGTTTCTCACCTATTAACTTCTCCTTTGCTTTGTCTCTCATTTAACTGGTTTGCACTTGGACAGCTGAATGGTACTTCAATATTTACCACACTGCTTTCAGCTGCTGTATCTACCTTGGCTGAGAAATACTGCTGAGCCTGGGCGAGTCCTTTATGGCTTCCATACAGGATAAATTGTGCCAGTATTTCCTTAGATATTTTTGCCTAGTGACAATTATACTTTTCTCTGTCTAAATTTCTCCATCAACATTCCCAATAATTTTGAAAGTAACGATTCCAAGTGCAGCCCGTGGAGACAAGTTTAAGCTGACAATATTCAGGACATGATTTGCAAGGTTTGAATTGAAGTCCATTTCCTGGAGGCATTATAACTTCTTACAAAGTTCACGGAAGACAACAGGAGAGACTGTGTTGCAGTTGCTTACAGCTAGCTCCCTTCCTATCTTTTAAACTCTTTCCCGAAGAATGATAGTTGAATAATATATATTCAAATAACATAACTTTGGAAAAAAAATTATCATTTCTGCTGCTATAGTTAAATTAAGAGAATTCAGTGGTAGGAAAGTCTGAGAGAAATACTGGAGATCTCAACTAGAAAATATTCACAGAATCCCAGGATGACAGAATTGTTAGGGTTGGAAGGGACCTCTGGAGAGTATTTAGTCCACCCCTCTGCCAAGGCAGGGTCACCTGGAGCAGGTTGCACAGGAACTCATCCAGGTGGGTTTTAAATGTCTCTAGGGAGATGCCATGACCTCTCTGGGCATCCTGTTCCAGTGCTCTGCCACTCTTGATGTAAAGAACCCTTCCTCATGCTAAGTTGGAATTTCTTATGTTTTAGTTCATGGCTGTTGCTCCTCGTCCTGTTGCTGGCCACCACAGAAAAGAGTCTGGCACCATCCTCCTAGCATCCACCTTGGAGATATTTGTTGTATTGAGCCTCAATCTTCTCTTCTCCACACTAAACAGGCCCAGCTCCTGCAGTCTCTCCTCTAAGAAAGATGTTCCAGACCTCTTCTCATCTTTGTGGCCTCCACCAGACCCTCTCCAGTAGCCTCTTGTCTTTCTGGAACTGTGGAGACCAGAACTGGACACTAGAACTGGACACAACATTCCAGGTATGGCCTCACCAGGGCTGAGTAGAGGGGCAGGATCACCTCCCTTGACCTGCTGGCCACACTGTTCCTGGTGCACCCCAGGATACCTTTGGCCCTCCTGGCAGCAAGGACACACTGCCAGCCCAGTATTGCACTAATCAGAAAACTACCTATATAAATTAGGGTAAGAAGACTCAAATCCAGCAGAAACAATGTCTCTCCTCTTTTCAATGCTTTTACAAATGCCTAAAGCCAAGATGTTGTTTTCCATTACTCAGGGAAGAGTGATTTAGGTTAAGTTGTTCTACAGATATTAAGATGCAGAAAAAAATTACAATGCCTTTTGAATAAGGCTTTTCCACATGCCAATGTCCATGCAAGGTCGACTGTGCTTGAAAATGAGAGCAATGGGAAATCATGTAAGAGCCTATGGATATGAATCACTGGGAAAAGACTAAGAGTTAGCTTGTACTTACTCAAAATTAATAAAGGGAATTTAAAGACTTGAGGGGAACATTTCATGCAGAAAAAAAAAAAAACAAACAAACTTTTGCAGACAGATTTTTCAAGATTTTCTATCTCCTTGACTCCACCTGTTTGTGAGCCAGCCCTGTAGCAATGGTCAGAGCTGGAAGGTGACAGCAGGACCTATTGTGAAACCTCTTAACAAAATAAACTTGAAATATGAGACAAGCACAGTCAGATAAGGTGTTTACATCAGTGTTTTGAGAGGATTTTGTGCTCCTCCTTAATTTATTCTAAAAAATACAGGGTTGAGTACAACATAAAACCATGGCACAAATGCTTATCCTGTTCCAGTGACCTCAGCACTGGACTTGACAGTAGACGCTCCTATTCCAGCTTTATCAGATACTTGGTCTGGGGTTCTGAGTAAATTTCGAGTGACGGGATTAAAATCTTGGCTTCATGTTCCTAAAGATGGATCAGTAATACACACAGAATCACCCCATACCGTTCTACACCCAGATCTGGGCAAGGTCTCCCAGTTCTCTGAAGCATTATCCAGCCAGCAGACCCTTCCAGAGCAAGAGATGGGTTTTAGAAGCTCAGGCATTTTGGAAAAGTCATCAGTTAAGTAAATTGGAAAAAAAAACAGACCGTTTTTCCTTTGAAAAAGAAAAATATTCTTTCTCTGATTTTTCTTAGGTGCAGCTGAAGTTCTACATAGGAAAAAGGCAAGAAGGTTCTTTCCAAAATTGACTCCTGCAGAAACTGTGTCTAAATCAGCCAGAATTAACAGCTGAACAGCTGACTGAATCTTAATTTCTACAATCAGATGAATAATTTAAAGCACACTAACATCAACACCTGGTAAGAGTTTCTTTAATCTTGTTGTCATTTTCTTAATTTCTACATTTCTCTGGCTGAAATCACTCAAATTCAACTGGTTTTCTTTCATGCTTTTTATACGGACTTTGATATCTTTTTGAGAAAATGCTCTGTCAGGCAAGAACTGCAAGTGCACCAGTTTCAAGATGATTTCATGTAAAGCTGGGTCAGCACCTCTGAAGAGCTGGAATGGCAGCTCTTTCTTCAGTGCAGCTGTGCCTTTCCTGCTTGAGAACGCTCTCGAGTCATTCACCATTGGGTCATTTCTGGGAACTCTCTCAAAATATACCAGAAAGGGATGGTTTTGCACTCAAGACTGCAGAGCTGAAAAAACAAAAACTGGCTACTGGAATGGTTTTGTTTCTTTTCTGCTACAATTATCTAAGATGTTTCGTAAGGCTGAACCCTTCCTAGCGGAGAATGGCTTTTCCCTTCATGCGGTTCTCTTTCAGCAGCAGTTGCATATTAAAGTCTACCTTGCAATCAGATTGTCTTAAGGCTTGCAGCAGCAATGATCTGGTGGAAAAGAAAAGATGCTTTGATCAACCCGTCCAGTCACAGCTGTTACTTATCTTTTATCTTTTCACTTAACTCTACTTAGTGAACGTTTAAATCAAGGATGCTGCTGAGGTCCCCATGGCCTGTGCTGAATTACACTGGCAAGGATGGGAGTGATATCAAAATCATTGCCTGAAATGTGAGGTTTGGGTCAGTGGAGAATAAACTTTTCAGTGAAGTATAAAGCGTGTTATGACTAATCCCCATAGAGGCATTGCTCCTTCTTGAACTTTTTAGGCAAAATAGGATTTGATAATTTCTCATTTGTACAAAATCACGACCAACATACTATTTTACCCAGTCTCTCGTATTGGAGGAGCCATTTGAATCAAGAAGTGTAAGTGAATGCAATCAAACTTCTGTGCAGGAATAGGCTGGCTGCCTCATGTGCCTGCATTCCCCCTTTTCCCCAGGCTGTTGATGGACCTAGAGCCTTGAATAACAAGGAGAGGGTTTTATCCTTTTTATCCACGAGTATATTCTACAGCACAACTCAGACTACGAAACGCTTATTTAATCTATGGTGATCACCCTTTAAGAAAACGAAGTACCTCTTCCCATACTTCCCTAAATGTGTATTCACCATCTTCTTTTGCTGTGCAAGTCATCAGGGTTCTGTTTGCAATCACCAGGCAAGTAACCTCACAGAAACAGGCAAACCCTCAATTCCATTCAATTCATTGGAGTTTTCATTAATTGGCTGGCTAACGAGAATGCATCTCCTCAGACACCCCCACAACCTTCAGCTGAACATTAATGCAGGGAGTCCTCCCTCTCCTAAAGATGCTTGTCACTAATGAGTCTCAGCTTCCTTGCATAAGCCAATTTCCCATTCCACATAGCAATTATGTAAATGAAGGTGAAGTTCCTGATAACTTCTATTGGTTCCACTTGGCTCACAATTAAAAAGAAGAAAAACATTAAAAAACTTTCATTTCAGTCTGGGGAAAAGACTGCTGTGAGAAGCCAATTCAGCCATTTTTAGTTTGCTTCAACTCTGGTTGTCAGGATTGTCAGAGGCATGTGGAGGAGGGGGTGCACATGTTACTTGCAGGAAGCGGCCAGGAGTGGGGGAAGCCTCATCTCTGGAAAGACTTCGCCTCGCAGCCAGTCAGGGCAAAGAAAACTTCCATGATTAGACTGCGAGCAGCCTCCCACCCACACACACACACGTGTGCTTGCTAGTGGGGGAGGAGTGCCAGGATGCCTGCCAGAAATGCCCACCAGAAATGCCCGCCAAAAATGCCCGCCAAAAACGGACCCGCAAAGCCGAGTTGGAGGAGGAGTTTGAGAGCACATAAATGCAGCCAGCCGCCACACCGCGAGGTCTTTTTGCTTTGGGTCGCTGGGAGAGGCAGTTTGGCCCCTTCTGCTCCCACCTTTGCACCCTCTTCCCTGTAGTCCTGTTTCCCTTCCTGCCCGCCTGCCTGCCCGCCTGCCGGCTCACCTTCGCACCTGTCCTGCCTGGCTGCCACTTCGCCCCGCGTCCTTGCCTGCACCCAGCTTCGCCCGCCCTCGCTGCTTGGAGATCGTGCCCAGCTCGCCACGGAGACTATGCAAGCGCACCGCAATTTGCAACATGCACACTCCATCTGCCAAATCGATGCCGATAAATAGCCAGGGTTCTGTGGTAAAGCTGTTCCCCGTCTTCTGTTCTTTCCCCTCCTTCTCTTTTTTTTCCTTTTTTTTTTTTCCAATAAATGATTTTCAGATATAATATTGCTGTTGTTTGTGCTTGATTTTTCGTCAGAGAAATATATCAAAAGAATCCTTCCCGGCTCCTCCTTTTTATAGTGGAACGGGACAACTGCTTACCCAGACGTTAAAAATCTCAAATGGGCTTTCCTCTTTATCCCAAAAGGACAACAGTAAATGGATGAAACACCACGTCTAGATGATACTCAAAGAGTTTCCTTCATTGTGTGTAGGCATTCAATTTCCTGCTGCAGCTTAGTGCTGCCAAAACCAGGCACTGTCAATGTAAACAGTGATCAATATTCTACATTAAATCTCTTTGACATGACATGAAAGCCTCCAAATTTTTTGAATGTCTCAGAAGCAATGCATCACATGAACATTTTTATGGCCTTTACCACATCCTCACAGTGTGAATTTTCCACCTTTACCCCTCACAGTACTAACTGTAATTACTGTTCATGCCTCTTCTAAAGGTGGGGAATTGAGGCAGAGCTTGACTTGGGCCTGTTTCCTCAGGAGTATTCAACTTAAGTCAATGTAAATTAGGCCTTTGAGGGAAATTGAAGATCTGCATCTAAGTGCCCAGCATTGGAGAGTGGGAAATAGAAGTCACATTTCACAGTTTAGCAACAGTATGAACTCCCTTTTCTCCTCTGCTCTTCCTAGTATTGTAGAAACTTCTATTACTGGAAATCAAAACCCAAAAAAAGTTCAATTTCAAAAACTGAAACTTCAAAACTGAAGTTTAATTTTGTCTCATCAAAACCTAAAACTCAATTCAACAACAAAAAATAAAAAATAAAAAAAACCCCCAGTGTTCCAATTATAATCCACAAACAAGAGAAATTCATTATAGAAGTCTAAACCTCTGCTTTTGCTTCCTGTGTGTAACACTAGTAGAGAACCACACAGTCTTTCCTTGGATCCTGTCAGAAATCCTTTGTAGTCTCTTCCAGTCTAAGCCTTGAGCCTCTTAACTCTGGTGAGTGTATTTTCAATCAAATATTATTATGTCTAGTACACAGAAATCCTTATTGTGTTATTTGTAGCAGATATTTTTCATCTCCCACAAATATAATACTACTTTATTAGTGTTTGAATGGAGTTATTACACTACTTTCCACTACCTAAGACAGAGGGAATTAACCCTTGATATTTTTGGAAAGGTCACATGGGGAAAACTCAAATCCTGACTTCCACATACTTCTTGGAGACTATTGATGAGATTCCCCAGATCCATCTCATATCAGCACTGCCCCTTGGTTGCATCCACTAGCCTTCAACAAAATTTTTAGGGTGGCATCTGTCTCATTTTGGTCACAGGGAAGGCAGGCAACTAATTTTAGTTGATTTTTTTTTTTTAATCTCAGTGGCAAGAAATTAAGACCTAATAGCAGAAATCACTGTAACCTAAACCTGACTCTTCAGAAATGGGGAAGGAAGTCCTTCCAGGGTTACTTATGAGGGAAAGTTGCACTACAACCTTAGGCTACTCAATCTGACTCCAAGACTACCCAAGTCTGTAATTATTGCTAAAATCGTGTGAGAAGCTCTTATTTCTCCTCCTGAGACTGGGAATCCAATGCCAAGACCAGCAGACAGAGATGCAAGAGACAATTCAAACCTATCAGGGGTATGGTGGAAAATGTGCCTGCATATGCAAAACTCAAACCTAAAGAGCCAAGTGATATTCACCTTCATAAATGGCTTCTGGGTGAAGTGTGAGATGAGAGATAACAGATGGGCTGACATAAATAGACAAATCCAGGAAACTACTGGATGATAGTAGTCTCCATGACTGGAAGTTCTCTCAGCACAACTTGGCTGAACTTGCTGAGACCTTCACCTTCACCAAAGCTCCATTACTGTTGGAAAGCCTTATACGATTCAGGGGAAGAGAGGAGTTTCAGGGAGACCTCACTCAGTAGTTTCCATTATTCCCCTGGATAAAGCCTGACCTCTGGTTATACCATCTGGTATTCCATCTCCTGAGAAGGCTTGTGGATAAAACGACAACATTGTTGGCCAACATCTGTGCTGGACTTTGTGTGGGTGTTTAGGGGGTGAAAATTATGGGAGATAAACTTGGCACGATACTAATAATTGCACAAGAGAGAATGGTGCCAATCCTCTTAAGATAATATCCAGCAAACTTCTCTCAGAGCAAGCAGTAGGATGAGTAATGTGCAGTGTGCTGACAAAGAGATATTTAGCACAAGTGCAGGCTCTCAGGAGGTAAGTTAGCTCGGGCAAGGTGTTTATTAGGTCACAGAATGCACCAGGACGGAGCCAGGCTAAAGATCTTCAATATGTTTTTGTGCTTGGCAGTACAGACATAAGCTCCTGTTTACCTCACAAGAACTTGGCCACAAAGCTGAGTTAACTCACAGTAACGAGACGTGCTGAGATGTGCAGATGGAAAGTGTTATACAGAAGTGGCAAGACCTAGTAGCTGTTAATGAGAAAATACCAACTATCATTAATCAATGTATCTGAGCTGTTTAAAATGAAATAGGTTTTCCCCCCACATTTTAACTGGTTTGCCCTGTTGCTTCTGAAGACATAAATATGCATCTTCCTCTATACACGATAGACATTAACATCAAATTTCCCAGAAAGTTGAAGAGTGTTGCCCAGTAAACAGGAAGGTGTCATCTGACTAAGAGCAGCCCTAAGGTGAAAAAGGTATTAAAGAGAAAAATGTCCACTGAAGTAGCATCTGGCTGCATATATTGTGCTACTCAGGTACTGTGCAGAAGGGATGTAACTAAGCTGGTGGGGGAAGTGATTTTTGCTGTTGGAGTTTTAAAACTCCTTTCCTCTGAACAGCCCTTGACTCCACACTCATCTCAGCTAGCATGTTTCATATTCACAAGTTCTGCACCCAAGCTTTGATGGTCACAGAGGGTCTTGGAGCAAGTGAGGCAGTGCAACCTCCCCCCATGGTATGTCAGCCTGAGCTCCAAGGGAGCTCTGCATTCATCTGTGCTCAGCATGGGACTCATCTTCTGGACCTGGATGCGGAGGTGTCCATCACTCACCAGACTCTCTCAGAGGAGAGTCTCCCATGTTGGAGTGCAGGTGAATGGCAATAGTTTTAGCGGGCAGGTAAAAGAAGTAGTTTTATATTTTCCTTTACACATAATAAGAGAACAAGCCCTATACCCCCCTTCCCTCTGTCCCTATGTCACCCACACTGAAGTGCTGAGGGCCAGCACCTTCCACCACAGTGTCACTTATTTCTTGCCGTGAAGGACTGTAGTACTGGTGAAACTCCAGAGCCACTGGCTGTATTCAGACTGTCAAAAGCAGAAGTTCGTTCACTGCTGAGGATTTTCCAAAAGCATACTAGTAAATTCTGACATGTTAATGCATAGAGGTTCAGGGAAAAATATGTTCACGAGCATAATTATTCTCCTAATTTTGGATGTGGTACAGCAGCTATGATGAAGTTGCAGCATACTTCCATTTAGGACATCACCCACATTTGAAAACCTCCCACCTAGAAGAAAAGTCAGTGGTTTTAATTACATTAACAGACTCCCAGATTACTGTTATCACTGTGATTCATTACACAGTGTGTAGCAGAAAGAGTAGGTCAAACATTTCTCTCTTTGGATCCGCTGTATTGCTCCCTAAAATGTGAACAAACCATAAAAAGTTTCAAAACTGTAAATAATTATCTACTCTCCCACACTGTCACATATCCCAAAAAAATCAAGGCTCTTTATATTAAGTAATTAGGTTTCACAATACCCTTATGATATAGCTACAATTAACTCCATTACACACATAGGGAAATTCAAACAGAGAGAAGCTGACTGCTCAAGATCAGAGCTGGGGAAAAGAGCTCAGCAATCATCAGAATTGAAAACTGGTAAATCCTCATGGGTCCTCAACTCCTCCAGCTATCACTTGCCACTCAGACATAGCTCAGTGCTACAAAGACTCAGGGGTTTTTGTTTCTGTTAAGTTCTTTTCTGGGTTTCTGCTTCTGTTATTCACTGGCTTGAGTGAGGGCATTGGATGTGGGCTGTTGGACATATACACGGGGTACTATCCAAAGGTGCCTTTTTTGTGTGCCATTTAACCAAATGAAATTTCAGTAACACAGGGATCTTCTCTACACTATGCTTTCAATTGAGATTCTTTTGTGACAGCAAATGCTTAAATAATTTTCGGGGATGGAATATGAGTAACAATTTCATGGCTGCATCTGCTAACATAATGAGAAAGATTTATTCTTGTTCTTAAGGGATAATGCGTTTATCTCCTGTATGATTTTTTTCTAATTAACTTTGATTGGTTTTTGTTTGAATATTAGCTTTTGATACTAACATCTGATGCCTGTTAGGTAATGTGCAATATCATTCCTTTAAAATGAAAAACCAGAAGATAGAGTACCGTCCCTCAATTGCACGCTTTTCTTGTCATGCTACACGTTCTACATTATCCACAGCATTATAAAATACTCTTGTGAAACAGATCTCTCAAAGTTATAGCCTGCAATACTAGAGTAAAAAAATTATGGCCCAGAGTTTCTGGAGACTGATTTTATCACTTTCTACTCTGACACAGAAAGATGTAGTGAGTCGACTACTCCACTGAACTCCCCACTTTACATGCAGCCATTGGAAGAACATTTAAATGGACATCGTGTAATTTCAGGGAGTTTTATGATCTTACCAGTGGAGGGGGTTGTGGTAGCAAATTTTACTACTCATTATGACTTCCCACACAGATATGCAAGGGGAAGAATAAGTCACACATC
Organism: Rhagologus leucostigma; assembly: GCA_013397725.1. Classification (NCBI taxonomy): domain Eukaryota; kingdom Metazoa; phylum Chordata; class Aves; order Passeriformes; genus Rhagologus; species Rhagologus leucostigma. Next base: position 310,083 of record VZTD01004853.1, read on the forward strand.
ATCTGCAGTAGAACGTGAGTTTTTACCTGTCTGTAAAAGCCAAGTATGTACTTTTGAACTTCCTTAGTTCCTGTTTCCTGTTGCATCATTTTTATGCTACCAGCTACATAATTTAAAATCAAAGTGAAACCATGGGTTTTCCTAACATTCTTCCCCAATCTATCAAACAGGATAAGCTATATCAGGAACAGCTTATCTAACAAATAAGCAGGATCTATTTAAGCCAACAGGATTGCTTATAAGTTTTAAGTTATAAATCAGCATTTTACTACACAGGATTTTACATCAGTCACTGGAGAAAGTGCCTGTTTCTGACAGATTAGGTCATATTCACAATTATTAGGTTACTTATAGGGTGGAGAAAGTTGTTTGTTTATGGCACAAGAAAGCAGACCCAAATTTACACGATCCTAGATATAGAAAAGAAGAAATAAAAACTGAATGCGGTTTGGCTCCCCCAAACCTTGCACCTGTTTGAACTATTTGGCTTGTTATTGTGTTTCAAGTACATCCCATCATTTCTTCAAGTGCAAAGACAATGGAAATTGTAAATCCCTTCTCAGGATACAAATTGCTTTTTAATCTTCAGCAAAAGTGTGAAAACTTGGTATGAAATCCAAGACAAAAAGGGTAGTTAAGTGAATATATAAACATACAGACATTACTTCTGTGTGTGAAATCTGTAGGAAAGGAAGTGCTGAGTTTCAGCATTGTCTGCAGGCTCCGTGGTGTCGCTCCAACAGGGAATGCAAGTCTAAAGAGGATGAAGAGAGCCCGAATCGTTCTCCTATTCCTCAGTACATTACACAAACCTGATGTCTCACTCACCTCAGCCCTCTACCTTCTTGCCCAGTTTGTTGAAGTTCCATTGACTTCCCAAAGATTCCCTCAATATTTTTGTTAGAGAGAGAGCAAGATCAGGTCTTGTAGGGAGCAAGTGGCTCAAGGCTGTCATTCCAACCAGATTCACTCTCCATGAAAATGAATGCAAGGCAACAAAGTCTAAAGCAAAACTGGGGTTTTCCCTGTGGGACAAATGGTCCAATGCCAGGGCTGACCAGTGCATCTAGGCACAATTATATACCATCACACCCCCCTGTCTATTCAGTTTAAACATCAAATTCAAATGTGAGCACTTGAAGGGCAATCTCAGTCCAGAAAAAGTTCTTATGCCTAACTGGACCAATTTGTTTACACATTCTTCACACGCTTAATGGGTATATAAGGCAATTGTAAACAAAATTGAAACTGCTGCACTCAAATCCATATTATTTGTTCAGTCTGATCATGGCAATTCATACGTTTAATCATAGACTCATAAGATGGTTTGATTTGGAAGGTATCTTTGAAGTTCACCTAATTCCAACCTCACTGCTGTGAGCAAGGACATCTTTCACTAGATTATGTGGCTAAAAGCCCTGTCTAACTGATAGTATCTGAATTTTTTAGCTTCTTTTTGCAATGAGAAAAAGAAAAAGCAAATGAATACTAATTAAAACTACCAGAGTGGGCATCATACATCTCTGATTGCAGCTGCTAGAAATGAAGTGAGTGTTCCAATTGTTTCCACTAAAGAGTTATTCACACAAAGCAGGACAATCCTTTCTCAAAGTGGAAATGGAAAAGAAAAAGAAAAACTGAAACAAATTACAAACCTGACCCAAAAACAACAATCCCAAACCACTTGCCTCTTCTAAAATTAATATTGAACATACTTCTACAAAGGTACATCACAATTCACATACTGGAGCTGTGCCCTGCGCAAAAAGCACTGGCTAAAGCTCTATGGCTTCAGTTTAGAGCATTTCAGACTAGCTATAAAAATGGTCTTTTCTGGACATAAAAGAATTCATGCACAAATCACTCAGAACTTTTCCCTCTCATTGTGGCATCGTTGTCTTACCTGGGACATAGCTTTTCTTCAGATGGAATATTTTGAGGCAGCTGCTAGAGGGTGTACGTCTCTAGCTATTTGGATTGCTTTTGCTTATCTTACATGTTTGGAAGGTTATTGAATTATATAAATATTTGCATCTCTGAAGCAGTGCCATCATTTTACAGGTAAGACACCGTTTGTCCTGCCGTCTGTGTTCCCTGTTTTAACCTCTAGACTGCAGGAATTTTCAGAGCACTCTCTGTCAGTGATACCAACGGGAAATTAAACCAACCAGTGCTCCTTGGCTGGAATAGTAAGTTAAGCAAACCCTTCTAAAAGGCCCACTGGAAGGTGGGGTGTAAAATATACACTGGAAGGCACAGAAAATTCTCCAATTTTTCTAATTTATGGTCATGTCTCATAGTGTTAAGCTTCAGAGGTACTGACCACAGAGTAATGTCCTAGAGATCTGTTAGTAGCATAGAATGCTTTGCTGAACCTAAAATTAAATTCCTGGCTTGTCAAAATTCAAACCCAGCTTCTATGTCCCAGGATATTTTTTTTTCATTTATGAAATTTATGGTGAAAATGTAGTTTTAGTCTTACAAAATATAAATAAACAAACTACACCACTATTTCAATTAATAAATTACAGTGCCATTACGGAAGGAAAATGTTAATTCATTTTTTACATAATACAGTGGATTTTTTTCTATTAGTGCCAGAAAGAATTTCTAAGAAAAGAACAAGAAAGTTGTTCTCACACTGGTGCCTTCTCCTTGCTCTTATTTTTCACCCTGAAAAAACCCTTCAGGAGTATTATGTAAAATCCTGAATCGAGATGCCATCTTTGATTACTTGCTGGGAAAGACAAGAGCACCATCTTCTTTCTATGTTGACTATGTCACCTTTCCTGCCTTTTATTATTATTTGCCTAATTTGCATACATACATGAAGGCACAAACTGCAATCACAGTCTTTTTGTGCCAAGCCTTTTACAAGCACAATGGAAATATCTCTCTCTGCAAAAGTTCCTGCAACTTCTTTTATAGTAAGCGGACAGAAATAGGTGTGATTCAACTCATCTTAAAATAGATATGTTAAATTACTCCCTCAAATTACCTGTTTCTCTCCTCTGGCTATAAAGGGAGACTGGTTGATTAGCTTGGGTAGAGACACCCACAGCACAGATTTCAGCACTTAGATAAGATTATTTTTACCCTTAGCCACAGATTGCCAAGGCTTCTTCCACATCACGGCCATAACTCAGATGATTTACAGATGATTTATTGCCTGCCCTTCGAATATAGCCTAACATATCATTACAAGACAACTGTTTCCTGCTGGTATAGAAAGCTTAGTGAAATAAGGTTTTTTAGAAAGCTAATATATAAATCATGCAAGACACCCTCCCCAGGGAAGAACCATTATTACCTCTGGCTGGTAAGAGTATATATACATATGTTGTAACAAATGAATATTGACTTCTTAGTTAACAACTGTTATTTAAACCAACATCTAACTGTCATCTATAGATCTCAGGATACTTAAATCCTAATTTTTAAGATGTTCTGCATCCCGTAGTCACTAGGAAATCCTGACCACCTGTATTCTCAAGGAACCATCACTCCCTGCAGCATGTCTGTAATCTGTAATGATTTGCCAAGCAGAACACTGGGACGTAATCCACCATCCATAAGGTTTTTTCAAAGAAAGCCTTAAAAATACTTTTAGTTCTTATACAAAAATACAGTTGCCGCTTCCTGAAATCATAATAATTTAGCTCCTACTTAGACTCCAAAGTCTTTCATTTCAGATGATGCTGACACTTAATATTTATCACCTTGGTTGTGTAGCAAATTCTTTATTGTAGAATTACCTGCTAAATATGAAACTAAGATGTGAAGAGGCTGAGATAAATGAAAATGTAATCACAATAAATGGTCTTGTTACTGGGGAACCCCTCCAACACCTAGATACAGGCATGCTGCATGCTCCTTCATATAATCCCTCACTCCCTTCTGCATTTTAGAGCCATAGAAGATCATCCCTTAACTGGTGATTCACAGCCTTCAACAAAGGTGCCTGTGCCCTTTCTTTTAGGAGTTTAATGATCTAAAAAATGTTAAAAGCAGCTTTTAGAAAAATAGAAAGATGACAGCAGAAAAGAGCAGATGACACCAAGTTGGGCAGGACTGTTGATCTGCTGGAGGGTAGAAAGGCTCCACAAAGGGATCTGTTCAGGCTGGATCAATGGACCTCAGTTGTATGAAGCAGTGAGGTGGGAGTTCCTCTTTTCTCCCAGGTAACAAGCAATAGCACAAACAGAATGGCTTCAAGTTGAGCCAGGGGAGGTCCAGATTGGATATCAGGAAAAATTTCTTCACAGAAAAGTTTGACAAGCACTGGAAGAGGCTGCCCAAGGAAGTGGTTAAGTCATCATCCCTGGAGGTATTTAGAAGACCTGTGGATGTGGCACTGAGGGACATGATCTAGTGGTGGACTTGGGTCATCTCAGGGGGCTTTCCCAAACTAAATGATTCAATGAAAACATTCAGTTGTGCTATCTACCTCTTGCTTAGCTAACATAAATCCAGCACAGGAGCATCTTCTGCAGAATCTTAGAGTGTTTTCTAGACCTCTGTTCAGTGTGTCTTATTCCCTCTGATATATCCTTCCTCAAGGGAGGATGAGTTAGAGCTGCCAGTTACACATGATACTGCTCTGAATTCACACTGAATTCAAGTGAGGCAGGACAAACTTTCAGTTTATCTATCATATCTCTAGAAAGACAATATACCTGTTCTTCAATCGTAAACTGCTTAAATCTGCTGCACCAACATTCCAGGCACTTGAAGCTCACAGGAATTTACAGCTCCATGAACTGCTAGGACAAACCCTGGTTTTGGCTCTGATGACAGACTTCAAGGAGCTTTGTTGGTAAAACAGGGTTGTCTCCTGCCTAGAATTCTGGGTACATTTTGTGGTTTTTTTCCTCCTGTGATATACATAAAATTTTTATATGTAAGTTTGTAACAGTCAATTGTCAAGATTTTCATAATTTGTTGCAAGCCGTCCACGTTTATCACCTTTTTGGCACTAAGTCCACGTTTATCACCTTTTTGGCACTAAGTGAAGAGGTACTATTAGATCTTATTGCAGAGTTTAAGCTGTGATATGTTATTTAGTTTGCCTATTTTGACATCCCAGTTTCAAGTTTTCAAGTTTTGACATCCCAGTTTTCACTATTGAAACTTTAGTGTTCCAGACTGAACAAAAAAATAAATAAAGACTGAACCGATACTAATAAGCAATGACTTCTGAATATTTAGGGTCTGAAATCAACAAACCAGGGTTGAACATGCCACATTTATCCTCATGTACTGAGCTGCAAATCTGCTTTTAAGAAAGTTGGAAAACCCAGTTGCTGAAGTTTGAAAATACACATTCTTTGGCAGAGGAGCACTCATGCAGACCCTCCAGGGCTAAAATAAGCCTACTTGGAAAGTGCGAAGACAACATTTTTCAGGCATGAACTCATTCAATGCATAATCATCTTCATATTTAAATGTTTGAAGAGACTTGTTTTAGTTTTGAAATATTATGTTTAGCATATTCATATTTAGAATAAATGGGAATGTTCTATTTCTAAAGGAGACACCATAATTTTAAAATTGCTTGATCAAAAAGTTCAGGATGTTTTCTCCCTCAGTGTGACTTTGGATTAAAGCTGCACATTTCTGAGATGAATCCTTTATCTTAACCTTGCCTTTTGACATTTTGAATTAGCCTCATGGAAAGAATCATATAAAACTACCTCCCTACCCATACATAGATTCTGTGATGATAAAAGCAAGAAGTCCTATTAATTTCCTTGTACGAAGGATACTAACATAAATACAGTCTCTTATCACTGATTTGTTCTATAAGCCAAGGTTCATTTCTCAGACTTGCTGAAATTTGAGAGGGTAGAATAACTGACCTGCTTGGGATCAGCAGAAAGTTTTCTTAAATGATTAATGCTTCGTTAAAATAAACAGGTTCTATTTTTCTGAGCGTTTATTTCTGTTTCTAAACTCACTGCTAGTTGCCTAAGAGCCTTGTTTAGTTAGAGAATTCATATCTGAAAAGAATTCTGTTCTTTGGAAACTTGTGTGAGCAACTATTAATTTGTTGTGTTTATATAGCTCTATAGCTGACATTCCATATATTTATTCCAAATATTAATTCAGGCAGCAAAATTCTCTGAGTAAAGTATGGGACATTACAATAGGACACTAATAGTTTTTCATCAATGCAGAAGAGAAGGAAACTGTTGTCTGGGTGGAATTAATCTTCTGAATTGCTGTAAATGACTCTCCAATGATTAGAGCAGTACTGGATTTTAACGAATCTCAAGACTGAACTTTACACCAGAGTGAAGGCAGCAAGAATCACTATATGGGGAAATTAAAGGCATGTAAGTGAACCTGGAAAAGAAGAGAGCTTTGTGAAGGCCAGTTCACACTGGAGTGGTAGGTCTGAAACAGCTGCATTGCCGATTTAACCCCAAAGCTGAAGTTCATCCTTGGCCCCAAGCAGCAGGAACACTGTGTTGGTTCTCTGCATGTGAACAGCTGGATTCTGTCCCAGCCAGGCCTTCAGGTGGCCACTGATGTTGAAGTTTTGTGTTTCAGACTCACTATTTGGGGGAAGAGACTCGTGGCATGTGTTGGTGCTTGCAGACCCTTCCCAGTTTTGGCTTTGTCCTCTGACCAGGTCTCAATTTTGGGTTGGGATGCTGTTCAGCATCTCCAGCATTGTGGGGCCTACTCCATTTTCATCTGAGTGATCTGCCCCAGCTTCTGGAGGGGGGGAAGGGAGGGTTTCCAGCTTAGCTGAGGGTCTACAATGGAAATTCCTGTAGCCACAAATACTTTTCAGCTTCCATCCTTTGAGGCATTTTTGAAAGGCATTGACTGGAAGATGGTTGAGACATGCACACAAGAAGTATCATGTCAGTCAGAAAGATCTTCTCTTTACTCCTTTTCATTATTTTTTCTCTGTTTCTTTCTCCTTATCTCTTGGAATATCATGTAATTAGTTCTGTTTAGATTGTGAATCAACAATTCTTAAAATGTCTGACCATAGGATCATAGAATGGTTTGGGTTGGAAGGGACCTTAAAGATCATCTTGTTCCAACCCATTTGCCATGGGCAGGGAGACCTTCCACTAGACCAGGTTGCTCAGGGCCCCATCAACCCCGATCTTGAATGTTTCCAGAGATGGGGTCATCTCTTATGACCTCATGGCTGAAGATTTCTAAGACAACTCATCCCCGAAGCAGCTTCTCTCACAGTGAAGCCCCCTCTGGATATAATTTTTATTTATCAGGTATGCTTTATTTTATATATAAAATACATATTTATTTTCAGATTACTTTTAGTAAGCTTTGAAAACAAACCCATGTGTTTGCTAAGGCATAAATTTCTTCCCTTTTTCTTCATACTTCAAAAACAGCAACCTTACTTTCACTTAATGGAGGAAGAAATTACCTTGCAAAAAGTTATTGAAACTAATGACTGCAATTTCATACTTTTCCACAAGTCATGGGGCTGTTTCTCCTTGCTCTAACGAGCAACTAAGTGCAACTGTTTGTTTTGACTGCATTAAGAAGCCATTTACAAGAAAAGGTTTCTCTTCAATAATCGAAGCAGAATTCCTTCACTGGGAACTGCTCTGAGATAGTCAAACATTAACGAAGAGATTAAGATCACCGCTTGCTTATTAAAACCAGGCAAAACCAGTTAATTATGAAGCATATCAGAAATGCAAATAACCCTTCAAATTATGTCTTAGGTGCAAGGTAGCCACAGACTTAATTTAATTAAATATAATTTATTACATAGGAAAAGGAATTCAGTGTGGATTATCATGAACTTGTTTAGTTCAGACAGAGGTTAAAGCAATGTTCTTTGTTTTAGAGACATGGGTTAGTGGTGGATTTTAATGTGTTAGGTTAATGGTGGAACACAATCTTAGAGATTTTTTCTAACCTAAATTATTCTATGTATCCATGATTTTCTGATGCTCCTACTTTTTTATTTTTTCTTTGCATACCACGATTGAAATTGTGCTTCTTGTCACCTAAAGTCAGGTATTCCATTTTATGAAAAAGCATAAAATTATGGGTACATGAAACACCTTTACATCACCAATAAAAAGAATTAATGTGTAATGGCAATCACAGCTACTTTTTCTTGACTTGCCTGGAAGAAATTTTGTATCATATCTCCCCTGCCTTTTATGAGAAAAATTAAGAAAGAACCACATTCCTTGGCTGTCCTCGGCTTTCTGCACTTTTAAACAATAACCCAATTTAATTGACTAAAATTAGGTGGAAGACTTCTACAGTCTAATAAAGATTAGCATAGCCAGTGATAATTTTTTCTTACGCACTTTGTGTTATTTGTAATTACATTTTCAGGTCAACTTTTCAAAAATATTTGTCTATTTGGAGTATTGAGAATTGGCAATGTGGTACCTCTGGGTGGAGAAAAAAGGAGATCAGGACACAAATCAAAGTCCTGAGTAATTTCGTTAGTTACATGCCATGCAAAATAATTTTTTTTCTTAATGTTCATCCAGCAAAACAATTTCCTTGGCCTGTAAGGTAAACAAGTAGGCAAGCTAGTAGCAAACAAGTATCCCTGGTGGCAGTTCATGGGAGTGAGGCATTGAAAACCTACAAAAAAACGCAACTGCAGCTTTCATTACTAAAGAATAATTGTCTCAAAACAGTAACGCATTCAAGTGGTGTGTAGACTACTGCAAAACACTGCAGAGAAAATGGAAATTTATATTCTTTCTGAGATTGGGTTTATCAGGCATCTTCAGTGACGTAATTCACCCTCATAGCCCCTGTTGGCAATGATGCTGCCAAGATTTATCCCATGCATACCGTGTTCTTTAGCTGGTCCTCTTCTGTACTGCTCTGGTCTCCATTTTCCCCTTGTTCACACAGTGCAGAAAATCAAGATAAAACAGCTAATCCTAACTGTTTCTTAGCAGCGCTCTTTCTCCCAATGTTTTGAGGAATGATCTTGTGTGCTTAAGGGCAAAAAAAATGTTTTAAATAGAGGTTTTTAAGATAAGCTCCTGCAGTCTTTCAGCTTGTGCCTGTAGCCTGGAAATCAATGAATGACTGCATGTTCATTACTTCTATGAATCCTTGCCCCAAAATTTATACAGTAGCTTAAAATCTTATGGAAGACATTTAGTGGGTCATAAGACAACTCAGCCAAGGAGCTAATTATACAAATTTAACTGTGAGATGGCATATTCACCTTCCCCCCTCCTCTAGCTGTTCGTGCTTGGGTCCCACAGGCTCAGCCAGCTGTGTGCTGCAGGCAGACACCATCGCATGGTGATGTTAACAAGCCACGCTGCTGAAGAGCACCAGAGGCCAAAGCTCCATAAATCCACTCAGAAAGGCATTTCTAGAGTTTAACTTCAGGGTCTGTCTGCATTAACTCGGCCCTGTAGGAGGGGTGCTGAGGGCAATGGAGTTTGTGCTGTTATGAGCTGCACGTGAATGGGCAGAGAGCAGAATTTGTTCTTCACAAGCCCAAAGCAGGCTTCAGTCATGGTATCTATTAAAAGGCAGGAAGCTAAATTTTGTGAGAGTACAAAACCTGCATGACGGCAACTAAAGACTGTGCACAAGCCTTGTTCCCTCTCTCCTTTTCATTGCTCAAAAATGAGGAGCATAATCTGGAACAGAAATCCTATGAGGGCAGCTGAGGTGGTTTGGTCTGGAGAAAAGAAGACTCGGGGAGACCTTATCGTTCTCTACAACAACCTGAAAGGAGGTGGGGGTCAGTCTCTTCTCCCAGACAACTTGTGGTAGGACAACGGGAAATGACCTCCAATTGAGTCAGGGGTGATTCAGGTTGAATAAAAGGAAAAAATTTCTTCCCTGAAAGAATGAGTAAGCATTGGAACAAGCTCCCTGGGGAAGTGGTAGAGTCACCTGCCCTGGAAGTGTTCAAAAAGCAAGTAGAAGTGTCACTCCACTGAATGGTTTAGTGAGCATGGTGGTATTCGGACCTAAGGTTGGACTTGATCTTGGAGGTCTTTTCCAAACTTTATGATTGCATGATTCTGTGAAAATTCACCAGCCACCAGTCTTGTCTTGTCCATAAGGAAACACACCTTGGAAAAATGCTTAGGAGTAGTAATGAAATGTGTATGCTTTTATGAATATATGTTCACAGTATATTCCTGTTTGTGCACCCTGACTCGGTACAAGCTAACAGTCAGCCTTGAGGACATGAGTGACCACAGCACAGGGACTCCTGGGCTCCAGCACAGCTCTCCTGTGATTTGACTGAGCCACACAGCCCATTGTTTTCCTAAATTGTAGACAAGATGTGGACAAACTGTGGACCATGTGGTAGGTCACCAAGGCTTCCTGTACAACCTGTCAGTCCTGTGCCATGCGTGGGGTTCTTTCTGTACACATTTGGTTGGTCGCCACCAAGGGACTACCCAGTCAGACTCCAGCTTTCCCTCTGCTGAATTATTGAAAACTACACGTTTTTTGCCTCTGTTGCTGGAAACATCTAGTGGGAAGCAAACATTGCTAATGCTGTCAGTTCCCAAGGTTTTGTTGTAAATCCTGCACATTTAATAAAAATAAAAAGCCATGTGCATTGGAAGATAAATACTGCCTCTTATTTATTTTATATACTTACATATTTTATATATTTTATTACTGCATATATTCACAGATTTTACTTTATGAATTTACATAATCATTTCCAAAATATATTCTCAGTTTTCACAGATCCTACGAACCCAATAAGGGAAAGATTAAAAATACTTCCTTTAAACCAAACTCATTAATTCCACTTATTTTATAGTCATTCTTGCTGGTGAGGTAGGAGTTTATTCACTATTTTATATCACCCTTGTTTTGTGGTTATGCTGTTTTAATAGGAGGGTCTTATTGAAACATGCACAGCAATTTAATTAGCCCTATCCCAGCTATCCACATACTGAGAGAGATCAGTGGCATGAAAAAAACCCACATTATGGCCTGTGTACTTTTAAATTCAGTCCCATTAAATAATGCTCTCTTGCAGATCTACGAAATCAATTAGGAAGTACTTGCAAAGATAGCCAAGGAGAAACTGTTTAAAGCCTTAATGGCTTAAATATCCCTTGTCTTGATGTTAGCCCTATAAAGCTATTAGAGCCCAGTCTGGATTGCATTAGCACTATGAAAGTCAACTGCTAATCCTGTAACTGCACTGCCAGCCTCGCCTCTCCCCTGCCCGTGTGTCTACGTGAATTGTTTCTAGAAGACGTGAAAGAATCTTAGTATTTTCTTGGTGCTGAAGGTGTATGAGGGACAAGAAAATATTTTTTTCTGGAAAAAAAGTAAATATAAAACAGTTTCTTCCAAACAGGAGTAGTTTGGCTTTTTTATTGTTTGTTATTGAGTGTTTTTTTGCCCCAAGAAAGTAAAATTCTAGCTGTCTTCAAAGCAGGTTATTTCATTAGTATAAGACTACTTCTGCCAGAAACTGCTGTAATTTGAGGACATTTCCAGAGATCAGAGGAACTCCAGGGAATTCTGGATATGCCAAGGGCAAATTACACTGGAATATGTTGTAAAATAAATTTTTTTCTTCCCTGAGGATTTTTCACAAGATGTTTTTCCAAACCTAGACTGAATTATTTATATATTCATTGATTTTCCAAGGAAATTTATTTATTCAGCTTTTGAGTTTGGGAAATTTTTTTTTAGGTGATTTCCTCAGATTTTGGTATAACTATCTGTGTTTTATAAAATTCATCTAATAATTTTTCATTTTAATTGAACCAGACTTCCAAATTGAACAATACATTTTTTTAATTCACTAAAAAAAAAGAGAACCTTAAATATATAAAATAACTTTAAACTAAAAAATTGTCAGCGAGGAGCCACATATAAGAGAGATGCTTTCAGATAAGATGGTGAGAATTTCCTCTGCTTTTCTGACAGACACAAGCCCAATACCACACACAAAGCCCTACCAGAACAGAGATGAACAACTACTGATCATTAGGGAAAACCAGGTCTGGATCCCGACACAGGCTCACCTGTTCCCCACACAGACTCTCCTTCTCCATCCTACCCCACCTGCAGTCATGTCGCGTTCCTTAGGGACCTGCTTACCTGTCTGCCCTGCAATCGTTGCAAACAGCCTGTGGGGAATCCTGGATGGGATCTTCAGTCCAGCTCTTATCTGGTAATACCTGGAGAGAAAGGATGAAAAATTACACACTGTTAGAGAAGTGACGTCTTGATCCAACCTAAAATTCTGTGAGAGCACATTCTGGGCATCTGCACTCAAAAGTGCTCAAGAGAACAGGCATGCTCAGGATCTTTTCTTCTGCTTTTTAGCTTTAGTTAAAGTGGGTTTAATCTGGCCCCTCCTATTTTACACCAGGCAGAGTGGACACAATGGCCTGATGTGTGAATAATGAGGAAGAATTTTGAAAAGCACTTGGCATCCTGTAAGGAAGAGACATAGAGAAACATCTATGATAAAAAGCAGTGAGATCAGACAAGTAGTGACAAAAAATTAATACAAAACAAAAAAAAAAAAAAAAAAGAGGAAATTTCAGTGAAAAGACAACAAAAGTGCTAATCTCACATCTAGGAACATTCAAATTATACATATTAGTTATCATTCTGCTGTTCCATGTCGAGTCTACCTTATCAAGAAAATGTTAGCATTAATCATTTGCCCAGAGATGCTGTGGAGTCTCCCTCACTGGAGATATTCCAGAACTGTCTGGACACAATCCTGTGTCATGTGCTCTGGGGTGACCCTGCATGAGCAGGCAGGTTGGATCAGATGGCCCACTGTGGTCCCTTCCATTCTGTGATTCTGTTAATCATCTCTACACCACTTGTATTCTGGTTGGTTGCTATCCCATAGGGGATCCCTGAGTTAGATGAAGGAAGACCGAAAAAGAAAACATCAGCAACTTCACTGGTTTAAATTAGACATAGAATCACAGAATATCCTGAGTTGGAAGACACCCACAAGGATCATCAAGTCCAAGTTCTGGCCCTGCACAGGGCATCCCAAAAATCCCACCATGTGTCTGAGAGCATTGTCTGTCCAAACAGTTCTTGAACTCCAGCAGGCTTGGTGCTGTGACCACTTGCCTGGGAGCCTGTTCCAGTGCCCAAAACATGAGCTCAGTCTAAACAGAGGAAAAAACTCATCCTTGTCTTCCTTCATCACCACTTCCATGGATGAGGAATATGAGGCAGTGTTCCGTACAGTACCCAATCCAGGATACTGTAGCTCAGGATACCTCCACCTGTTTGCAGACCTCCCACTGACCCACTGTAACACCATGTTAGTGTGTCCCCTTTCTCTGAATTTTCCCTCCTTTGGTCTTTTTGTTTATAAATTCCTCTAACCCACTAGTATTTGCAGATGGGTTTGGCCCAATTTTTGTCCCAGCCTCTAAATGCATAAGTCTCTTCCAAACGAAACCATTCTACTGATGCCTTGAGGTGGCTACCTGAAAACAAAAGCTAGACAAGAGTAAGAGAATAAAAGCAGGTATTTATTTGAAGGGCCTTCAAAGGTACACCCTGAGCAGTCAAAAAGGCTCCACCCAAGATGGACACTGGGTCACAGGTTTTTCACACTTTTATAAGTTTGGTCCATTTTCATATCAGAGTTAATTCTCCAATTATAACTTCAGTTAATGATGTAATTACCCCAAGTTTGCCCCTCCTCTTCAAAGGCTTTTAGTATACACATTTTGGGGCCTGGGACAATCAAGGTGTCCTTGAGTTCAGGCCCAGAGAGGGTTTGTTATGTCTAACCAAAATGTGAGAACAGTAGCTAACAGGCTGTATGAAGTTTCAGAGTTACATACTTGGCAGTACAGGATCTGAAAAATATAAAAGCTAAAGCCTAAGATATCACTGTAACTCTATGAAAACACCAAATTTTTCTGTGAATTCGTGTATGAAAAACATCTCACACAGGCTACACTTACCAATAAAATCTTTGCTAGGTGTGTAATAGTGAATGAACTAGATCTGTCTTTCTGAAAGGAGTTTGATAGGGAGAAAACAAAACAAAACAAAACAAAACAAAACAAGCTCCACTCCAGAGGCAATTGTTCCATGCCCTTCACAGCTGAAAGCGCATGTTACTCTACCTGCTCCAACTGGCAGCTCCTTCCCAAGTGGGATATAATTCCAGCACAACCTTTAACATTTCTAGGTATCTGTTTCAGTCAAGAGCTTAGGCATGAAAACTCTGTTTACATTTTAGTTTTCAGAAAAGAAAATAAAAGCAGCTCATATTCTAAATACACACAGTATCTAGTTAAACATAACAGCAACCAAATCTAAGCTACCTGATCTTTTTCTCCCTTACACTGTTCTTGCACTATGCAGGAGTTTTTAATTGGTGGTATTGATCCTGATTTTTTCTAAAGCAAGCACAAGAATTATGCCTTAAGTCCCTTTGAATTTTCATTACATTTTTATGCAATGCGATTTTTTTAATTGACAAAAATACCCTGTGTAGACTACTCATAAAGTCTAATAACTTCCAAATAAGAGCAACAGGGTGTTAAAGTGGTATTACACATTAGTATAACAGGACACTCTTCCATATGCTGATATTAAAGATTTACCATGTGCCCATTCCACTAGATCAGTTCCAAAGAATAATATTCTATAACTGTCTGGCCACTTCTTTTTAGATTTTTGCTGCTCGAAATTGTGGTGGGTTACCCTTGGCTAACAGCCAAATTCCCAACCACAAGCTCTCTCCTCCCCCTCGTCAACAGAACAGCAGGAGAAAATAGGCTGAAAAATAGGATGGGATGAAGACAGAGAGATCGCTTACCAGTTACTGCCACTGGCAAAATTGATTCAGCTTTGGGGAAATTAATTTATTCACAACTGAGTAGTAAGAAACAAACCCAGACATTAAAATAAAACCTCTCTCCAGCCCACTCCTTTCTCCCTGGGTTTGATTTCACTCTTTCAGACCTCTTTCCTCCCAAGCAGCCCAGGGGGATGGTGATGGGAATTAGTCCATAAAAGCACCTCTCAGCTGCTCCCTCCTCTTCACACATTCCCTGCTCCAGTGTGGATGCTTCCACAGGCTGCAGTTCCTTCGGGGAATATCTAACTGGGTACCTCCTGCCACACTATGATAATGTCAGCCTTCCCTCATCATGTGTCTCATGTTTAGAAACATCCCTATAATAAATATTTCCATTAGGAAACTGACTTCCAGTGGCTTGGCTGGAGATTCTGATAAAGCCACCTAAAGCTGGGGAGATTATACAGAGGTGCTTAGGGTGACACTTTCATATAATGGAATCACACAATCATGGAATTGTTTGGGTTGGCAGGGATCTTAAAGTCCATCTCATTCCCCCCCCTGCCGTGGGCAGGGACACCTTCCACTAGACTGGGTTCCTCAGAGCTCCATCCAACCTGGCTTTGGACACTTCCAGGGGTGGAGTATCCAAAACCTTTCTGGGCAAGGATGGCCATGCAGTCAAAACTCTCAGCAGGCTCAGAGACCTTCAGCTCCTAAGAGGATGCTGGGCAGACCTTTATTTTCTCATTGCCCAGACAATACTGCCTTGGATATCAGAAACACATGAAGATACCTCAGTACTGGTGACTTCATAACAAGGTTAGTTCCAGCCTTCATTATGTCCTTTGCCAAATGGACTAGGTGCAAGGGCATAAAAGGTCTTCATCTCATTTAAACCTTTCCCTATTCATCCCCCCAATTTTTGGTAAATTCATTTGGATGGCAGAGATATTATAGGAGTCAAAAATAGTTATCTTCCTGTGTACCCACCAAACTGAACTGGTCAAAGTAAAAAAAGCATAGCAAAGTCATAGAAACTTAAGGAACTCTCAGACTAAGGTCAAACTCTGAGGCTGAAAGTCCAGATATAAAGAGAATCCAGAGACTAGCAAGGTCTGCACTGTTAAGGATTGCAGCCAAAAATGCAACTTATATTTTTTAGGTGACCAAGCATGTTTTAGTTCTTAATAAAAAGAATGGCAATAAACAGTTATTAATAAATGATTTATTGCAGATTGCTTGGCACCTAATGCCAAAAGGTCTGGCCTTCATAACGCAATGGCATAAAGCAGTTCTGGTATAAATCATCATGAAATTAGATAATTCTTCCTAAAGAAAGACTTTAGGGAATGGTCTTCTAGTCAGAAGACACAATAGGCTTCTAAAGATCCTGTTGTTGGTTCAGTTGTGCATATGAGTGCATTGCAAAGACTTGCAACTTGAGGTAGCGACAGTGGTGCTCGGTTGGATTAATGGCAGAGGACAGAGATGTAGAGGACCTCAGATCTCCCCAACTCCTCAGTGACATTCATGGAAAAGAAAACACAGGGCAGCGAAAATGTTAAAGGCTCAAATTGGTAGATTGAATTAAAAATTACATAGAAATACTAGTGCTCACAATTTATCAGTTTATTCTTTAAAAAATTAATATTTTTCCTGAAAATATTTTCAGTGACAGTTTCAGGCAAAATGTTAACAACAGCTCCAGAGGAGGTAAATGAAGGAGATAAATATCATAAGCAGTATATAAGCAAAGAACAGCTTCACCTTGGGTGGCCAGAAAAACCCAAGGACATCCTTATTTGAGTTTCGTAAGAATGCTTGTTGTCCAGTTAAAATAAGCAACCTCCATACAGAAAACTGAATAAAACCCGTTACCTGTTGTGTGGTTGCTGGGTGTTGGGTTTTTTTTTTTTTCATATTTTTAAACCACATATCAATATTTAAATCATTAGACGGGCATTATCCATTCCTCCTCGGAGCTTCCTCTAAGCCTTTGTAAGCAGGGAGGAATTGCCAAACAGTGACTTTATAACCAAGCAAAAGCGAAAATATAAAGGTTCTTGCTCCCCCACTGTGAAGCTGGGTGTTACTCATAATAGCTTGTACATTGTGAGGAGGGGTTTCCTGATCAAAATACAGGAAATCAAATATGTTATAAAATACATTGCAAGATGCAGAGTCCCACACAATTTCTTCAGCAGCAAACACAGATACATGTCTCCACTTCCCCATCCCACGGTCCCACACCTCTTTGCTGTGCCAGTCTGAGTGACACTGGGACCAACATATAAAACAAAGCCATGTTAATATGAGTGCAAATAAAACACTTTAGTCAGTGCCTCTACAAAAAACCACACTGTTGGATGTCTGAATACTTCCCTCAGTCCCTGCTAAAGGAGAAGAAAAGGAGGAATGGCTTCAAACTAGAACAGAGTAGATTTCAATTCGTTATTAGGAAGAAATTCTTTACTGTGAGGGTGACAAGGCCATGGCACTGGTTGCCCAGAAAAGCTGTGGATGCCCCACCCCTGCAATTGTTCAAGGCCAGGCTGGACATGGCTCTGACCAGCCTGGTCTAGTGGAAGGTGTTCCTTCCCTGGCAAGGGCTTGGAACAAGATGCTATTTAAGATCCCTTCCACCCCAAACCATTCTATGATTCTAATAGGATGGCAGAAGGAAAATGCTTTTTTGGGGTGCTAAGACCACTCATCTGTTCCAGCGAGGCACTCTGAACTATAAATGACATTAATCGTGCTGAGAAGCAACAGGTACACCTGACCATACACTGAGCCTGGTTTTCCTCAAAACAAAGTGAATCATCTCCAGCTAGCTCTCAATACTCTCATCAAGGAGTAGCCTCATAGTCTGGTCATCCTCACCAGACTCTTCCAATCCCCTCAAGATAAAGAGGGATCAGTTTTGTCTCCTGAGCTCTCCTGGAGTCTGCATAATCTGTTCTCGCTTGAGAGGAACATTTGCTGTGATGACACTGCAGCAGAGCCTTGAGGGTGGGATGCTGCCTGGGTGCGGGCAATTGCAGGGACGTGGCTTCTCCCTCTTTGTGTAAGTAGCTGCTCTCTGAATTTCAGGCTTGGGAAGAAATCCTACAGACAATTTTATCTCTTCCCAGCTGAGTGACACTCTCCAAAATTATGTGAAGCGTGAACATAAAAACTACAAAGAACAGAACACAATGTGGAGATCAAAATCTATACTTAAAACTGGAGAATCAGACGGAAGTAGACATTGCAAAGGCCACCAAAATAGTTACAGGAGGTCCCCCACCACAAACGTGTAAGAAGGAACTACCTGGTAGTGATATGGAGCTGACAGTAATGATAAATGAGATATTGCCTCCGAAAATAACAAGCCATTTCTCTTAGACAACCTTGGTAGAAGTGGCATGTGAATTGGACACTTGGTAATACATTACAGAATTACAACAAACCCAAGAAATCTATAAAGTTCCAGAAGGGCTGGTGAAGAGCAGAAGCTGAACAGTCATTTTGCAAAGGGAGTGGAATGGACATTACTTGTCTCCCTGAGTGTGGCCCCAGAAATACATAAGGCTTTACAGTAGATTTTAAGGAAAAGAATAATTAGGGAATAAATGAGAAACTTCAGTACAATTCCTGTTTTACTGCAATTAGGCTGAGTCTGGCTCATTAGAGTTAGGCAGTACCTCTTTTTGAATAAACATCTGGTTTGTGGTGTGTTGTTTTTTTCCCTTTTTAAAGAGAGGAGCAGTGCAGAAAAGCTTATTTAGATTTCAGTGAAGTAGGGAGAGCATGGAAACTTGCCAGCTAATGTGGTACAGGCACTGTGAAGGGAAGATCAGGAAACAGCAAGCTGATTTTAAGAACTAAAGGAACTTGGTACACTTAACTCAGCAAAACAGAGCAATCAGATCCTCTCTCCATCTATAAATATACTGAGAGGAAAATAATCAGGAAGAAAGGAGACTGAGGTACAAGAAAGTACAACACTGGCACAAGAACAAACATATATAAACTGTCCGTGAATAAATACAGTTTAGAAGTAAAAACTGTAGCTGGCAAAGGAACAAGACTGTTAAAAAAGGCAATCAAAAGAGCTCCTAACAGAAGCAGGAATGAAAAAGCCAATTTGTTTTTAGGGGAAGCTCAGTAAATTTCCAAATGATTTATAGGACATGGATCCTTTTTATTTGCAGGACAGTGTTATTTATGCAGGCAGTGCCTACTACTCCAAGTCCCTTCTCTCTTGCAAGATAAAGTGCTTGGGTCGCCCTAGTAGCAATGAATTTGCCATCTCCACCTTCACTGAGTATTTGTGAATTTCTGATCTTAGAAATTAAATAATTTGAGTAGCTTCTTTGTTTTCCTGTGGCTGGACACATAGTAAGCCCTGCTGACCTGCACTGACTCACCTCATGCACTGATGCTGGAGCCTCTCTCAGGAGCCTGGCTGCACTAACAGATGTGCTGGGTGACACTCCCTGCCCTTGCCTCCCCCTTCACGGGGAAGAGCTGCTGGCACCTCTCAGTCTTTTGACACTGAGGTGCTCAGACCTCCTCTCCTTATGTTAGGATAATAAAATGGTTTTTCTACAGATAACTCATCACATCATCTCTGGTGATCTAACCATACCACAGGGCAGTACCTAATTCTAGAGGGTTTACATCAAAACCAACAGAGAGCAGGGTGGTACCAGCCCTGTTACTGATGCTTTGGACTCCATCCTTCCTTTCCTTCCTTCTCTCAGATTAATACCAGAGTATCTCAGCTCTCATCTAGTCCTGCAAGTTGCTGCCTACTTGTCTTCCCCTGCGACTGGCTTGTAATGACACTGTAAAACCCAGATTAAGAAGGTTTGACTGGTTTGAGAGAAGCAATTGGTAAGATAAGATTGATGTTACACGCCACCAAACCGGATCACTCTCACCAAGAGCACTGACAGACCAGACTGCTCCTCCCTGACCATTCCTGCAGCATGGAAATCAAAACCTTTGTGGCTCAGTAACAGTGTCACAGGAGCCAGACAAGTTCAGAACTGAAAAGCTTCCACCTGCTTTGAATTATACCTGAACAGAAACTGATGCCTTGAAGCGGCTACCTGAAAACAGAAGCTAGACAAGAGTAAGAGAATAAAAGTAGGTATTTATTTGAGGGGCCTTCAAAGGTACACCCTGGGCAGTCAAAGCCTTCGAGGAGCTCCACCCCAGATGGACACTGGGTCACGGGTTCTTCACACTTTTATAAGTTTGGTCCATTTTCATATCAGGGTTAATTCTTCAATTATAACTTCAGTTAATGATGTAATTACCCCAAGTTTGCCCCTCCTCTTCAAAGGATTTTAGTTTACACATTTTGGGCCTGGGACAATCAAGGTGTCCTTGAGTGCAAACCTAGAGAGAGAACAGTACCTAACAGGCTTTATGAAACTTTAGTGTTACACACTAGGCAGTACAGGATCTGAAAAATATAAAAGTTAAAACCCAAAGCATCATTCCAAGGCTTAAAATTTCATCCCAGGTTAGGGTGCATTTAAATAAACAACTCTTAAGCTAATACATACAGCAAAGAAATGAGCTGTGTGCTGAGCCTGGGGAGTCAGCCTGGAGTTCCAGCTGCTCATCAGACCAGTGTTGGAGTTGTCCTCCAGGAACCCCTATCAGAAAATCTTCACTGAATTACTGCTTCCAGGGAGCCAAGTACTGCAGTACACTGTTTTGGAAGTCAGTGAGAAAAAGCTTTACAGGCAAGGAGAAAGATGGATTTCTTCATGAAAACAGCAATAGAAGAGAGCTCAAATCTCATTGCAAGACTTAACTTCATGGGCTTTGAACTCAAGGTCTTCAGATGTAAAAAAACCCACATTCTCTCTCTAGAAACATTAAGAGACCATTCTGGCCTGTACTGATGATCCCCAGCAGAGGATTGCCAAGTGTGTTACCATCTGAGGGCTTCCTGATAGATATTCCAGAAGTTTATGCAGGACAGAGGAAACATCTGTGACCATCCAGGCTGATTCCTAGAAAAACACAGTAATCTATAATCTGTCAAACACACTATTATTTTCCGTGCAAACACCGGGGACCAAAACTTAAACATAAAGCTTTCTATCCAGTTAGCTTCCTGCTGAAAAAGTAAAAAGTGAAAAGCAATACCCATCATGGAGGCATAGGGAGTAAGCCAGGGTGAAGGAGGCAAGCAGATACTTTTTATTTCTCCTTTCCCTTCAGTGAAACAAATCAGAGGTGTAGCCACAAAAAAATTCTCTAAGTTTGCATAAAACAGTGGAGAATTTTCCTTGTTTGTGGTGATAATGCTTTAGGCTACACATCTAACAGAGTCAGTCATATTTGGTGGATCTCTAAAGTGCGTAAGTCATACAGAAGTGCACTGTATAAATCCATCCCTATTTTGTATATAAATATTTTAGTGGGTTCTTTGGCTAATCAAACAGAAGAGCACAGGAAAAGGTGATAATTTTACACCTAAGATTGAAAACGGACAGATAAATCAGATTGTGGAGCATATCAGAAAAATTACCACATTGCTATATAAGCAAGCACGATGTGCAATACCATGTGCATGAGGAAGCCCTACAATAAAACCACAAAAAATTTCAGACATACCTGCAAAATCCAGACATTTCTCAATTAAATATTATTTCAAGAACCTTTCCTGACCTAAGTCTACCTCAGGCTTCTGGCAGGCTCTAGAATAGCCCAGAAAAAAGGGAGTGAGCATGTGACACATGAGCTAGCAGCAGGCAGGAGGTGGTTGTTCACAGAAGTCATCACCATTCCCACTATCAGCATTTTCTTCTCACCTTTTTGGCAGTAGGAAGAACCTCAAGCAGCCCAGGGAATCTTACACTCACTTTGGAGGCTATTAGAGGTAGGAGAGGAAGGCTTTTCTCAACCCTCAGTCTTACACACACACTGAACTAGGTGACAGGTCTGTCTGGCAGCTCCCTCTGTGATGCCCGGAGCTGCTGTGCCAGGGCAGGACAGTCAAACACAGCTGCAGCGCTCCGATCCAGACTCCACAACCATTTATCACATCAAGTTTGTACAATTCTCATCCCAGTTTTATTCTTGGGCTCTTTAACTTTTGATGAAGGTAGGTCTAAAATTAATAGTGTGAGGAGGGTGAGCCATACTCTCATGGCAGTACAGTAAGTAATGTACTTTTCTCTCAGTAAAAGACATAGTGGGTCTATGAAAGCAAACTTTTCACCTGCCAGGAGTCTGCATCATGCAGAGAAGATGAAATTGTTCCATTGTAAATGAATGGCAACCCTCTTTTTAATTTTTTTCTTATTTTTATTATGATACAAAATCCTGTTTTAAAACCAGATGCTGCCTAGTTCTGCAGGCCTGAGAAGTGCTTGGTGTGATTCCTGCTCATCCAAGAAAACGGTACACAAGAGTTCTCAGTATCTTCAGAAGGTGCTCAGCATATCCCTGGATCAAACGTGTGTGCTTATGTCCTGAGTCCAGGATTTAGGGCTGGAAGCTCTCAAGAGCTGAGTGCTCTGGGTATAACATGGAAAAAATATACCCCACTTCTGGCAGATGAGCTCTAGTGTCCACAAAAGTATTTCAGTGAAGGAGAGCCTACACTTGGCACTCGATGCTTTTCAGGCAAGGATTTCATTTGGATCCAGGTAAGCCACAACTTTTATCGTTTTTATACGTCCAGCTTCTTGTAGTTCCATCAGATCATCTCTCCTCTGCAGAAACTTGCAGTCCCACAAGCCATAAAATCCCCAGCCCACGAAACCCTGCGGTTCTCTGACAATTACACCAACCAGCTCTCTTTACAACCCCTTTTATGCTCACCTCAGGGGCTCTTGCCCTTTTATGCTCATCAAGGTAGCAATGCTGTCTTTTATTTAGTCCCCTATTCATACTGCTAAAGCAATTTGCCCTTTACTTCTCTTTCAGTCATCATAGCAAGGTAGGGGTGAAGAGGAGTGGGCAGTAGAATGGTGAACAAAGAGTAAAATGATAGAAATGTGCTTTATTGTTGGAAAAGAAAGGTAGTGAAAGGAAAGGGCAGAAAAATTAGGACCGCAATAAGGATATGAGCACTTATATTCTTGTCTCAAAAGCAATAGGAAACCTTGAAAACATAGTTTAATTTAGTCTCACAGTCAAGTAGTAACCTTTTCCAATCTGTTCTTATATTATATGAAGAGCTAAAGATGAGAGATTTTCTGCTCTTCTAACTGAAGCACCTGGAAAAACACTCTGATTATCTGAGAGAGAGAATTAACCCTCACCTGTTCTGGGTGCAATCTAGAGACTATAAAAATCATTTAATAGATATAAAATGAGCTGAATATTCCTGGAGATCAATTCAAACCTTTATATTACATCTTTTTTTTTTTTAGTAGAATAAGGCAAACATCATGTCTCATGAGATTTTTAAAGTGCTTCTGTAATGCTCGTAGAGTGAAATGGATAAACAGGTTTGGAGATGTGGTTATTTACACTACATTTTGTTTTATATCCCACTCCTGGAAACAGGAGAAAAATGAAAACAATAGGCATGAAATGGCTTCTCAGAAGCTGTTGCTTTAAAAGTTGTACAATATTTTTTTCATATCTCAGAACTTCTCAAAAGGTTGAAAGGCAAAGTGACCTTGAAACAAAGATGGAAACTGACTGGGGGCACAATGTCTAATCCAGCCGACCAAGGAGAGACTTTGACTTTATTCACAGCCTGGTAATTGTCTAATCCTAAATGAATACAAAAGCTGAGTATCTTCTGGCCATTGACCCTGAATTAGATTCCAAAAGAAGGAAGTTTAGGGAAATGAGCAAAGTGGACAGGCAGTGTGACCTGACACAGAGAGAATCACAGTCCCAGGACAAGTCACTTTACTTAGTTCTTCCAGCAGATCCCTAAATTCTGCTGTCACTAAATTGGTCAGCTCAAATATCAGGAAGTCTCACACAGGCTGAACACTTCCTGTGGTGGAACAAAGCCGTGCAGATAGGTCAAGTTGTGTGGTCTCAGACTCATTTTGTCTCATGGCTCTGCCTGTATCTCTCACAATTTCAGGATGGTCTCCTGGTCCGTGATCCCAGACAGACATTGCTCTGTTATTGATCTACCATCATTGGACTCAATTTCAGTCTTTGCTGGCTGGCAGAACAAGAGAGGATCTTTATTACCATACTGCAGTTGGAAAGTGCCTCCGCTAAGGGCTGACATTTACAGGAGCCCAAAGGGAATTCACACTCACTGCCACCTCTCTCCCAAAACAATTTGAGGTTACAGGCCCTGCTTCACATCACTGACCCAACACATCAGGTCCTCGCTCAGCTCAGGTGCATCAGCAGGTGCAAGGTGGGAGCATCTGGCAATAGCGCACAGCACATTCCCAAGGGAATGCAGAGCTGCATGAAACTGAGCCCAGGCATGGCTGATTAGTACCCCAGCAAAGAGAAATACAAAATTCAGCATTTCTATCTGGGTCCAGTTCAATTCTTAAGGTCAGAAAGCAGAAATTTATTTCAGAGGTAGAAAGACACTGCTTCAGTGGTTTCTGCTGAAGTGCAGCTTTATTTGTTTTGGGGTATTTTGAGGGGAGTATGCTTTTTCATTCAAGTCACAGAATCATAGAATATCTCAAGTTGGAAGGGACCCATCACTGGGTCCAAGCAATCATTGAGTCCAAGTCTCTGCTTCTCACAGGACCAACTAAAACTAAACTACATGACAGAGAGCATTGTCCAGACACTCCTTGAACGCCGATAGCCATTTCCTAGGATGTCTCAGGTGGGTTTCAGAGAGGAATTTGATCCTGTTCCCTTTTGGAACCTGATTCCTAGAACTCATTACAACTCAATTTTCTCCTGCTGAAGAGAAAGGGATTGCAATGGTCCATTTCTTCTCAAAATGAGGTTCTTAATTCAGGCAGACAGCTTTATTTATGAGGGCAGCCCCTATGAGATGTAAACAGGTTAACACATGACTGTGTCATACATATAGCAAATAAAGAAATAGAAAAACAAAAAACAAAAAAAAGCAGCATTCCCTATTCTGAAAGACTAGAGATCCTAGGACAGAATCAGAAAAACACCTGCTCAAACAACAGCTAGGAAATGTGGACACTTTTTGGTCTCAGATCAGAACGTGGAGTAAAAAATACATATTTGCACAAAACTTCAGTTTTTTGATCTTTCACACATCCTGTACAACTCCATAAGAAAAGAAAATGATGTGCCACAAAACTGTAACACCTCTGCTCCTGTTATAATTACCTTCTAGGACTGGAAGAAGAATTTTTGGCAAAGGACAAATTAGAGCTTCAGTGTCAGGCAGGAAAGGACCATTTCAGCTTGCCCTCTCAAATGATAAAATAGGATGTAGTACATGGAGAACAACTGCATAGAATCTGGGGCTAATCTAAGTAATTATTGGTGCCTGTATATCTAAGAAAGCAAATTCCAGACCTTGAAAAACAGCTTGAAAAACAGTGGCAATTGATGGATAAAAAAGCTGTAAAAAGGAAAATTTAATGGGGTGCAAGAAATTAAGGAATTGGAAGAACAGTTAAAACTTAGGAGTAACACCAAAGACTTCTGGAATGCGTAAAGACTACGAGGCAGAATTTTTGCAAGCAGAAATAAAATAGAGGTTGGATGAATGCAATAAGTTTTTATTAGGAAAGGAACAAAAACATCAAGAATTTACAGCCTCTGACAAAGAAACAGAAAAACTCTAGCACAGATGCAAGGACTGGAGAATAGAAGTAATGAGGTCTTCGAGACTGTAAACTGGTTGGAACAACAACTACAAAGAATTAAGAAAGTAGTAAGAGAATTCAAAGAAAAAGAAGAAAGATTACAACAGCAACAGCACAATAACCAGATTCAGATGTCTGCCTTAACAGTTTAAATTGGATGATACAAGGCATGGATACCTACAGAAGGCATCTCTGATCAAGTGCTAAAGGAACCGTTGGAGGCAAAACAGGAAGCACTAGTGACAAAAGAGAGATTGCAGCCTTATTAGAACAAATAGAACAATATAGAGATAATTTGATCAGTAAAAGTCAGATATTACAGCTGAAGTGACAGTTAGAGATGCAGGAAAAGCACAGGACTTCCACCATCACTCAGCTTTGGTCAGAGAATGCACACCTGGAGATGGACCTGGGTGCTGTGGGTTGACCTCTGTCAGCCGCCAGCTCCCTCACTCCCCTGCCTCAAAAGGAGAGTGGGAGAAAGGAAAACAAGATAAAAAGCTCAAGATAAAGATAGAGAACTTACAACTTACCATCACAGGCAAAACAGAGATGGTTTGGGGAAAATTATTTATTTATATTTAAAAGCAGAATAGGCTGATGATCAAAAAATATAAACTACTTTCCCTGCATCAACTCCTTTTTTTGAGGCTCAGCCAGCAACCCTTTGATTCCTGACTCCTCTCCCTGCCTTTTTCCCAATCTCAACTTTACTCCTTCATTCCCAGCTCCTCCAGCTCCTTGCCCCTGGGACCGTCTGTGTCCAGCGTGGTGCAGCCCTGGCCTCTCCCACAGACCCCTCCCAGCTTTCCCTGCTTCCAGTATTCCAGTACCTGCACAGGGACACCCGACCCCCCTGATTACAGTCACCCTTCAGCTTTCCTTTTCCAACAAACCGTTTCAAGAGACAGATTCATGATACAATGTCTGCATTACATTTTCTTTCCTAACCTTTCTCAAGAAATGGGTCATCTCTATGTCTACCCACTCACTCCACAGAAACAAAAATAATTGCGAAATGTGGGATCTTACTAAAATTCACCTATGTTTCTCATTGAAGTGTTGGCAGCACTGAAGAGACATTTCCCCCTCTACCAAGAAGGATGAATACTCTCTTCTGAAAGTGCTGGCACAAGCCTGACAGCTCTAGAGATGGAAATCCCATTTTCTGCTGAATGGATTCTGCACTAACAACTACATTGAAACCTCTTCACAATGTTCTTGTCAATATGAGTCCTCAGTCCTTTAAAGAAAATCTATACAGAGAGGTGAAAAGAGTTTTCATCCCCAGTTGTGTCATGAATCTGTCCACTCTGCTCAAGCTCTGATCTCATTTTTGAGCTAATCCTAAAAATATTAATATTAATAATGTAAGAATTCACAAAACCTTGTGTTTCAGAAATTTTCTCCCAGAAGAAATTATTCACAGAAAAAAAAATAGAATCAGAGCAATACTGAACAATACAGCAGTAGAGACAAATGATGATATGCCTACCTGAGCTGCCACCGAATTCTGGAAACACCAACAGTTTGCAGCCACTTATCTTCACAGCAAAGCCTCCAAGTTGTTTGCAAATCTGCTCTTGCTATGAGGGAGGCTTATTTCAAAACAGCTGAAAGTGAAACCCACACTTATCTTCCATCAGGATCCATGAAAAAATACTCTTCATAGAGTCACAGAATCATAGAATAGTCTAGAATGGAAGTGACCTCAAAAGACGATCCAATTCAGCCTTTCATGGAAGTGGAAGCCAGGAGGAGATCATCCAGCAGCCTTGTCTAGAGCCACATATAGAAATCCTCCAATGACAGGGACTCTACAACGACCCAACCCCTGAGGTTGTTCCAATGAATGATTATTCACACTGTAGAAACTTTTTTTCTTATACAGGGATGAAATCTTTTGTGGTGTAAATTGCCCTTTGTCTTCTCCAGGTGGCTCCTCATGAAGAGACAGTGTCCTCTGTATTTCCCCTGGAATACTTACTGGAATCCTGTGATGAGATTCCCCCTGAGCCTTCCCCTCTTCAGAGAGATGAAACCTTCAGTCAGAAGAGATTTCTTTCTGTCATTCCTCAGAGGCTGGGTCTTTGGTTATGTCATCCCAGGGCTAGGACCCTGCACTTAGGTTTGTTAAACTTCACACAGTTGCTGTTGCCCGCTGTTCCAGCCTGTCCAGGTCTCTCTGTAAGATGTCTCTCCCTCCTGCCATGTCCACCTCACACCAGCTTGTAGTCCTCAGCAAACATGACAAGGGTTCAGTCAAATTGGTCATACAGGTCATTTATGGATTTAAAGTCTCACTGGCTCCTTTTAACAGTTTCTCTACTATCCTTAATTTTTGCAGGACTGTCAGTGCCTGAATTCAGTGGATTTTGTACCTTGCTAATTTGGCTAGTAGAGAATCTTGAAAAATAAAGGATGTTATCTGACACCAGGGTAATCTTCGGATTGGACCATCCTAAGAGGCTTGACCATCAACTAAGTTCTGCAGAGTCCTGAAGCAGAGCAACAGGTCAAGAATAATCCAGCATTGTGTCCAAGGAGGGAAGCGTTAGGAGCTGAGAACAGGGGAAAATTTTAATGACTTTTTACTGGCAAGATGATAGAATAGAAATTGTTCAGCCTTGAGAAGAGAAGGCTCCAGGAGACTTCTCTGCAGCCTTCTAGTACCTAAAGGGGGCTTATAAGAGTGAGGGAATTGATATACGAGCAGATAGTGACAGGATATGGGATTTTAAACTAAAGAGGAGAGGTTTAGATTAGGTATTACAAAGAAATTCTTTACTCAGAGGGGGGTGAGGCCCTGGCACAGGTTGCCCAGAAAAGTTGCGGCTGCCCCATCCCTGGAAGTGTCCAAGGCCAGACTGGATGGGGCTCTGAGCAACATGGCCTAATGGAAGGTGTCTCTGCCCATGGCATAGGAGTTGGAAAAAGATGAGATAGAAGGTCCCAAACCCAAACCATTCTGTGATTTAGCCTTCTTTCTTTATACTTTATAAAGTTTTAAGTGATTGAACTACCCAGGGCTGCTCTTATCTGAGAATCTTCACACCCAGTCACTTTCCTCAAGCTCTAGTAGGTCTACTGCATTGACTTATCCCTTTCCACTGCTTCACAAAGTTTATCTTGTGAGGACATGTGAGTCCTGGAAATATCTAAACCAAAGAGATTACTTTAAACTGGTCAACAAAAATTTACAAAATAAATTAAAAATCCACAGCTTTCTCAGTGTCTGTGGTGGGTTTTGGTTGCAGACATCACTCCAAACACTCACATTATAAACTGACTTCTCATGTGTTGCAAGACACCCTTTATAAAGATTTATCATGCACAGCCAAACAGGAACAAGAGATTACTAAACAACAGTTCATTTTTGAGCTGCATTTTATTTGTAATACCTTTTATTGGCAGATGTTATCCCCACAAATGAATTAATGTTCCACTGTAACACAGTGGACGTGGATTGATGGGAGAAATTGATTTGTGTTTGTTAATGTACTCTTGCTGCAGCAAGCACATTAAGTAATTAAAGTGCTGAAAGAGATCTTCCCATCCAGACACAATATACTGAACTCAGTTAATGCAAGGACAAAGGACAACTGGCTTTTTCATTGCATCTCAAGTGCACCCCGTCTGCAGCATACACACCATATAGCTTAATTGTATCCATAAAATTAAAGTATCCAGTTCCAAAACCAGTTAATATAGCAAGGAAACTCTAAAAGATTACATGTCCAAAAAAGATTAATTATTTTGAGTTGCCAGTAAAAGCCATCTTAAAAGGATCTGATCAAGAGATTGTATGCAGTTTTCCATTCTGAAAATTAGACTTTGGGATATTTTAAGCTGAATACAAAGATATCTGAAAAATGAAAGTCAGAACAAGCCTTCCCCATACACAATTATATTTTCTACTATCACAGCATCTGAACATTTGTAACTGTACTCTATAAAGAACATCTGAGCTATTATTACTACTCCCATGTTTGTAGATAATAGTTGATGAGCTAACAGGTCATTCAAGCCCACCTCAAGTAATTTCCCAAATTCACTACTCATTCCAACAAATAGCAACAGTCAGATATTTTATTTCAGCTTGGAACTGTTATATTGAAATGCACCTTACAAAAGTGCAATGAAGTGTATGAACAGTATTGCTGAGGGACAGGATTGCTTCAAATGTGGGGCAGGGAAATAAAGCTGAACCACATCTCCTGGACATGAGGCAGTGCCTCCTCTCTGAAAATAATATGCATTAGGGACATAACAGTGAGAGAAAATACTGGTGTGGGGTTTTTTCTTCATCTAACATTACTGAGGGCTGCTCAGATGTTAGTGATGAATATCATATAAAAATCTCATACAGAATGGGATTTAAAAAACAAAAAGCTTGTCACCTGGTGTGTTTATGTGCATGTTTTCGTACATGTTTGTAACTAAAGAGTTTGTAGTTGAATCTTTGGTGATGTCTATGTTTTATATGGCCATCCCTGCCCTTTCTTTTAAAACCATATTTCCTGGAGGGAGGCAATTTGACAAGAAAGTCTTGTACTATTTACAATTAATCTTTGAATGCTCACAGTTGCTATGAAAACCATGGCAGGTTGTACCCCAAAGCTCCAAAAATAATTAAATACGTAACAGTTAAAAAAAAATATTTTAAAAATACCAAATCCAGGTTTCGTTCAGTCATTAAACGATTCCTTGTTGTTAATCAGTGGAAAGGAAGTGTGTTTTTTGCAAGCCCTTAATTAACACCAAAAAAAAACCGCAAAAAACCCAAAAATTAAAAAAAAAACACAAAAAAACAAACAAACNCCAAAAAAACCCCCCAAAAACCCAAAAAATAAAAAAACCCCACAAAAAACAAAAAAATAAAAACCACAAACACAAACTGGGCTAAATTTTGCATTTGGCCGGCCAAAAATTAAACCTTTGCCTCTTAACATCTACATACTATCACCTCTGAGGAAAGCAAATATCACTCCAGTTCAAGTGACATTTACATTGCTGCTTTGATGACTTTCTGAGTGAATTATGTCAGAAATTAGCTTCGATTTCACCTCACATTATTTATATTTATACACAGCTATACCTGAGATGTTGACTAGAGTTCCTAACTCAGAGAGTTACAGATGGACCCGTGTCTGCTGCTGGGAATCACTCAGCTCTCTGTATACGTAAGTCATGGAAGGAAGCCTAAGCCCTCAGGCTTGTGAAAGGATTTATGTGTATGTGCTGCAACTCTTTATT
Organism: Rhagologus leucostigma; assembly: GCA_013397725.1. NCBI lineage: Eukaryota > Metazoa > Chordata > Aves > Passeriformes > Rhagologus > Rhagologus leucostigma. The sequence goes on from VZTD01004853.1 coordinate 340,875, forward strand.
ACTTAAGAACAAGTGAAATGACACGGTTTTAAAGCATTGATCTTAACTAGAACAAGCCAGAAACATGGCATCGGCATAGACTGTGTCAGGGCAATTACTCTAAACAAGAGAGAGTGCCAGAAATTAGTGAGTGAGGTCTGGTAATAAAATAACTATGAAATGCTTCAAAAAACCCACTGTGTTCCTTGCGTGAAATTTTTTAGGGAATGAGAATTTATCCTCCAAGTTTTCATGTGAGGGCGATTGTGGTGTTTTTAGCTCTTCTGACATTTTTCCTCTCCAAAGCACTCTGCAAACAGCAACTAATAGAGGCAGCTGAAGTTATCCGTATTTGGAATGTTATCACATTGTTACATAGGTGGGTTGGAACTAGATGGTCTTTAAGGTCCCTTCCAACTCAAACCGTGCTATGGCTCTGTGGCACTCACTGTGAATGAATATCCCTAGGGAAAGCAGGGAGTGATCAGCAGCAGCAAATCTTGTCTTTAAATGCAGGACAAGCTTTTGGGAGAACAGCTAGACCTGGTCCTTGCAAGGGAAAAAGGGAAATCCTTTGATTATACTCAAGCTCTGAAATTTGCTGTCCAGAGTCTGGAGAACCTCTGTCCTTGGAAGTTTTCAAGACTGGACTGGACATGCCCTTGAGTAACTTGGTGTGAATTCAATAATTGTTCCTGCTTTAAGTAGGTATCGGGCTGAAGACCAGGCAAATTCCCTTCCAGCATGAATGATTCCCTGACTCTAGGATGAGTGTGGCCATAGTCTTCCTCAGCACAGAAACAACAAAGAAGCTGTGCAGCTTCTTTCTGCACTCAGTTTCAGCTCATGCAGCAAACACTGTTTTAGTGATTTATCATCAGCGTGGTGGTCTCCAGTAATTGACCTGGCTGTTTATCTTACAGCACAAAACAGGTTTACTTGATTATCATTAAAATGTGATTTTAGCTGAGAAATGCAGTTTGCTAATAAAATTAGGTTCTGTTTTTCAGCTGTATGCAATGCTCCATGCCTTAAGTCTTGATGTCGCTGTGTCCAGTTCCTCAACAAGTGCATCACATCCTGGAGGAGCTCAATTTTCAATGCTGCACTTAATGACACGATGACTTGAAGAATTTATGGGGCTTGTGTCATCAATTCATTAAGGAGATAAACTCAGAGGGTAAAACAGTTAGATCCAAGTGCATCAATGAAGATCACAGCTACTTCTAAAAGACCTATGAACGAAGAGCAACCACTTTTTGTATAAAGTCTATTGGTTCAAGTAGAAATTCACTTCAAAGACATGCATTTAGTCCATTAGATTGATACATTTGCTTAGCAGAACTTAAGGGGGATCAAAGCCACTCTGTGATACTCTAGGGGATGATAATTTAAATTTAAGGTCTCTGCTTATAGAAATATTTTTATTTTATGAATTGGGTTCATAAAAATAGGAAAGGCAGTGCCAAATCATATGTCAAGAGCTTTGAAGAAAATCTTATAATAGTCAATTTTTAATGTTATAGATGATAGAATGAGCTGTCTTCCAGGTTAATGGCTGATGAGCATTAAAAGCTGGCTAAATCCCAAAAGTTTCATTTTGGTTTTTTCTTCCCTTTTTAACTCTATTTTTTCGCCCAAGATTTTAGTCTAACATCACAGCTTGCATTTTATTTCCTAGGAGAGTGGATCTCATCTGTTTGCATGACATTCCTCTCGGCTAGCACTGTCTATATGATATATTTTAATGTTTGTCTTCCAGGAGCAAGCAGAATGCTTTCTCTGTATTCTTACCTTTGATTTATAAATTTTCCTGGTGTGTACAAAGCTTTCCACCGGGGTGCCAGAGTATCTATACCAAACTGTTCTCTCTGTAAGTATCACCACCTTTTATCTTTGGATCAGAAATCACTCTGCAACATTTACTGATCCTTCAAAATGTCTTTCTTAAGTCCCAGATGTTTATTTTCTGCAGGCGGGGAAAACCTAGGACAACTCTAACAAGACCAGGATCAGAAAGAGAGCTAGGAAGTGAATGTATTGATTCACTTGAATATACTTTCTTTTTTTCCTCTGATATGCCCATGAACAGAGGCCAGTTTACTGAGAGTTGTGCATCGTGTAGTTTTAAGTAAGTTGTTTTTATGGCTAATTATCATTCTAGTGTTCACGACCAAGAAACAGTTGCTATCCCATGTGTGAAGGGTGGCTGAAGTAAACTGAGCACATTCTTTCTCAACATATGACTCAGTCAACTCGTGTTACACGGGTGCCAAATGGGAGCAGAACAAGTGGTGAAGCTGGACCATATGGGTTGAGGAGTGGCAAGACAACATTTGGAGTTCTCAGAAGCTCTCAAATTGCTATAACATTTCTGGGCTCTCCAACATGTATTTGTTCTAAATTACTGTGTTGTCCAGAATTTTCCCTCTGACATTGCACATGCATGGTTTTAGCTCTGTGTTAATGATTGCTGGGAAATTTATGTGGAAAACAATCACAAACCAGCATGCAAAGCATTATCTCGAGGCCTTGAGTAGTATCCATCCAGGCCCCTTATTCCTGAATTTGTACTAATTCTGTGATACTGCCTTGGTTAGATAACCTCTTAGGAGAGTTGGGGTTGGCCTTTAGCTCAGTTGTCTGTAGGTGACCAAGTGACACAGAACAGTTACTGAAGTATTTAGGGTTGGGTAAGTCTGAGTATTGCTTATTTGAAGGAGAAACCTAATTTCCAGATACAGGAATACCCTACTTTCCGCTGACTAATCAATCACCAGTCAATGGAGTTTGCTGAGATGCTGCTCTTCACCTGCAGAACAGTCTCATCTCTTAGGCTTCACTCCATTTAGTTCAGTGTTTCCCCCCTACCACTGGCACAGGAGATCCCAACTCTCTTTAGCAGACACAGAGTGCCTAGAAATTAAAGATGGCTATACTCATTAACCAAATGAGAAAATCGTCTTCACCAGCTGTCATGACAATAAGCCATCATCCATGATTCTCCTGAAGCTGCCACTTGCTGCACTTCAGGACATTGATGTTTAGCTTCCTGCACGCCTGCACTTCAGCTACTTTCATGAGTTTAGATTTGTGCTAAACTAAGTTCAGTCTTGTCAGTTCAGTGCAGAAGGTTCTCAACTATCACTGCATGACCATGTAGAGTCCCTGTCTTCTTACTCCTGAGGGGCTTTATGCTTTTTTTCTTTTTTTTTTTTGACAATATTGGATGCTGCCTTAAAGTGAAGGTAATATGTCATCGTGGCAAGAAAACAGTCAGTTCTATCAATGCATCTGTTCCAAGGCACAGTACTTATTATTCTAAAAAAGCATCACTTCCATAATTTCACTATGTTTATAAGCTCTCTTCCTTTTATTTTTCCCCCTTTCTTTTTCTTTATTTTTATGAAAGAGAATTCATGCATCATAAATGAACTAGGTAATTATTTTCAAAATGACATAGATTTACAGTCCAAAAGTGAGTTATATTTCATTACAGGTGAGAAATCTGAAGAAATGCATATTTTTATGAACAAAATAACCAGATTTACTTCTGTTTTACACTTTCAAATTATATTTTATATATATATTTATATATATATATATTCTGACACTGTACCTCAAAGACTCCGGGAAATAAGGTCTGAACCTCTGAATACAATGTGTATTTTTCAGGTACCCATCTGACAAGAAAGGCAGTGGTGGATTGCTGAACCCCAGTCTGCTGGGAAAAGGAGCTGCTGCAGTTTGTGTCTAAAGGAATGACTTCATGGCTAAGTACACTGAAGCCCTGCTGTCCATCTGGTAGTTAACAGGGATGTTTTGCCACATAAAAGCTTAGTCTGTTAAGTCAGAAGATCTTCTTTCCAGCAGCTCTGAATTTTATTGATCCTTGGTCTGATCCTTGTAGGGTTTTGTAAGCTCCGAGACCACTGATCTTTTCTCCAGGGCAATGGTGCATTGCTTTTAGAAGAAACTGGACTTCATTATTTCACTCATGTTTAATCACCACCACCCCTCACACACATAAACCACTGGTGTAAGTGTCAGACACTTACAAATTGCAGCCTGGAATTTGAGGATTGATAAGGCTGATAAGCAGTTGATTCAGCCCTGTGATTGGTAACCAGTGACTTAGCTTGGTCCTAGTTTCATAATACATCATTGCCAGAATCCTACCACTAGTCAATCACTATTTCACCTTCTTTGTGCCCTCTATTTCCTCACAAACTCCAAATATTCCTCACCCTGTGAATGCAGTAGTTGTGGGGTTCATTTTTTTTCCTCAGTCAAATAGATTTTGAAAAGCTTTAAGAAAAAAGGTGCAGAAGGATTGCTTCTGACAGAACCAGACAAATCAATTAATTGATCTCTGGCAGTCAGGGATAATTTTATTTCCTACTCTATTAAGGAAAATCAGAATCAGTTAGCTAATTTCACTAGAGAAAATGTCACCAGTTATTAAGCAGCACATGATGGAAAGAATTAAAGACGGAAAACTCAAAAATGTTTTTCCTTCCAGAAATTGCATTACTTATTACTCAACCTTTAGAACTCTGGCATCGAGCAGCATTGCAAATCCTTTGGTTTGACCAAAGAAAAGGTTTTCTTCCCCTGTAGCAGCACCTACAGCATTTAAACTTTGATGTCCATAAATACTGACACGGTTATATTTGTGCTCCAGAAGAAGATAAATTTAACAGTAACTGACCAAAATACCTACAACACATAGTTTACTGACTGTTCCTGATATATATTTGCCAAAAACATAAAACCATGAGAAGTATTCACAAAAAAAAAAATGCTGACTTTTGTATAATAACTATTCATACAGGTAAAGAAACATGATTCAAATATCACAAGTTGCAGTTCAAATAGTTTAAGGAACTTCCGTTTCTCATGGGGAGGTAGAGGTGGCAACTGGCAGTGCATGCACACAGATTTCAAAATAGCATCCAGTAAAATCAAAAATAGAACAGGGCCATTACTGGCAGCCTAACATTTTAAAGCACTTTGACTCTGTGACTTATGGACAGCAGATCATGTCCTTAATCAAGCTTGATTATTAACGATCACCTAATGGTTCCAGAAGGGCTGATTGTCCCAGGATTTTCTTCCTAAGCGTTGCTGATTTATTCATTCCTTTCTTGCTGATTTATTCATTCCTTTATTTGAATGGAGTGCTCTTCTTGAAAAGACTCACAGCCACACTCTCACAAAGGGTAATGCCCTCAGAAGGACAGTTAGCCAAGACTAAGTGTTTTGGGAAATATTGACCTTATTTCTGCAGTTATCCAGTTCCAAACCAGAAATATCAACCTTTTAAGTTAGGCATATAGGAGCAGGGTTATTTTGTATTTGTGGAAATATATATTCAGGGGTTTTATTATGATTTTTTATTTTGTTTTTGTACCAAAATATTAAGAGGAAAAGTAGATTATATGAATTATTATTAATACTCTTCATTTTTGTTCATGCTTTTGAGGTTAAAAAAACACAGCATGTTGGGTTCCCACAGAAATTAAGATGAATTTCAATTTCTCTGCTTTTCTGATAGACAGCCCTTCATAAATCACCTTTCTGACCTTCAGCAGGACGGAATGATATTGACCCAATTTACAAGTTACTCAGAGAAGAAAAATGTTAAAGAGAAAATGTACATCATTCTTAATTCTACCACACTCTCATCTGTAGAGACCATGTAAATCCAAGATGTCCCACATGTCTGTAGTCAATATCAACAATGGCAATATAAAAACGGCAAAATTAAAAGTGTGCCCAAGTTAAAATGAAATTTGGCAAGCTCACCTACTCTTTCTTCACATATTCATGCTATAGTGAAAGGGCCTGCTGAGCAGATGAAGTCAGCCAGAGGATAGTGACCAGCAAATATGAGACACAAGGATTCTGCTGGAAACGTAAAGGTTAAAACGATGGAAGGAAAGCAGACGTAATATTGTGCAGGATACATAGAAAGAAAAATGACTGCAAACAAATTAATGCAGTATAACCTACAGTATCATGTGTTTGGAATATTAATCAGTAGAGCAAGGTAAGTACCAGTGGGGAAAAAAGCAAAGGTAATTAGGAATTCATTAGTGTGACAGCTGAATATATTATCTGTGTTAGTGCTAGGCTTACCCCCGACACCAGAGATTTGATCTGAGTGTCGAAGCCAAGGAAAGCATTTCACAGAAATGACTGAAGGCAAAATCAGACAAATACAAGAAAAAACAGGCAGGTCATCACACTGGAACACGGAAAGATTCCTGGATAACCTCTGAACATCCTATTGTCTAAGTCCAAAAAATCAGCCCACAGATGGGTGTGGATTTTCAGTTGTGAGGAAGATCAAAGACATTACAATTATCACCAGAAGTCAAGAAAAAAAAATCTATAGCTGGGGCTGTCTTCTGTTATGATAAGGACCAGAGTGGTCGTGAGATTTTTTTTTTTTATAGCTCGGATAAACCAAACAGCTCAAGCACAGAGGGTTTTTTTTCAGTTTGACACAAGTATTGACATAGTCAGAACACTTTCTAACATAAAGTTGGTGGATATTCTCTTGGAGAAAGCAACAGAATGACAGATGCCAGCTGTTAAAACCAAATAGAGCTGTGTTTCCTTCATTCAAGTTCCCAGCATTTTTCCCACACAGTTCATCAAAGTAAATCAAATAACAAAATGCCTCTGTACTGATGGAAACAGCTCTACCTAATCCATCCCAATACCTGAAACAATTCCCTGGTTTTTGTGAGGTAAATGGTGCTTGAGATAGACAAATGAGCTGTGAACCACTCTTGTGCCAAGCTAAGGCTTGAAAGAAAATACGTAGTGTTCTGTAAACATCAGTTGTGACAAGTGAAAGAAAAAAATTAAGTATATTCTTTCGACCTGAGTGTCCTGGTCTCCCCCAAAAGTGCTTCTTTATCTAATTTTTCTTCACTGAAGAACACCTGTGGGGTGCAATACGCAAGCAGAGCAACAACTCATGTCTGGTCAGGCTTCTTCACAGCAACCAGATTGTTATAATAACTACTAGGAAGAGTGGTGCCAAAAGAGTAGAGGCAAAAGCTTGACTGGATCAGAGCTGTACATGTTCTTCTAATTAATGGGGATGTGAAAAATCAGTGTGGCCACCAGAAGCAGAGCTTTAGACAAAAAGAAGTATTCGTTTTTCCTTCTGAAATGGTGGGATTCAGCTAAATTCCATTAAAAGAATATAGTCATTAGATTTATGGCTCTAAAATGAAAATGTTTGCATTATAATTCGATGCAGTGATCATTTACCACAGAGACTCAGAACCACTCCAGAAGCATTTAAAGCAGCCATTGTACTTATATCTGAACAGGAGCTTAAAATAATTTGGAGCATTACAACATTGTATTGCAAAAAACAAGTCAGTCAGGCTGAGTTTGTAGTGAAAGTAATGTACATTGATCTTCCTTGACAGCAATGAAAGCCCAATGACATCCTTCTCTGCCCTGGAGATTGCATGAAATATAACTGCATTCGGCAGAAAAGAATCTGTTTTGCAATTTAACTCTTTTCTGTAAGCTGCTCCTCTGTTGTCAGCTGCAAATTAATGGAAACATCAACTCACCCCCTCTGGAAGAGGTCCACATTATGGAATTTGTGTAGCTCCACAGAAAACTCGACTGTTCCCTGAACCTCAGACATGGTTTTTTCAGGTCATCACCTAAACAACACATATATAAAGACGTTATAAACTTTTGAAGTATTTTGCTTAACAAATCCATGAACGGTTTATTTCATTTTAGTCAGCATCTTGGGGTTCATGCAAAGCTTGATATCAACTGATATCAACTGGAATCTTTCCAGTGACATCATTTGGCTCCATCTTCAGGAAAACTCGCTAAAAGCCAGATCAAAGCAGTAATTAAGAGAGGTAAAAAGTCTAATTAAGCCTGAGGACAGAATGATAATATTATGAAAAGTATAAGAGGCAAAAAGTAAATAACAGATTATGTGCAAGAATCTCAAAGCAAATTTTAATTAACTCTCTTGCTGCTCTTGTATGGGAAATTGATTTTTTTTTTCTTCTCATTTTATGAAATGGCAGATTTCCAGGGTCAGCACAGCTCATTTCTGTAACAGCACAGGCCAATAAGACAAGAACCATAGACAGATGAGAGCAGAATTCAGATTTCTCTTGCTTTTGACCCCTTCTATGACTTAAATGAAGTCCCAGAAGGGAAACTTCTGAGGGAATATGAATAATTTAAAAATTAATGAATGGAAGATATTCTTTTAAAGAAAATGCTGACAGTCCTGGCACCTAAGAGGCCACAACAGTCAGATCAAGATTTTGAAGCATTACAGCCATTTACATGTAACATCTCATGTGCTTATTGAATCACAGAATAATTCAGGTTGGAAGGGACCTCAGGAGGTCATGCCTCACTCAAGGAAGTAAGTTTCCAAACCAGCCCTATTTAATACACAAGTGTAGATCCTTAACATTTTCCTAATTATAGCAGAGGCAAGACAAGGACTTTTACAGCTTTCGGACAGATTTTCAATTATTTTTTGCCCTTCTCTCCTTTTTCCCCCGCTGCAAGTGTACTTCTGGCAATCTCCCAAGCTGCCTGGAAATTTTCTGTAGGATCAATGAGAGGATAAAGATTAAATTTTTTTCATTAATACATTCATAAGCAACATTTTAGTCATTGTTTGACGGTAGCCAAGTGCAGTCTCTGAGGAAGACCCATGTCAGGGCTCTCAACAATTCCCCCTTCTGAGACATACAGGGTTTTAAGGGGACATGCAGCTCAGATGCAAAGTGAAAAATTCCTCCAGAGGTGCTAATCAATAATTTTCATGGCACTCATAGATTCGACCGTGTCCTTTAATGAAGCCAGAGTGAAGAGGATTTTGATACATGAAGTCCTCAGATAAGCATTAGGCTTTTGCTTCCTCAAGGCTTGCTCCTGATTAGTAATTTTCCAACTGACTGGCTTATTACACTGATTATTTTAAACTAAGGGTTTTTTCTAGCTATCCTCTCAAGCGCTACAGTTTTTCAAAAAGATCCCATTCCAGAGTTAAAAGATTATTAATTTTTCATTGCCCATCCTCAAACTTTGGAATGACAAGAATGTGATGCAAAATATATGCAATATATGTCTGTAACCGTGACAAAGAAAAAGAGAATTGCTAAGCTACACATCTGATGCATTTCCGAGGTAAGGAACTCTACATTAGCTTGTGTCAGGCCATGATTTGGGTGTGTTGAAGGTATTTTCAAACTCTATTACTTGTCACAGAATCACAGAATCAGCTAGGTTGGAAAAGACCCTTGAGATCATCGAGTCCAACCTATGACCTAACACCACCTTGTCAACCAGACCATGGCACTGAGTGCTACATCCAGTCATTTCTTAAACACCTCCAGGGATGGTGACTCCACCACTTCCCTGGGCAGCCTAAGCAAAATAATATTTTTTTTTTCTTTGTCGCACATTTCAACAGGAATGAAACTAATACTTTGGCCTTTTGTTTTTCTGCACAGATTAAGAAGTTGTACATAGTTTATAAATCATGAATATCACATATCCACCAGGCTATGTGTGATTCTGTGTGTGTGTGTGATAGTCTTGCCTGAGTCAAAAAACAGACTGTGTGGGAAGCTAGCAGGAAACCAAGCAAACCACAAAGCAATACTCTGACAAGGTATTTAGTCTTGAGGAGAGTGCTAATTAAAAGAATTGCCTTTGGAAATATATCTGCATGTTGGGCTGAGGCATATTTCCCCAGACCAAAAGCTCAGGATCAAAGGAAACTCCATGCTTTTGAAGACACCAGTTTAAAGAGGAGAGGTATGAATGGAGGGCCAGTCAGTTCAGACCAGCACCAGTATTGTCAAAGATAGAAATGACGGCCTGAAGTTAAGATTAACTAAGGTATAAGAAAAATTAAATACATGGAAATATACACACAGGTCTTCACTGTATTTGCACTATATTTTTCAAGCTTTACGCCTCTTCAAAACAAATACAGAAGTTATCCTGAAAACAAAAAGCAACAAGCAAACAAAAAACCTGTTTCTGTAACTTTATTTCCCTCACTGATGACCAGAATTAAATGTAAGCACCTGCTACACCAGTTTGAACTTCCATCCACCCCACCAACACACCAGAAGATCAGAGCACATAAATCAGCAGCACAGTGTGGTACTTCAGAGAACACCTCCCAAATACTAAAAGGGGCCTCTGGTGCACCTTATTTTCATGGCACTTAGTAAGGTTCAAAGAATCCTGCTTAGACACATGGGTATAATCCTTCAATGCAAGAAGTTATGAAATTTGACAAAATAGTTGCAGGAGCCCCTGGATCAAGAAAATATTAAGTCATTAAAATGATGCACTAGTTTTTAACTTCTGTACCAGGTGCCTGCTTAAAGGAACCTTACGATAACCCTCCCAAATCCAGGGCTCATGAGTGACCAACCCTTGTATGGGACAACCTTGGGTTATAAATAGAGGAATGGTTGGTAAAAATAGTACTGAAGGTTGCCATGACATCAGCATTGTAAACACAATAGGGAATGCTGCCAGTATTGAGGTATCATCAGTTATTTAATAAGCAGTTTAAAGAAAAATATAGAGGTCATTCTTGGGAAGGCTTTAGTACATTTGTATTCCGATATGTCCGTTTCTATATCAAACTCCTTGCATTTTTCAGAAGAGACCTGAAGACAACACTAATAAATATGAATGCAAAGCTAATAAAGGAACATGGGAAGTGTTTTGGCCATCTGCTCCTGCAAAAGCGGTGCCCATGGTCCCCCTCGTCACCCCAAAGCACTGGATTGCTTCAGATGGCGCTGCCATTGTCACTGGCTGTACTGTGCTGTCCTACACGCACCAGTGGCACGAGTCAGGTCACCAGTTTGACAGTTTGTCCTTCCAGCTAGAGCTGGTGTCCTAGCAAGAGACAGTCAATTTCAATTGTCACTTGACTTAGAGCAAGGACACACTAACTGAAAATCAGAATCCTTTATACAAATAAAGCTTGTGAAAATCTATATGTTTAAAGACTAGAGACTGTCTCACTTGCATTTTTAAAGAAAGTCTGGATTTTACTCCCCACATCTCTGTTGCTGTCAGCGGAGATACCTTCTGCACTGGAGACTGTTCAAGAAATGATACTGGCTAAATGCAACCTTTTTGACTTACAATATTTTTACTTAATGACATTTTAGGGATCCAGTCAACTGACCAAGCCCTCTGCCAGGAACTGATTAGTTCGTTATGTACCACACACACCACTGTTAAACACCTGGAAGATGAAAATGAATCTGACAATTCCCCACTGAAATAGAGGTCACTGTCACCCCAAACGAAGAGAGCTAAGGAAGGTGAGATGGGGAGAGAGCACACTGGATAGAAGGACAGGACACTACATAATCTGACAGTCCATGAACCCTCTAGCATTTGCATAATTACATCCAACCAAAAAATAAACTGTATTTTTAAACGCAAACCACATTTTTTTAGTGTTTTCACCATTCTAAACCATCTCCATTTCAGAAACTAGGCTTAAAAAAGGAAAAAAAAAATTAAATACCACCAATGACAAAAGGATCAAATGCCATGTGACCAAGGGCAATGACTCGTGAAACATTCATTTAGGAGAATACAGCTACCTCTCAAGAAACACAGCACCTACTATCTGCAGGATACCACCACTGTCCTTACTGGTTTTAAAACGTCTTTTATTTTATTGCAGTTTTTTTCAGAAGCTGGTATTTGTTTCAAGCTAGGCACTTATATCCATTTATTTATTTCTTTCTTGAGAATTCCTTGATTAGGTGCATAAAGTCAAAGTGAGATAACTTTATTCTCCTCTCCACTAATGCCTTTACCCACTGACTTTCTAAGTAAGAAAAGTAAGAGGAACACAACACAAGGAGGACAGTAAACACGCACAAATATGCTCTGAGATGAAAGGACTGGAAGAAGCAAGCTCATAAGACCAAATCTCTTTTTCACTATTGTTTTCTTTTTTAATTGCTCACCTCCGTGTAGCTGAACTGAATCCCCATTCTTTCGACAGTGACTGCATCTCAATAGCCTTGTCCGAGCATACATTAATTTCCTGAGACAAAGTCACAAATGTCAGTAAGTCCTTTCACTACAATTCTGTCATTAGCTGTTCTCCACTCTCAGAACCTGTCAGTTTTTCCTGCGAGCACATCAGCAAAATGAGAGAGGTGAGGTCTTCACCTTCAAGGTGATTTCAAAAGTTAGCACCTCATTTTGTTAAAATCAATCAACCCAGTATTTCTCTTCTAACATTTTGGGTGGCAGTAAGATATTTCCTTTACACTTTAAAAGGAGCCAATCTAAGTACAACACTAAAGATACAATAAGTGACAAGGCTTGTCAATGGCATCAATAGTCAAGTTCACCACTTGATCACAAGTCCATTTGTATTTTACCTCTCTTCCTAAGTGTCCTGATGTGTCATAGACTCACTGAGCTATAAATAGCTCACCCATATGTTCCAAATCCAGATTCACCTGAGCCACTTCAATTCTAGCAGCCTGGTCCACCTGCCAACTGTTTTCAAGTTCTTTAGTGTAACAAGTCTTGGGTACAAAAGCATGTACCCTCTGGCCAGCCCATGATCACATCCACATTTCCCAGGTGCTCAGGATTTCCAGTCTGAGCCCGCTGCATTATCAGTGCAACCCACTTACTCCATGTAGCATCAGTTGCATGATGCCTGGAGGGGACCCTCCCTTTGAACATCCAGCTGACCCCAGGTAACAGATACCAAAAGAAGCTGTGCTTCAGTACCAACTGCCTCTGAAGAGGCTCAAATTCCTTCATATGTCATTAATATTTCTTTGTCAATTGGAGTATAACAGGCTTCAGATCCCCCATATCCCCCATTTCTAAACCCAAGATGCAAACCTAGAGTCTCTCCAAGCTCTTTTGGCCAGATGTTCCAGATGGAGCCATTATCCCTGTCTGGGGTATAAAGCACGTTTTTTGCATCTTGTCATGTCTGGACTGGTCCACAATATCACCCATTTAGTTTGTTCAAACGTTTGCTGCTGCCCAGCATCCCTTTTAAAGTCTTTCTTCTTCCAGGTCACTCTATAGAGAGAGAGACTATAACCAGTAGAGATCAGATTATAACTTTGCACATGCATTCTCGAAAAAATCATGACACCTAAGAAATCTTGTGTTTCTGTTTCCTTAATTGTCATTTTATTGATCACACCCCTTGAGATATCACATCTACCTTGCCATTTTAGTCCTAAAAATTGAATTTCCTGTGCAGGTCCATTTACCATACTTTGTTTTATAGCAGAAACAGCTTTCAAAATAATTTGGATTATTCTTCTCTTCTCAATCACTTTCCTCTGCTGTGTTGCCACACAAAATGATGTCACCAAAGTACTGCATCTGTAAGGAACATACACCTTGTTCCAGTGCAGTCTGTAGCAACCCACAACAAATGGTAGGAATGTTTCCACCCTTGGGATAGTCAAGTCCAGGTGTACTGGATGTGCCTCCATGTGAAACAAACTGTGTCCTGCACCAAGGAGTCTCAGCTGTCATATTGTCTGAGTTTTCTGACCTGTTCATGGATAGTTGGTGCCTTTCCAGCTCATTGTCACCTGGCTGTGGGTTTATGATGTCAGTGCGTCTCATCAAAAATTTCACCACGTGGACAGTGTGCACCAGATTTCACCCTGGTCTCTGGATGTCAGATCATTATACATCACCAACCAGCACAGCTGATTTCCTCAGATTCTGGATATCTCCCTCTATGTATGTCCATTTCCTTTGAGACTTTGCAAGGCTTTCCTTGAGGAGAACTGTTCCTGCCAAAAACTGAGGTTCCTGCCTTTTTTCCAGTTCATTTGTCAATGGCCTTATCCTTAGAAAGGGATCCTAGCTGTCAGGCTTCCTTACCCAATAACTCCTGACTACTGGCCCCAGTATCTCAGCAGTGGAGCAAGCAGCTGAGAATTAGCTCACCTTGTTCACAGCAAAAATCTTTTTACATTTCTTGCAGCTCAGTTAGGCATAGGGATCTGGTGATTTCAGTCCCCTTTATGATTTCAGTGTCTTCCTCCTCCTGTTCTTGTGATAGCTCTGCTGCAGAACAGGCTGCCTCTTCTGATTATTTTTCTACATCTCTCTCTTAGGAGAAGCTTCTTCATGACTTGCTAAATGAGCTTAGTGACTTCTGCTTCAATGTTTCTGTTATGGAAGCAACTGATGTAAGTGTCTCATTTAGCTACAGTGCCAGTTGATTTTCTGTCCCTCTCTGCCACTACGGACTGCTGCATAATACCAAGCAGCGTTTGGCAGAGAGTGGCCAGGGCCCAGTACAGAGCAGCAAATTGTGTCTCTTTGGAAGAGGCACAGGAGTTTTTCCAAGCATTCCACCATTTTCAGCATCCTGAGTCGTTCAGGAGTGAAGCTCCAGATCACTGGAGGTGAGAAGTTCTCTGGAGACCCACCTATATTCTTCCACGTGCTGTGCCACCCATGTCCTTGTGGAGCCTGGGTCACATTCCTAAATTGCGTGTTTACCTCAGACAAAACCAAAGCAATAATTCTGAGAAATAGGAGCATTGTAACCACCCAAGGATCTTCAAGGTACTGAGAAGTTACTGTAAGGAGTAAGAAAACATCATGGAAGAGAAGGTGCCGTTCTGTATGTCCTCCGCAAAAAAAATCCCTCTCAGGAAGAAGTATAATTTTTAATTGTCTCCAAAAGAGGGTACCAGAAGTACAATCATGGCTTCAGGTCAGAGTCCAGATACCAGATTAAACTCAAGATCAGTGTTTTAGTAACAAACCTCCCAGGCAAAACATCACTAATCACTACGGAGCACAGCAAACTGCAAAGCCAACACCAATCTTTAAAAGGTAATGGGAAAAAAAAAAAAAAAAGCATGGTGCAGATCACAGAAAGTAACATCAGTAACAGATTAATCAATATTGTGACCCACAAATGTTAACATATAAATCATTTCGAATATTCTCTGATCAATCAATCATCTCAAACTCTTCAAGCTCCAAAGGTGCTAAAAATAAATGTTGTAGTTCAACCCCAGCTAGCAACTAAGAAACACACAACTCATTCACTTAGCACCAGCAGGATGTGGGGAAGAGAACTGGAAGGGTAAAAGTGAGGAAGTTTGTGTGTTGAGAAAACAATAGTTTAATAATTGAAATATAATATTAGTAAAAACCATTAATAATAATAATAAGAGTATTTAAAAGGAAAAATTAAAAACAAAAAAGAGTGAAATAAAACCCAAGAAAGAAAAATTATGCAAATTAAAAACAATTGCTCACCGCCAATCAACCAATGTCCAGCCAGCCGCTGAGCAGCAGCCCCAGGACATCTTTCCCTCTAGTTTATATGCTGAGGAAGATGAAATATAGTCAGGAATATCCCTCTAGTTGGGGTCAGCTGTCCTGGCTGTGTCCCCTCCCAACTCCTAATGCACCCCCAGCCTCCTCGCTGGTGGGGTGGTGTAAAAGGCAGAAAAATTACTTATTCTGTGTAAGCTCTGCTCAGCAGTAAAGAAAACATCCCTGTGTTATCAACACTGTTTCCAGCAGAATCCAATACAGCCCCATACCATCTACTGGGAAGAAAATTAACTCTCTCCCAGCTAAAACCAGCACAGGAGGCACTGTACATACACAGTTGGACTCAGTGGTCTTTAAAGTGTTTTCCATCCTAAATGATTCAATGTTTTATGATGTAAAACTCAGCCCAAACAGTTACTTTTGGGTCAGTGCATGTTTGTGATTTTCTGTTTGTTCTAATACGTATTACAATTAAGACTTCAGTCTCAATTCTTCTCTGGAAATCAAGTTATTTTCCACCATGAGAAACCTTCTAATGCTCTCTTAGTCATGGAAGTTTCAGGGATTGCTTTGCAAGATCTCTGATCTTTACAATCACCTTACATTACCCAGCATAATTTACAGAATGAGGTAGCATCAGAGATAATCCCTTGCAGCTCTTTTGATAAGGTTTTTACTTTTCCAGTCTGCTGTGATCCTTTGCATATTTTCTCCAATATGGAAGCTAAAGTAAAGATTTGTGATACAGGTAAAAACAAATACAAGGCACATTATCTTACTCAGTCACATCTGTGAAATGTGTTTTTTATCCAGTGCATAAGCATTTAGCCCAGTTTAAAATTATAAAAACAAATTCAATTTTTATATTCTAAAGAGCTAACTCCGTTTAGATGCAAACCCTGAAAATAATCTTTCAATATTACAAAAAAAAAGTTTCCTGTTTAATATTCTCAGGAAAATCAATGTTCAAAATTTTGTCAGATGCATTAGACATATGTTCACAGAGTGCAACACGATGAGTCACTTTTCCCAAGGTTCGTTGATTGCTACCACTGAAATGTAATGAGTTAGAGACACAGAGACAAATATCAAATGATCTCTTAAAAAAATTACTCATATCCCAATGAGTATTTGGAGCTGAGCAAATAAGAAAGGATCTGGGTTATTTTATGGAGTTTTTTTGCATTTTCAAACTCCAGTGTGGTTTGTCCTTTACCATTACAGCTGGAATTCACGAAGTACAAGCGGTACCCAGTTCACTGAGGATAGATGTCCATTCAACCTCCAGCAACAAAATTAGTGTTAGTATTAAAACCACTTGAACCCCACAGCTGAGAACTTTCACTCTAGATCAACAGCTTCAAATATATGGACCACAGGGGTAACTAAAGGATCCAAAGAAAATCACTCAGGAAGACAAGTCAACAACTTACATCAATTCCTTTCATATTCTATTTGTGAGACCAATCTACACTAGAGATTTTTTACAGGTCACCAGGTCCAAGAAGGCTGAGAATAAAGTCTACATTACACCTTCCATAAACTGGTCATTTCAAGGGTATTTAGATAAAGGAATAAATCTATTAAGGGGAAAACCCAAAAATACCAGGTTGTGCCAGAGGATTTTTAGGGCAGAACTGAAGAGGGCCAGAATAAATGTCAGGTGCCAGTAGGCTGCTCTTATGAGATATAAAGCCTCTGAGCTATTACACAGGATTAAACGTGAACACAGCTGTGCAAATTTAGGTCAGATCATTCAAAAAAAAAAAAAAAAAAAAAAAAAAAACGAAGAGCAACCTCGATTTGTCCTCTGTTAGAACATGCCTGTCAGGACACCAGTGCTGAGTTCAGCTCAGCACAAATCACTATCTGCTTACACCAGTTAATAATAACCTGCTGTTGGTATTGTGCAAAAAATGAAGCAGTGGGGGAAAATCAGACAGAGGAGGAGGGAGAGCAAAACAGAAAGAAAAAGGAGATAATACAAACTTTCCCCTGGACTAGCTTCCCACTGCTACATAATCCTCTCTTCTTCACGCCTTCCCTACCTGTTCCTTCTCTGACTTATATTCCTTCTTTATATGACCTTCAAAAGAAAAAGATGTTTTAAAATTTTATGCACAACTGAGAGCTAAAATTTCAGACTCCTCAGAACATAATTTTCTTCAGTCTTCAGCAGTTTTTGTGTCTTATTCCCACTGTTCACCTGAGTCTTTTTTTTCTGATATTCCCGTTGTCAGTCTTAGAAACACAAAATGCATCAAAAGGCTGCAAGTTATTTGAAGCCTATTTAGGACACTCAGACAGAATTATCCATCGTTCTCACATTTGACTGTGCTCCTCTTCCCAGTAAAGGCAGATATATTCTTCTCAGTCTGGCTCTTTTGTTGGTTTCATACAGGAAATTAGGGCTCTTTAGGGGACTGACCTTATATTATTTTCATGTACTCGCAGAAGAGCCCCACAATTTGTTTTTATAATTATTTTTTTAAAGTTCTACTCCAGTTCATACCTGACTGAAGTCAAAACTGCATGGACATAGGTCTATATTAAGTCTTTGGTAGTTTATCAGAATGTTTGGCCACATTCAAAACTTCAGCAACATCTGAAGGTCAATTCTGTCTGTCTTCTGAATTCTGAATGTTACAGCAACTTGACCAAGATCCTCCTTGTAAAAAGTCCTGTATCAGGTTCTGTAGGGCTGCAAAGGAGAGGTAAGAAGATGAATGAGACGCATCCTCTTGCAAGACATGTGGGGCTGCCTGATTCATGAGTAAAGGAGCTCTCTGCTTTGGAGCACAAACTGTCATGTTCATAGAGACATCACCAAAGAATCCAGATAGGAAACAGAGGGCCTTGAACATCATCCTGATGCTACAAACTAGTCACAGCTAATAAACTACTGACAGCTGTGACAGAGAAAGCCTACTGAGTTATATGTTTTCTTGGCACTGTTCTGACTGCATTTCCATTTCTGGTCATGAAAAATTTCATGGCACTGTCTAACTGTGCTGTAAACTCAACCGTCCTTGTCAGACCTTTGATGCTTATTTTGCATTTTGCATGATCAAATTCACTGCAGAGTTTCTTGGACAAGTTATAGTCTCCTTCAGATGTTCTGAGGACATTCTAAGTGAGCACATACTTCACATTAATTGCACCGATTATCCTTGTTTGTGAAAAATTTAAAGCACGGGCTCTTGCCCATGAGATTCATCTCACTAACTAGAAATGTATGAGGTGTTTAGAGCTGCAGTGTAGTCAGTAGGGATATAGAAAATCCCTTCAACAGGATTCATGTGACCATTTCTGGCTTCCAAGGGAGCTGAAGGCAACTTTCTCAGGTGTAGACATATGAGCCAAGTCCACATCTAGTTAGAAGAATGTCATTCATAGCAAAATTTCACATATAAACAGGATTCTGAATGTGTCTGTAGAATCACATATGGAAAGGGTAAGAGGTAGAATGTGTGTATCTCTATATTTACATTTATACCTTATGTTGGACTTGATGATCTTGGAGGTCTTTCTAACCCTAATGATTCTATGATTCTTCTAAGTGGAAAAGGAAAGAAGGAAAAAAAAAAGGAAAAAAGCCTTATAAGGCTTATTAAGCCTTTTTCCTTATAAGGAAAAATGAAAAAAAAAAAAAAAAAGCAAATCCTCAAAACCTGATGATACAGCATTTTTACTTTCTTTTCCTGACAACATTTTGCCTTTCATCATACATATGTAGACATCCAGCTGGAATCAACAGTCAGATTATCACTGGATGGAAAGGTGCTCAGCACTCAGAAGACAGGAAATGTCAAAGATAAGGTCGGCCATGGAGTCTCCCTTATCTCCTTACTTAATGCACAAGGATCATGTTACAATCAGACAGTGATCAAAACCACTTCTGCCTCTTGCAGTGTTCAGGACACGCAAGGTCTGGGAATTAATCTGGACATTACAGATGAGGTGTTTTGGCTTTTCAGACTTCAAAAGATGTCTTATAAGGGAGATAAGAGACTGTAAAAAAGAGATGACTGCTGATCCAAGAAAATATGTGCATATTTAACACGTCAGGTTCTCTGTTGTCTTGTTTTCATGATACAAGTTTTGAGCAAGTTAAGGACTCTTAATGTGGTCCTTTTCGTTCAATAAAATTGTCTGAACTTGCTAGAAAGGACACACTGTCAGCAGATGTTAAGATTTAATGTGGAATCAGTGGAGCTGTTGATGCTTGTAAGGAGCTATTGAATTGAGTGATTGCAGTGCTGGACTGAAAGAGAACAGCACAACAAGAGGTGTCGTACCCTCACGCACAGAACAAGAGCGGAATTCAGAGCAATGCAAATTTGACAAGCAGTTGTGGTTCAATTACCACCACCAGAAATGCTTAAAGGCTGGGACCGGACAGGAAAATGTCCCTGGAAGTGTTCAAGGCCAGGTTGGATGGGGCTTGGAGCAACTTAGTCTAGTGGAAGGTGTCCCTGCCCATGGCACGGGAGTGAGACTAGATGATCTTTAAGGTCCCTTCCAATGCAAATCATTCTATAATGCTATGATTCTAAGAAGATAAGGATGTTGGTGAGGGAACTTGACACAGAGAGGTGGTCAGAGCAGCATCAGCAGAACCAGGGACTTGGTATTACTGGAAGAGAGAATATTTGCAATACTGCAATTAATACAATATGGATTTACTTTAAGGCTCACAGGAAAAAAAAAAAGTTAAAAATAATTTTTTCATCACCGTCCTTAGTTGTAAAATATTTAACAAATTGCGCATAAACTTTGAATCAGACATTTATTGCAAGGGCCACTGACTACTATAGTAAGTAAAGGAAGAAGCTGCAGACCATTTTCCATGATTAACAGCTCTTTGGATACGCAGTAACTATTAAACTGGGATGTGATAAGGGAGGAACAGGTGCTGTTTTAGAGCAGCATGATTTAAGTACAGGCAATAAAATATGCAGAGCCGTAATCAGAATTTTGACTTGTTTTAAGTGCTTGGGGCCATGTTGATATAAATAACTGCACCAGGTTTTCCTGTAGAGCTAAAGCTAAATTAAGTGGTTTACAAACAGGAAAAGCCTTTATTTGTCATGGCACTGCTTGATCTTTGACAAAAATAGAAAAGGCCAACTGTGCCACTGCTAGACATGAAGCCAACACAACAGGGCCTGAGGTACAGCTGCTGAATACAGCGAGGCCAGCAGAGTCTATCAAAACAACAGGAAACATATTTCTTTCTCAAATTCAGCCCAGCATCTTGGCAAACTCCTCCAGAAGGTTTTGTGCAGCAAGAAAGTTTGCCTCACAGAAGGGCTGTAATTTTTCCTGCAGGCCATGGCTCTTATTCCAGCTGCAGAACAGCTGTCCCCCAAGCTACGCCTGTCACGCTACAAAGATGCTGCTCAGTCATCTCAGGGAGCTAAGGGCCCTTCTCAAATGGGTAAAGGCTGGAATCATGGTGAGCTTTTGAGGTTCAGTTGGACATGGAGATGGATTTCCTTTTAGAGTACTGAGGACACTGGCAACCCATTAATGGTTGAAAATTCCTGATTCTCCACAGCATTTAAGTGTTAGCTTTGGTGTTGTCTTTAACACAGGTACTTGACTTGTAAAACAAACAGTGTCTGAAGAAGAATGTGAGATTCTAACAAGATAAAGATATCCAGCTTGGGGCTTTTCTTCTGAAATAATCTTTGCTAGTGCCCAAATACTTCCAGCCAAGTAACCTTGGGCAACGCAGATGGGGAGCTTTCTAGAAAGGCAGCCTCTGAGGCACCAGTACCACCACCCTGCCACGTCACCTCCATGTCCCTTGAAGCTCTGCTTTCCTGGCAGGGACTGTGATCAGACAGGCTGTCCATGGCACGCTTCAGGTGTACATAAACCAGCAATGAACTGCAGTTTTCTGACGTAGCTGGTAAAAGAAACTTCATGTCGACATTCATATAAGAAACCCCATCAGGAATAGAAATCTGGAGACTTTCTGAGGACAAGACTGAGCTGATATCACATCTTCATGACACTGCAGTGAAATTCTTCCTCTTAGATCCACTCCTATTTCTTTTCCAATTTTTTTGTCAGACTGTTACTCCTGACAAACAAAATAAAGAAGCGGTAACTTTATCACCTATTTTACTGTTGTTTTGGGTTTGGGGTTTTTTAACCTCCTTTGTCAAAGCTCTGTGCCCACAGGGGCACTCTATGCCTTACTGGAGAAATACTTAGAAAAACTAAGGGACTTTTAATTTGTTTCTGGTCACTGCCACATAGCAGTACAGAGTGTGGTTTTGTTACTGAACTATTTACAACATGTCAGTGATGACTATTTTTACTAGTTTGTACAGCTTAAAGTTAATGATCTTGGAGCTCTACTTTCTTTTTGGTTTAGGTAATGCAGACACACAATTTCAATCAGCAGCCAGAACCAGACTGTGAACATACCAAATACTGCAATTCTGTAAAAACCCCAGCACTTCCCATAGAAATATTTATACTCAAATAAACATAACATG
The DNA here is from genome assembly GCA_013397725.1 of Rhagologus leucostigma. Lineage (NCBI taxonomy): Eukaryota > Metazoa > Chordata > Aves > Passeriformes > Rhagologus > Rhagologus leucostigma. The sequence goes on from VZTD01004853.1 coordinate 362,738, forward strand.
AGAAAAGATTCTAGGAAACCATCACATGAGATTTCTTCCCAAGGCAAAATATTGCAAATTTGAAAGTTGTGGAGTAATTCTCCCAGTTACTTGCCTTTCCCACACTAAAATCCTGCTTTGTCATTTTGGGAATGAAGAAAGTTTATCAGCACACTTTCTCATGTCTTTAGAACATTAGATATGCATTCAAAATACACTATGTGAAGGCATCGAGATATTTTAACAAAGTTTCAGAAAAAAATCACATGGAAAGGTGCAACTCTGCCTGAGAAAAATGAAATTAAACTGTTTTCTGCTAGACTATTCTATATTGTGTGGTATAATCTCTGCAAAATGAAATAATGAACCCAATACCATGACAAATTTGCGGCCAGAAAAGGTGTTGTTTTGTTAATTTTGCTCCCACTTCACTAATACACTGCACATCCAGGAACAAGAATATCTTGAGGAAAATATATATCACACCAATATCTTGTACAGCACTAATTACACAATCTCACACCAAGCTGCTGAGCTAAAACCAAACCAAACCAGCCCCTGGTGCTCCTGGCCAGGAAATCTTTAAGAACAAAACACCTAGTCAGAAGCAGAGAGGTTGTCTATGAGCAGAGGAAATTTCATCACTAAAGCTGAATCTGGGGCAGCATTTTGGATGAAACACTTATTCATAGAAGGAATCTTTTGCAAACAAGGCTGAGATACAGCCCATTTTTTTTTAGTTTTATGCCAAACAATACTATTCAGATTTCCACTGGCACATGGGAACTTATCAGATCATTTGCTTCTTACCAGCTTGAAATAAAAATATGTCATTTTGAAAATTATTGACAGCATTTCCTAATTAACTGCATTATCTATAGAGGACTAGCCTCCAAATCCCAACATTGCTAATTTTTTGAGTTCCTGTATTTACATACCTCACAGGGAACATCTATGATCTGTTAAGAACGAAGACTCAGCTTAGGGGAGGCACTAATTAACTAATGAATGGCAGGCTCAGATCAATCATCTATATTAAAACAATCAGAGGGCTTTTCCTCCATCTCCAAACAAGACAGTGAGGTGTGAACTTGAAGTCAAGTGAATGTAGTTAACCAGAAAGCTGTAACAAAAATAGGTACGTCGACATCTAAATAAAAGTCCCTGTCATGTGAATATCCCCGTTCAGAGAATGTTTATTTAGTACAAATATCTGCTCTGTTCCTGTGGGATTTTCATAGCCTAATTCTTGGCAACAGATTAATCATTCCTGATGTCCCACAATCAAATTCTTAACCCTCATTGGTTTTGGTTTTTGTATTAGAAATACAATCAATACAGAGAACATCAGGAGCACTTATGGAGCACTCAGTGCTATGCGCAGCCTCACAAACCCCAGCGAATGTCTCAGATTTCTTATGGCCTCATTTTACCTCTGCTGTAGAGGGTATAGCCAATTTAAAAATTCCGTATGACTTTAGTCAGAAGCATAATTTTATTTCCAGAGCTCACAGTACAAGTGATGATGGGCCTGCAGAGCTGAAACGAGCTGAAACTACCTTCATGTTTGCAACTCACTTTGAATTTCAGACATTAGCTTGCTGTGCAAGCAAACATTTCAGATTTGATCTGAAAATCAACAAAACACGAGGAACAGAGGGCCTCCAGGGTCTTTTTATTGCCTTTTTAAAAGCAGTGGCATTTTGCCTCTCATTTTGCCCCCTGAGAATGTTTATATCTATGTAAGATACTTCGGGAAAAGGGTAATTTAGGACATCTTGCAGACTCAAATGCCAGAGTGTCATACTATTACTATTTTCATCCATAACACCAGATATGAAATTATTAAAGCGCTATTTTCAACAGCAATTAAGCAGCTAGGGAGAAATTCCAATGCCTAAACATAGAGATCTAGTGTCATTTTATACACACTAAGATATAAAATAAGACAATTATTCCCAAGTGTCAGTTTACCCACAATGTGGGAGAGTCCTGCTTTCTTTGGAAGCAGAAGCTAAATATCAGATGAGGCATCTCAAAGCCTCCCAAATGACAACACACATTTATGATTACGCAACCGAGTGTTCCCTCTAAAATCTGCAAACAAATAAAGCCTAGAAAGTGATTGAACTTAGCCTGAAACAGCCACCCAAGTGAACTAATTCAGCCTCTACTGACTGCATCTCTTTTAGAAGTTGTGGAACACTTGGATGACCACACACAGTGCCTTAACAACAGAACGGAGGTGCCTCAATGTGGAAATGCATCCCATTCTCAAACTGAAACCTATCTCACCTATTTGACGTACATACATTGACTATTTCTACATAGGGGCTACTTGTCTACAAAAAAGGGGAAAGGAAAAAAAGTAGGCACCTTATAAAGAGATTCTCCTGACCCATTTCTCTACATCCATTTTACACTGCGATGAGTCACACCACTTGTTTCCACAGATTAGCAGGAGAATCTCAGTGCTTATCTCTGATGTAGCTTCTTAAGGAGAGATGAGAAATCCCACTTCTGGAAAATGGATATTGATCAAGAGGTAGATACCTGCCTCTCAGAATTACCACCAGACATCCACACCTATCTTCAGGCACTTAAAGACTCATTTGAAACTCTAAGTTTTAAATTCCTAGATTACACTGCTCTCCAAAACACAACTCAAGACAATCCCCTTAAAGGACTTGGAATTTGAAATTATATACTTATCAGACAAAAAAATATTGCTAGGAATCTAAATGCAACTTTGACCTACAGATTTTATACCTCAAACAGAAAAATAACTAACAAGATTTAAGAATGGAGCCAAGACTTTTATGCAGGGATTTCGTGTGTGAACCTCACACTAATCACTCTTAGAGGTTTAAATGAAATTTTTATCGTATTTATATTTTCCTAATTTCTAAGGACTGAATGGAAAAGAAAGGTAAGAATAAATAATATCAGAAAAGATCCCAGATGCAACAGGAATTATGCCATGAAACTAAGTCCTGTCCACTCACAGGTTGAAGTTCCCTTCACCTAACTCCCAATTGCATTTTTTTGCTTATAATTTTCCAATGCCACACAGTCTGTTTCAAACCAATTTCCAGTTTTGATGTTATAAAGTATCTGCTTTCTTCAGTCGATAGAAAGTAATCAGATATATGTATACTGGAGAGCACTTTGGTGCTCCTCTGGGTTAAAGAAATGTGAATTACTGTTGGAACAAAGTAGCAAAGCAGCGAGTCACATCTTCCCCAGGAGTGATGGTCTGTCATTCTGGGCAAGAAAATATGGAGGCTTATTTTCTCCTACTCATGTTATCATCAGCAGCATCAGTTTTCAGTGCCTCACACAAGATCCCTTTTTCGTAAAAGAAAAAATAGATTACGATCTGAAAAAAATAGTGTGATATCAAGGGGAAACTCTCAACACATCTTTGGATTTTTAATCACAATTGTGAACCTGATGTATTGAAGAAACATTCATTCTGGATTTCTGATTTCATCCTCCTATTAGCAGCCAGACATCCATGAAATGTAATTCTCACACAGCTCTGAAAATGAGGAAAACAGACGGAACACACAACTATGGCAGGCACATGATTTCATTGGGCCATAAATAGCAAGTTGTGAAATGTTCTGCTCTTCTGCATTTGAATAAAGATCACTATGAAACAGATGAAGACAGGAGACCCAAGTATTTACACGTGTGTCATGAGGAAAACGCAGTCGTGTTTCCACCCTGACAGCAGAGACAGATGATGGCAGAGCAGTTCCCGAGTGTTCCATGGTTTGTAACAGCTGAGCACCACACAGCCTGCTAGGCAAGAAAATCAGATTTGGGCTGGGATTGACATTTCACCTGGTCTAGAATCTCACTCTGATCCTGCAAAAGAGAGTCAGTGTTGACTGGGGCAGGGTCCTGTTTGCAGGACTCAGCTCCTGCAGGATGAACACGCTTTAGGCTGCTCCAGCACTCTTTACTTCATATTTATATGCAGAAATGGGCCATCTGTGTGTCTTCTGAGATAAAATTTTGGCAGCAAAGACAACATCACACACTGAGTAATAGCCCAGTGATTCCTGGAATATACTGACTGCAGTAAAAGTAAGGATGTTGGGTAAAATTCTGGTTATACTGGTGTCAACAGAACAGCTTTGTGAATGTTAAACAGCTCTGTGGGGATATCAGAAAAATGAGAAAATAGAAACCACTGTATCTGTCTTCTTATTCAAATTTGCATCTGAGGTCACTGTTAAGACTTTATCAACACTATGTACACTGGAGAGACCAGAATACCATTATTATTTTCATGATCTTGATTCTCACAGAAATTTGCTGTTGAACATCTGAACTTTGATACAGTACGTGTGAAATTTAAAAACAACTTCAGGACTGTAGAAATAGAATCTTTGCAGGATAAACACTTTAATGTTGTACACCCTTAGCACAATGTAGACTTTCACATTTACCCCTCTTTCCAGTTGTCTCTCCCTTAGGTAGAGCTACTTTCAATAACTTATGTGCTAATCGCAATTTTTTTGTTTGTTTTTCAGGATAGAAAGCTTGTTTCTATTTGTGTGGTGAAAGTAAGGATATACTTAAGTAAGACATATGTGATGATTCTACTGAAACCTACTCATTGCACATTATTTCATGCCCATGCTAACCCAGAAAAAAAAAAAAACAGTCTGTGTCTGTAAAAGTAAAAAATAACTTCAATTCTGCACCTCACGTATGACACATTACAAATTTGGCCATCAATAAAACTTTATCCAGAAAGGTTTCCCCTCTCATCCAAAGCAGCAAAATGGCTATTTTAAATTTTTTTGCGTATGACTACATGTCACTATTAAGATCAGGAGATACAAATGACTCTGAAATATTACAAAGAGCGTTCTCACGAACCTGTCAAGCTGAATGGGTTTGTGGGCTGATCCTGTACAAAGAACATTAATTGTCAAACAGCATGGAACCTGAACAACATGGCATCTGGAATATTTCTCATCAGTCAGGTGTTCAGGCAGTGAATATCAGTGCAGTTTGACTTAGATCAAGGGGGTTGGTACCTACTTATACCACTGGAGGATGTTTCCCACTCTATGTTCGAAATATCTTGTCCTTTTCTGTTCTTGTATAATAAGCCATTATTTCTGCAGCCAAGGCTTCTGAAAAACATGATTTCTGTGTCAGAGGGATAAAAATACCCCTGACACATGCAGATTTCATTTAGAAAAGCATCAGAAGATTCACAGTTTGAGCTGGAATTTATTATTGATCCTTTCAGCTCAATGCCAGTTTGAAATTGTGCTCTGAAACAATACACTTTCCTTAGCCAAATCCTTACAGCAGCATTAAGAAAAATACAAAACCACACAATTTTAAAATGAACCACTGTTTTTTAAAGTATGTTATGGATCCATCATTAGACATCTAGATGAAAAAATGGGTAGGAATTTATTGGATAAGAATTTGGAAATCATGCATTTTCTTCTTTTTAGTTTGTATTTGTCTGAAAAACATTTAATTTCTGTCTTGAGAGCACCAGGCTGCAGTTAGAGACCAAATGTAAAAAGGTCTATAGAGACACAGTAACAATATGTAATTAACCCTTGGAACTTGACAAAACACTTTTAAATCTGAAGCAAAGAAAAAGATTTTCTTGTGAAAAAAAAATGACATGCTTCAACTTCTCTTCCATTCAGATTGATGTGAATAAAAACTTCTGCACAAAAACTAAACTTCAGTTTGTTTCTTATGGTTTTTGGTGGGGTTTTTTTGGCATAACAAAATGTCCAAATTTCTTAAACATTTAAAATCCAGAAGCCCAAAATTGCTTGGGTATTTATAGCCCTGCTATGCTAAAATTAAGCTCAGGAATGAGTCTACTTGCTTCCTTCCACTGCATCCAGTGCCTTACCTGAAGTTTTACCATCAGAGCTCTCTTTGTACCTGAAATTCAAGATGAGGTTCCACAATTTTAGCTGGGCTGAGCCCCTATGTTGCCATTTCTCAGTGGAATGGGAGAGGGCAACTTTAAAACATGCAACCTTCTGATCATGTCCCTTGATTGTCCTAGTCTAAAAAGCACCTTCTGGACATGTTTAGAGCACATGGAAAAGAGCAAACTACACCCCAAATACAGTGTCTAGACATGATTTCACCCCAAACCCAAAATGCTGGTTGCAAAGGCTGGAAAGGGAGAGGGTTTGGGGACTGAAGGAAACACCCTAAGCACCAGTGTGGAGATACGTGGCTCCAACACAGTCAACACTCATTTGCTACTGTATGTCCCCACCTTATGCCTTGCCTGGCAGGTCCTAAATTTAAATTCATTCTTTTGGCTCTGACAGTTTAGCAGTCCTTGTCTGTCACTCTCAGCCCTCAAACATAAGTTTTCCTGCTGGAGCACAGGCTGCAGAAGAAATGTGTGCTATGAGTTTCCAACACACTTCTTTAGTGAAAAAAATCACTGTCATCAATATCTTGTCTAATAAACAGAACTCTGAAGTGATCCATAGATACTTCCCAGCCTTACTCTCCTTGGCTGGTGGGGAAAAGCCTTCCCGTAGAGGGACAGAGGAGACGTGAGCATGACTGTGTCTTTAGCCCTCAGACATCTCACTACAGCCATTCATCTGTCAGGGACTTCCTCATCTGAAACTCCACCACTTTAGAAGCCAAAAAAAATTCTTACTGGTACCCTTTATTTCTAAACTTTCTAAAATTTGGGTATTTTGAAAGAAAAACCGTAAATGAGGAGAGAGTAGGACTTTCCTGGGGAGTATCATTTTTGGCAGCAGGCACAGTTAGCAAGCTGCAGCTGCAAGTTCCAGTCTTTGTACACCTCATTTATGACACAGCCTTTCTCTGGAATAATCCTTTCAGTGATGTTACAGCTGTTAGGGTTGTAATTCTACAGAACCAGCATATCACAGACTCCCTCTGAAATCACCAGCCATTTCAGAGGTATAAAAGACCACACTGGATTGCAGTGGGAATTCAGTACACTAGAAAGCTTGTGAGGAAGCCTGCTTTTTAACGAGTATGTTTTCAAAGAGTCTGATTTTACAAGGCTGGTTTGTGAACTGCTGGCTAAGCAGCCAGGTGGTGCAGCTGATTCCAGATATAGCAGGTCTTAAAAATTACAACAGCACTGTATAAAAATAAGATGGGAAGAGTATAAACTCTGAAGAGGAGAAAAATTAGTTTCCATGCTTCAGATAATTTTGGAGGTTGGTTAAAAGGACTCTGGAATCTGTCAGTAGTAACTGACCATGTGTGGCCTCTTCTGAGCACATTTATGAATGTTCATGCATAAAGACTTTCATAGAATCACAGAATTCTAGAATATCCTGACTTGCAAGGGACCCACAAGGATCATTGTGTCCAACTTCCAACCTGACACAGAACATCCCAAGAATCCCACCATGTCCCTGAGAGCATTGTCCAAATCCTTCTTGAGCACTGTCAGGCTTGATGCTGTTCCCACTTCCCTGGGGAGCCTGTTCCAGTGCCCAACCACCCTCTGGGGGAAGAAACTTTTCCTTATCTCCAACCAAAACTTCCCATGACACAACTTTAGGCCAGTCCGTTGGGTTCTGTCCCTGTCACCAGAGGAGAGATGAGTGCCTGCTCCTCCTCTTCCCCTCATGAGGAAGCTGTAGCCTGTGATGTGGTGTTCCTCAGTCTCCTCTTCTCCAGGCTAAACAAGCCAAGTGACCTCAACCACACCTCACTTTAGAGCATTAGTTTTGGTAACTACTGAGGATTTTGAGGATTTTTTTTTTTCCTCATCAGCTGACACAGAAATTGTGCTTCTACAGAAAAGTTCACGTGAGCTTGACTTTTACTGAAATCAAGGACAGGTTGAACATTAAACACAGCTTGTGTTTTGACAAGAGAGCATGTCAAACCAGGTGTCAGCAGAAGGGAAAATCAATCCTCTCTTATTCCATAAGGAAGATACGATAGAGAAGCCAATATACAGCTGGGAAGTACATACCAGGCAGAGGATGATGATACTACGGTGATAACAACAACAATAACAAAGTACAATAATCTTTTAGAATCTAAAGGTAAGTACCTTTCAAAGAGCCATTTAGTGGATTATCCTAATATCCTCACTATCAGCATGTAGGTCAGCTAATCCAGATTTGGGGAAAGTTCCCAGGCACAAAAAGAAAAAGAAGTACCAAAATAAAGGGAAAGAAAAAAAAAAGCAGAGAGTAACAGAGAGCTGTAGAGGCACAGTACATAAGCACATGCAGGGACATGCATCACCTCTCTGCCCACGGAGCAAAACACCTTCACCTCTGATCTTATTTGAACCACCAAAAGCAAATCTGCTCTCAGAAGCATTCTGCAGTAGGAGCATAAAAATGATAATTGAAAGTTTATTACTTAACGCTTGGCAAAGCTATTTCCCATGGCAATTTGATAAATACCTTGACTTTTCTGCCCGTCTTAACCTCAGACGTTTATTGCCTCATTTGCTATAACAAATGTTCAGTTATCTCCGACTACCCAGCTTACATTTAACAGACCATGCAGAGGGAATGTTGCCACCATAGAAAAAAGCTCAGATGAGACTGGAATTTCAGGTGGCAGGAGAGATATCAGGTTTTTGGAGAACTGCAACCCATCTTACACTAGAAAAGCTGCTGAGTTGAAGCAGAAGTCCTGCTTAAACAGGCTCGGGGAAGCAAAGGGTCCTTTCTGCTGGTGGTGTCTTTCCTCGCTCTTTCCAAGTTGTAGGGAGAGCAGAGACCCACACCTCCACATAATGCCATAGGGTTGCCAGAAAAAATCATCATGGGTCACCTCCCTGGGACTGTTCACATTAAATATTTATTGCTTTATTTATTGCAAGTGCTTGCTGAGGCAAGGTCATCTTAAGAGTGCTGTGCAATAAAAAAATTATTGGGGTGGGGGAATCCAGTCTTAGAGTAGATAATATGCCTCTAGAGCAGTGGGATTTTTATGGCCAAAAGGATAAACAGAATGTGGGCTGACACTGCCACCAGTCTGAGTTCTCTCTGCTGTGATGAATTAATGAACTGATTGCTTGGAGGCATAGGGCTGTGGAGCAAGACAGGGTTCCCCTCCCCTCTGTGGGGCACCAGGGCCAGCATGTTCCCAGCCAGAAATGGAAAATGTGTATTTTGAGGCTGAGGGCATCTTGGAGATGAGACAGAAAAATATCCTGATGCTTACTTGAGAATTATGGGGAAAATATTGCCATTAGCAGAGAGATCCAGCTTCAGTGAGGTTGTGTACCTCACTCATTGCAACTCACTCCAATCACCAGGTATTTGGGATCACCAGGTGTATTGTGTCACCTGCCAAGGCACAACCTGCCCTTCTTGCAGTGTCTGCACACGCAGGTGGTGATTGTGAGGCAAATCTGTCCCAAGTCACCTCTCAGTGACAATAAGTGACCCTTGTAGCACCCATACAGGTAGCACCCACAGCTCTAGCACCCTCCTCATCTGGAAAGGTTTTATCTTTTATACAAGGAAGTGAAATGGAACAAATTCCCTAGCTGATGAAAAGAGAAATGGAATTTTCCAACAGAAAGCAGATAATACTCATAAAATGGTCAAGGTTGGAAAAGACCTCCAAGATCATCATGTCCAGCTTTGAACCAAGTGCCACCATACCTACTAAACCATATTGTAAAGTGCCAGGTCTACTCATTCTTTGAGCACTTCCCAAGATGATGACTCCACCTCTTCCCTGGATATCCTGTTCCAATGTTTAACAACTCTTTCAGTGAAAAAATTTTTCCTAATATCCAAACTGAACCTCCCCTGGTGCAACGTGAGATCATTTCCCTTTGTCCTATCACTATCTGCATGTGAGAAGAGGAAAAACATACATGGAAGATGATTGCAGTGGAAAATTTCGGGCCTGTTGTTTTCAGGGCTCACCTTGGTGCTTGGGTACTTCCAGCACCTGAGGAAAGATCAAAGGACATCAAAGAAACCAATGGATTATAGTTTCCTATGGAGCCAGTATTAGAAGTTTATTCTTTGGTCTGCATTTCTCTGATATTATTCTAATTAGCTGCATTATGATGGGGGTGCCTGGAGGCTCAATTATTTCAGTTCACTAGGGATGCCTGCTGTATTAATTTTTAAACAATACACTTTAAATATTTACTGAAGTTGTTAAGAACCTGCAATAAGATGCCAAAGCCATCCTTAACAAAAAGAAGGATTCAACTGTTTTCTAAAAAGTTCTGCTTGTTTTATCATTCAGCCAAAGTCCAAAACTTAAGGGGAAATATTAACCTGTCTTTGTAATAACCCTCCAGCCTGAAAGAATTTGCGATGTGGGTTTTTTTCATTTCTTTTATCTGTACGTTTCACCTGGAGACATTTCTGGTGAGAGAATTCATTCTTTTAGTGATAAATTCCACACCCTGGATTAACAGACAGGAGAGGACAAAGTAAAAAAAAAAAAAAGTAAAATGATGAAAATGTGATTAATTTCCAAATATTTTGTTCTTTTCTTGAAATTCCAGATCTCAGATGCAACTGGATATAGAAATGTTCATCTTTTGGTACATAAAGGCAAAACAGGAGAAAAAACTAAATTTGTAAGTTTTAAAGGTTATGTAAAACACAAAATTATTTCATTCTAAAGTTTAAAACCAAGTAACAGAAGTGTTTATATACTCATATATATATATTTTGATCACAGATTTGAGTTGGTGTTCAAAGAGGCTGTGGGATCTCCATCCATGAGGTTACTTGAAGATCACCTGGAAATGTCCCTGAGCAATCTGGCCTAATTTTGCAGGTGGCTTTGCTCTAAGCAGGAGGTTTTAGGTGACTTTTAGAAGTCAGCTTAAATCAGTCTATGATTCTTTGTCTGTAAATGATAAATCTTGGAAGACCTTTGGTGAAATTACAAAGCATGGTGTACATCTCCAAGAAGGAAACTCATTTGGTCAGTCCCTCCTGCAGGTCCAAATTACTCTGTGGATTTAGAGATGTAGAGAGAGAAAGCCACATATGCAAGGACATGGCTGAATTGGGACCCTGAGCAGTCTCCATGGCCATGTTCTTCATAGACCAGATCCCACAAAAGCAATAGTAGGTCATTCTTCAGAGAAAAAAGTTAGATTTTGAATCAAAATCAATGGCCAATTTAGGAGATTCCAGTGGCAGACTTTCCCTGGAACAATCTTAGACAAGGTTTTTCTTCTTTTTTGAGAGGTACAGAGTATTTGTTTTTGTTATTGTTCTTTTTAAGAAATTATTTTGCCATCACTGATGTGTTTCAGTAGGTTTCAGTTCTACTGTTTATTTCCCCCTCTCAAATGAAAATTTAATCACAATCAACACTTATTTGCAGTATTACTACCTTTCATGGTAAAAGCAGCATTTTTCCAATAGGAAAATATTTCTTGACAGTTTTTTCCTCCAGCTTGATCTGTAATATTTATTCAGCACATTTGTGGTGGGTTGACCTTAGCTGGATGCAGGGGCACATCAAAGCCAGCCTGTCACTTCTCTCCTTGGCTGGACAGGGCAGGAAGAAATTAAGATGGAAGGGTCATGGGTTGAGATAAGGACAGAGAGAGATCACTCACCACTGACCATCACAGGCAAAACAGATTCTACTTGGGAAAAAATTTAATTCATTACAAATCAAATCAGAGTAGGATAATAAGAAACAACCTAAATCTTAAAACACCTTTGCCCCCTTTCTTCCTTTACCATTCTTTCTTCCCCTTTACCCTTCCTTTCTTCCCGAGTTCAACTTTACTTCCAATTTCTCAGCGATGCAGGGGGATGGGGAATGGGAATTGTGGTCAGCTCATCACATGCTGTTTCAGCCTCTCTTTCCTCCTCGGTGGGAGCACTCCTCACACTCTTCCCCTGCTACACGAGGTCCCTCCCAGTGGAGACATCCTTCATGACCTTCTCCACCCTGAGTCCTTTCCACATCTTTCATAAACTGCTGCAGCATGGATCCTCCATGGGGTCACAAGTTCTGGCAGCAAACCTGCTCCAGCACAGGCTCTCCATGGGCTCCCAGCCTCCTTTGGACACGTCCACCTGCTCTGGAGTGGGGTCTCCCACGGGCTGCAGGTGCATCTCTGCTCCTTCCCCGTGGTTCCCCATGGGCTTCAGGGGTACAGCTGCCTCACCACGTCAGCACCGTGGCCTGCAGGGGAACCTCTGCTCCAGCACCTGGAGCACCTCCTACTCTTCCTCCACTGACCCTGATGTTTGCAGAGCTGTTGCTCTCACATATTATTATCACTCCTCTCTCTCGATGCAGTTGCATAGGGTTTTTTCTCCACTTAAATACATTATCCCAGAGGTGCTTCCACCATCACTGGTGGGCCTTGGCCAGCCATGAGTCCCTCTTGGAGCTGCCAGGGATTGGCTCTGTCAGACATGGAGGAAGCTTCTGGCAGCTTCTCGCAGAAGCCACCCTTGTAGTCCCCCTTCTACCAAAACCTTACCACACAAACTCAATACAGCATTCTATTGCCTGCTCAGTAACTGCGATATCATTGCACAATGGGCACTTAATGGAAATGAAAATGAAAATAAACCAGGAACAAAATCCTCATCTGGCCTGAAGAAATGGAGATGAAATCAATAGATCTATGCTCAATCACATATAAGAAGGGCCAAACCTGTAATGTAATGTACAAGATTTCCAGCAACCCCTCAAAACCAGACACTTGTTTCCATTAAAGAATTCACATCTTAACCATTCATAGGAAAGTCTTCATATCCTCTAACTCAGCTCTACAGTCATTTCTCACTTGTTTCCCTCTCTGCTTATCTAAGTATTTCTGTTCATATGCTTTTTTAGTATCAACATCCCCAAGCTAATTTAGTGGGCTTTCTTGGTTCACAGATGAGGAATTACATGGGTTTTGTAGGACTAAGCATTCAACAGCTGAAGTGACTCTTCATGGTGCTCTGTGTTACTTTGATTGATATGGGCAAACCCATATCTAGTGTGGGTCCAGTACAGTTTTAGTCTAACTAAGGTGTTGCTCAGAACACTCAGGATTTATACAAAAAGCAGGTTAAATCCTTGACGTAAGAGTTCTGTCACTTTTTCTGCAGTGAGGAACTTCTCTACAGCAATTTTCTTTGTTCACTGAGAACTCTGCATAAATAACAGGGAATCATCTTATATATGAGAAAAAGTTGGTAACATCAGCCAAAATATTTAGTTTAGATGACAATAGGCATAAAATGAAGCAAAGGAAATTATGATCAGAGGTAAGGGAAATATTTACTCCGGGTGGTTTCACTTCGGTAGCTTGCCCAGAGAGTCGATGGAATCTCAATCCCTAGAGATATTTTAAGTCTCTTCAGGACATGGGCCTATGCAACTGAGTATATCTTCAAAGGTCCCCCTGCTTTGGGCATGGGATGGGCCAGTTCTCCAGGTGTGCTTTCCAACTCAAATTAGTAATGGCATGATGAAGTTTTGCCATCCTTTGCAGCCATAACATGCTGACAGACAGCTAAATCTAGTCATGGTGCCTGGCTGTAAATCTACAGCATAAGGATGATCCCCTCCCAAGAGGCATAGCTAAATCAGGGCATTTAAAACTGCACATCTGTGTTGTTAAACAGGAAGAATAAAAAGGGAAAGGGTATTTGTGTCGTATTTGCTGGCATATGTAGAGAAATATCATCAACTGCAGAGAAACTTACCAACACAGCAGAGCTATTGTGGCCCTTTCTATGGGAGCAGGAATATTTCAGAGCAAAATTAAATTAATAACTCATCAGTCATAACTGTAAGAAAAAAATCAGCAAGTGTTACACAAAGGCTACCAGGTCCACCTCCTCAGTATCCTTTTCTTATACTTCAGGACCCTGCAACATCCCAAATACAACCTGAGAACACTCAGACAAGCAAGATGGGCTGTAAGTACTGTCTCAAGAGGGAAGTAGGTGGAAGCGCTGCAGCTTTCTGAGCTTTCACAGCAGGGCCCTGGCAAACACCTACACAAAGCTGCTCCCAACTGTGAGACTCACAGCTGGTACAGACCCACCTGAATCTCTCAGTGCTCCTCAGCCTTGCAGGCCTGGGTGCAGGAGGGGAAATAAAGCAGTGCCCAGAGAGTGCCCAGGATGGAGATGATCCTCTACTGCAACAAGCACAGGGGTCTTTGGTCTGGGAGATCCAGGGGTCAGGCTGTAAAGGTGAGGGACTGCAGGATGCACAATCCATGGTACACGTGTTGTTCCTTGCCTCATATTGCCCATGTCAGACGTGTTGCAAAGTTAGGGGTAAGAGCAGGAGGGGAAGAAATGAGACTGAAAGTCCTGATGTCATTGGTGCTGGGCTGACTAAAGAAAAAGACTGTTAGGGCTGCAAAATTGAATCCATTGCTGCTTATACACTGCAGCAATATGTGGAAAAATTATTAGCTTGGGTCAGCCCTTAAAAAAATCTTCTTCACAGTATTCTAGTACTTTCTATATTTACATTTTGAGCCTAATTTAAAGAATATTGAGAGAAGGTGAAACCTGAAAATACTGACTAGTACCTTTCATTTCCTTATTTGACAGAACTTTGCTTTGAATTGTAGGAAAGCATTATCTCTGGAATAAAAACTTAGATTAAATATATTAATTGTAAATGTACTATTTTCTCCACTGCTAACAAATATAGGCTGGCCTTTGCAGCAGAAAGATCAGCACCCTTCTCCTTGGTTCTCCTCAAAATTTGTGTTGTGAAAGAGATGAACAAAGAGACAGAGTCTAAAGAAGAATGAATAAGAAGACTGGAAGGTGATATAAGTTTCCTGGCTGGGTAACATAAAGATCAACCTACATGAAAATGTTGTTCCTCTTGGCACCCTATCCTTCACCACTCTTACTGCATGTAGGAAGAGATATAAAGTATATCTCAATGTATGAAAAATACTAGCTGATTTTTTTTTTTATCTTCCCCAGGGAAGTTTTAATAGAAGCAAGATCTCTATTTCATATAAAATAATAAATTTGGAGAGGTTGCAAGATACATTGTCTCCAACTGCACTGTCATTAATGTTTAATTTTTTAGATACAAAACAGGACAATTTTATTAAATCAATAAAAAGCCAGTCTAAAACTTGAAGCCCTCTACAACCCTGGAAAACATCTCTCCTGGGAGAAGGGAGATTAATTTCTGTTCTAGGTAGCCTTCTCTAGTGATCAAACCACCTGAATAAGAGAATTTAAAATTCTCAAAATCTCATGGATGGCACTTGAGCTTTGATGCTACTTAACTCTAAATGGGAGGGGAGGCGTGGGGGCTGCAGCTGTAAGAGCACTGCAGGCAGAGCAGAGTTCTTCTGTCTCTTTGCTCACCTCTCCTTTAAAGAGCTTGTGAACACCTGCCACTCACATTAACTGCAATTTGTGGAAGCCAAACCAGTCTGGAAATCAGCCCCAATGCCCACACAACACCATGCATTAAAATGAAGCACTCTGGTACTCCAATATCAGCAAGTCACTAATAATCTAAATAACTAATAATTACTGAAAACCACCTGTATACAGCCGGCCTGAAAGGCTTCTATTGCTGAAATACCAAGCAAGCAAATGCCTCACTCTTTCAACATCTAATTTAGCTTAATATGCTATCTGCACATCTGCTTTTTCAAAAAGCTATCGAGCAAATTATATTGTAGTACATCCTTTTATTTTTTTTTTTAAACAACCCACCAATTCAGAACTTACTCGCATCCCTCTGTATAATTTTTGTGCCAGGAATAGACTGAAATACTCATAAAGCCATTTTAGGAGCTATTCAGTGTTGCTAAGAGGACATCAACACAACTGTTAGCCAGCACCAGTCATGGTAGAGAATAAGAGGATAATGTTTCAGTGGATTTTTTGTCTAGCTTCATAGTCTAAATCAAAGGAACAATAGAAGCTATTTTCTTTTGTTGTTAAAATCTCCCATTAGTAGTTCGATGTTATTTAGTCAGTTGAACTGGCATTTGCACTAAGCAAATCCACCAATGAGCTCCTTTAGTGCAGCCAATAAATCACCATTAGTCTCATTTAGGAAATAAAACATGATTTTCAGAACGCAGCATGAGCACTGATGTTCATTGTAACAGGCATGTAGCTACCTACGTAACAAATGAGGGATCACATCAGCTCTAACAGACACAAGATTACTGTGTCTGCAGAGGAGCAGGATGGTGCATAAATTTCCGTTCCAACTCGTGTGTACCTGCACATGGCAAATGCTGGAAATTTCATGATGTAGATTTACTTGCTGCACGTATCCCCAGCTGCCAAGGTCACTTAGCAATGCATTTTGATACTGCTTTAAGGAGATCTTCAGAAGTTCGGATTTGTACTGTAATGCGTTTGTTCATTTTACCTGAGTTGAAAGCATCTGTGGCATTGTCAGGAGGCAGAAATTCCCCCAGGATTTTCAAGCATACTGGCACTTTCCTATCAGCACTAACCACCGGACATTAAAATGATGAGAGCTGTAGAATGCAGAGCAAAGTGTTGAACTTGAATTTTCTTGCATAAACCAAACTTCATGGGGCTCATCTCTTTTAATATAGTCGTGATCTACGATATAAAACCTTACTTCTTAGTAGATTACTTACCTAGGTGTGCAACATTTATTTAAAAATAGGTGTTTGTTTTTTTTTTTTTAGAAAAGGGTAAAGACAAAGAGATATTTATTTCTTTTATTAAAAGTGAGCAGTGAAGAAGGCTAAAGGAGAAACTGAAAAGGCACAATGTGTCACCTGATATGTGGATGGTTCCCCCATCTGTGAACTCAGATACAGATGGCCCAGGGAGGCCTTGGAGTCTCACGCTCTGGAGACATTCCAAACCCACCTGGATGTGTTCCTGTGTCACCTCCTTCAGGTGACCCTGTCTTGGCAGGAGGGTTGGATTGGATGATCTCCAGAGGCCCCTTCCAACCCTAAAAATTCTGTGATTCTGTGATCTGTAACCTATATGACTACATACTACCGGTATGACTACAAACAGGATTACAGGAGCATCTTTTTGTTTCCTTGCTGTGAGGTGCTGGCTCTACTGTTATTGTTGTTTCCTTATCGTTTAGTTGCCATCTGAAGATCTAAAAAGATCTGGTTTAATGGGAGACAAACAAACAAAAAAGTAAAAGAAAAGCCAATATTTCTATGTCCAACATCATGCGTGGGAAAAAATATTGTTAATTTTGGAAGTTTGTAATAAAAGCATTCCAATTTTAAGTCCTATTTTTTCTTTCCTATTTCTGCATGAAAGAGTAAAATAAACAACCACTTGCCTAATTAGAAATCAAAAATATTAAAAAAGATATGTGAATGTAATACATTACAGAATCAAACTGTGAGAAATAGATTTTTCTTCCGTTCTTGACTTTCAGCTCAGACCATTTTCATACTTTTCTTACCAGCACCGTAGAAATATTCTCAGGAAAATGGATTATTTCAGAGGGAAGGGACAGTTCCAGGACAAGACAGACAGAAGGCTGCACACACAGCCTTGACAAACTGGTATCACAGAATAAAGGCAGCACACCAAAAATGAAGACTTTAAAGGAATTGACTCAAGTCCCTTCAACCTTTCCCTTACATATGAACGCTATATTTTAAATGACAGGAAAATTGCTAGCTGTCCACTTTAAAACCCTCAGACCAACAAGCCACGACAGCAGACAACAGGAAATGTGAATATTGACCGAGCCTGAGCTGCAGGAACAAGATCTGAAAGATATCATCCTTTTTTGACTCTGACACACATGAAAATTGACCTTCAGAGCTGTGCTTTATTGGCCTGCACACAAATGGGCAATCAGGATTCTGTATAGGAGGGGAAATGGGTTGTTGTTTCCCCCTTTCTCTGTGCTAAAATTCTCCCTCCACTCCTTGGTTTGATGAGAAAGAAGGAAAGAGAGAGAGAAACAGCAAAAAAAAAGAAAAGAAAGAGTCTTCCTTTTCAGTGCATTCTGTATGTGAGAAATCAATATTCAGCCATGGACTGCATCTGTTCTGCAATCTCAGACCCAATAATCCACTCTTGATGCTTCAACCAGGATTTTAGTAAAGGAATGCCAAGCTTAGCCCTGGCACCAGGTTCTATGTCAACCCGGAATGCCAATATGGTGATATGAATTCAGGTATCTAACCAGAAAAGATGGGAGATGAAACATCAGGGAGCTTATCTTGAAGTACCCAATATAATTCTGTTTTAAGTAAATTCATAATTAAATTCTTAATTTTTCCATACACAGTCAACACCTGAAAGCAACAAAGCAACTCCCATCCCCTGTTTCCTGGGCTTTTCACACTAAAATACATAAAGTTCTTATCTTCTGAAACATATAAAGTTCCAGCTGTGTGGAGTGAGTGGATTATTACAATTTAATGCAGCAAGGAATGCACACAGGAGGGATCTACATGCTGCACTTTGTGAGGTCAATGTCTTCATCCCTCTCTGCCTGTCAACAGCCCAGAATGTTCTGTCACTACAACAAGGTGCCTAAATGTTTTAATAGGAAACAGTGTTTGCTTCTTCAGTCCTTGGGAGGGAGACGGAATACCTGGATATTTAAAAATTGCAAGTAAGATGTGAAGATATATTAGAATTTAAAGATTTCTTTAGTCAACAGACCACAAGCATGGGAATACAAGAAATGGTATGGCTGAGGATGAGGCTTATTCAAGGTCTGTTTGTTACAGACTAAAGGAAGAAATGTAGAATCACAGAATGGTTGGAAGGGACCTTCAAGCTCATCTTGTTCCAACCCCCTGCCATGGGCAGGGACACCTTTCACCAGACCACATTATTCAAAACTTCATCCACCCTGTCCTTGAACACTTCCAGGGATGGGGCATCCACAGCTTCTCACACCATATTCCTACCAATACACGTGCATACAACCAAAAGTACACCTGCACAAAATTATACACCCATGTTGATTTATACAATGTGAGTGCAGGAGAATTCTTTATGTCATTTCCATGCTTGTTGCTTTGATGATATCTAATGGCAAAATCTAAATGTTTTGAAGACCATATTCCTCTTGTTTACGAGCATGGCTAGCAATCCCCATGACAGAAGTGATAATGTTGGGGTTTTGTTCCACAGCTGAGCCACAGTCTCTGAAAATGTCTCAAGTGCTTCCCCAAAGCATTGAGAGATGGTGAATGAAGACTTGTACAAACATGGCAAATGTATGTCAACACTGAAAAGCAGACCCTGCAGTTTTAAGAAATTTTTTTTTTTTGTCATTTGTGCTGAAAATGTTTCAAACTGCAGCCAGTTGTTAGGCTGTTGTCTCACTTCATCACACTTTGGTACTTGCCACTGAGGGAGCGGCCCTTTAAATTGTGGCTCACATCCAACCCCTTAAAAGGGCACCCTCAAGTTTAATGACCCTGACAAAAATGAACAATGTTGAAAAAAAGTTATAGAAGAAAAATCAGTTAGAAATCAAAGTACATCTCTACTAAAGCCTGGGCTCCTGCAGCAAGGCTTGTCAGTACCAGACTCTCTGCCTTTCTCTATAAGAATTGTTCAAAACCAGCATAAATCTCACAAATGTGATTATTGTTCCAGAAACACAGGGAATATTTCCTGCTTTGGACTTTTTTTTTTTTTTAAATGTTTCATTTAAGTAGCCCTTAATAGGCATTCATGTCACTATTTGAATTAAAGAGCATTAAAAGCAAATATTTCTTACAGACAGAACACTGAGACTTATGTCAACCCTTTGCTGCCAGTAGAAGGTCACGGTGGAATTCCGCTGAAAAATTCCTCTCTTACACACAAGAGCTTTTATTCCATAGAGTTCAAACAGATCAGAAGAGCTGTCCAACAAACTACGTTTTTCATCATCATTAGATGATCCCCAAGGTGTCGTGTGGTTGTCTGATGCTACTGAAGATGCTATATTTCAGATATTCTTGGACAGAAGATATAAAGTTTATGCATGGAGTTGGTTGCTAGATGTCTCTGAAGATACGTATTTCACTGTTCTGTATAATTTGGAGTTTCTAGGGTTTATGTACAGAAATGCCACATTTTCATAATTCATCTGAGAAGAAATTAAATTAATATCTGTTCATTGCCTGTGAGTATAGAGCGGCTTTTCATTTGGCTTGGGGTAACTGCTCAAAGAATTGAATAGCCACATTTCCAACCAAATAAAACGACATAAAGGTTTAAATCCCCTATGAATTCTAAAATAATTTTCCTATTATGAGTTCTGCCTGTTTTCCTCAGTCACTTCAGCCTGGGTAATTGGCCATGAGACAGAGACTCACTATAACCATCATTTTTATTCACTAAACACCAGTGGATATTCTAGTCGCTAAACATTTTGATGAAATTACCTATGTAGCTAGCTCTTGGATCTTTCCACTATTTGTCTCTTGGCTGGATCCGGAGCAACCACGATCAGCTCTTCCAATCTGTTCTTGAAGGGGTCCCTCTATCCTTTCCAAAACTTCATTTCAGTCTCACTCCTGCATAGATACTCATTCAATACAAAATAGCCTGGCACCCTGCTCCTGTCTCAAGGTGGTAGAATGATTTCATGTACACTGGGCAACCTTGTGATTTTGTTGTGATCTGCATTTGTTTCAGTGTCAGGACACCTTTTAGTTTCTTTGTGTTTTTACTCCCTTTATGGAAAAACAAAACCTGACCCACCCCGAATCCACCGAATCAATACCACTCACTCGACCCAAGGGCTACAATTAAAGCTCACATCCCAGCAAATTACTTCACATACTGTTTTTCTCATGCTATTTCAAATACTTCCTTCTTCCTCCAGCACACCAGGCGATTTGTACTTCAGCAGCTTGCAGGTATTGAACTGGTTTCCATAAAGGCTCACCAACCATTCCTACTTCATGCCACAAGTGGTCTTTTTTAGCTCATATTTAACAAGAGAGCTTTGGAATTGGCAAAGAGGAAACCTGGCTGAAGATCTTGGCAAATGACTATGAACCCACATTTATCCTTACTGCAGTCTCATGATTTTTTTCTAGACCTGAAATCTCTTCTTGAATACTTTTGAAACTTTTTTTGCATAGCACTGATTACAAGTGGAAAAGAGAAGTCTTTCTAAATCTTTAATGCTTTGATCAAGGATTATCTCTTTTCTAAGCCTTCACAGAACCACAGAATATTCTGAGTTGGAAGAGACCCACAACGATCATTGAGTCTAAGTCCTGCCCTAAACAGAACCCCCCAACAATCCCACCATGTGCCTGAGGACATGGTCCAAATGTTTCTTGAACTTCAGCAGGCTTGGTGCTGTGCCCACTTCCCTGGGGAGCCTGTTCCAGTGCCCAGCCACCCTCTGGGTGAAGAACCTTTTCTTAATATCCAACATAAACCTGCCCTGACACAGCTTCAGGCCATTCCCTTGGGTCCTGTCAGTGGCCACCAGAGAGAAGAGATCAGTGCTTGCCCCTCTGTCTTCTCCTGTGAGGGAGCTGTAGACTGACAGGAAGCTGCATGTCCCCTTCATGAAATATATACAAAATATTGCACACAGCATGACTTTTTTGGGAAACATCCTGGACTCGGTCAGTTTATCACTTCAAAGGCAAATCCATGCTGGGATCTTAATGCTAACTTTTGTTACAATTGTAGTTTTTAAATAGATTCTGCCTGACAGCATAGCCAAAGAGCAAGGGATTTAACACAAACAAACCAACCAAAACCAAACAACTATACTAAAGAATGAAAGACAATTTTAAAGGTTAAATGTGCTAAATTTAATAAAGAATGATCAGCATAGAATGGCTTAATTTTGCACTGGGTCATATGTATACAGCCTGACTAGCTCTGGTAGGAAAGGACAAAAAGAACTTTATTTTTTGAAAGGCAGGCAACCGAGTGCCTTATGAAGAAGGCAGGTTCCCCCAGGGCCACTGGGTCTGGGACAATAAACAACGAGTTTCAGCAGCAGTAGTTTCAAAGAAGAGTCACAAACTCCATTCCCATTAAGTGTTTTCAACTATAAAAATCTATCAGCCTCTCAGAAAAACCAAAAAAACTGAATGTGCACATGCAGCACTGTGTTTGTATTGATCTTTACATGTAACAGATACAAAAACAGAGATGAGATGACCACTGGTCACATCATGGTGACCAGCGAAGATCACATGGAATGCCCAGAAAACATTCTTGAGAGTGAACATGGAAGGCACATTCAATAAGCGCGCTGAGACCAAGCACAAGGGCTGACACCAAGCACACCAGGCAGTGATGGAGGACATTGAAAGAACTACTTTGTGTGGGATTCAGCTCCACTTTCATACTTATGAATTTAGGTGACTGACTGCACTTAGGTACTCTCCCCACTGCAGCCAATAGAATTGATGGAGACTGGAGGGTTTCCAGTGCACTCTAAAACAGAAAAATCAGAATTGCGGTCAGTCACCTGAGTAGACTGTTTCTAAGTCTCATTATTTCCAAGAATTTTAAAAGTTTTGAAATTATTTTATACTCCCTTAATTTCTTTAGTAACCTCTTTGAAACCAGAATAAAGTCTGCCAGTTGTAGTCTCTGAGCTTCAGTGAAGAATTAATACTTACTCTCTTCTCATCAGTATAGGCAGTCCCCCTAAAACAAAGTGCCACAGAATACAAAAACACTTATTAAAGCCTGGATCTTTATATTATTTTGTGAAAATGTTTGTCTTTTAAAAAAATATATTATTAACTTTTTCTCAAATGCATTCAAGCATCAGATCCAACAAAAACATTAGCAGGTAAAGTGCTTTTAAAGTTATATAAACATATATATATAAACAAATCATATTTGTTAACTTAGCTGACCCTAATATGGTAATTAACATAGAATTAATCTCTCTTGAGGAGATATAAAACATATGAAATCAAGACAATCTGGAATCCAGCCCAGCAAAAGGGTTATATAAAAAGGATATGCTGAACCATTTAGTCAACAACACTGCACTAATCTTTTGAAAGGAGATTCTAAATGCTAAATTTTAAAGTGATAGAAAAAATAAAACTTTCAGGACTTTATTCCTAACCCCATGAAGCAGAATATTAATTATATCTTCCGAATGAGATAATTTCATAGGCATGAACATGGCTCACAGGTTAACCATCATTTTTGCTAGAGGGTTTTGTCAGCTGGGAATATTAATTCATTTAAAGAAAAAAAACTCCCAAAAACCAAAAATAAGATCAAAAAACCCAGACACATGCTGTCAGTTTTATTGCAATGGCAAGGGACAAATCTGGCATGAACATTCAGTGGCCAAATTATTGACTCAGTTTCTCTAGCAAAAAAACCTCCAGCTAAAACCTGGAGAACAGGGACATGCTATTAGAAAAGGGATTCATAACCTGGTTTTAAAAATAAAAACAGCACAAATGATCCAAGGAAGGGGAATAAATTCACCAAGAAATGAGAGCAGTGAACAAAAGAATGGCTAAGGAAATAAAGAGTCCTCTTCAGGAGGTCCCACAGCCTCACGCAGAGAAGCCACAATCCCAAAAGTGACAAAAACTAGCAGGTATTTGCTATTCTCTACCCTCCATAACCTCCAGGTACTTTTCTGTCAGGGAAGAGGACCTATCCCTTGTTCCTTTGCAAACTTTGAATCTTCAGTTTCTTTGAGGCTCCCAAAATGTTGAAACATGATCCTGGGATGAGCGTGAATAAAGTAGGGAAGAAAAACAAAGCTGAAGTCTGAAAATGTCATGATACAGGATTGTACCACCAAGAATAAAATTGTGTGTGCAGCATCAAATGGACAAGGCACCACCCAAATGCATTTGCCTTAGGAACCTTTGGAACTTCAAGTTGTGGTTCAGACAACACATTGACAATAAACAAAACAAAACAAAAAAAACCAAAACAACCGGCAATTTTCAAACAGGAATGTGTTGTTTTCTCCTAGTGCTTCGGAGGTCAAACAGACACAAAGGCAGTATATTTCTTTCAAAAGATGTATGGTTGCATAATTCACAACTGGTGATTTCTAATGCCCTCACTTTATTAAGCCAAATCAGCTGGACCTGTTGGACAACACAGCAAAGAAGCATAAAAAACCTACTGGACAGAGACGCTGACTTTTCATGCCAACAGTCTGAATATACTTCCATCATTGCTCACAAAGACCAAACACATACCTGAATCCCCAAAGAGACTAAGCAAAGTTATCAAAGGAAGCCCTAAAGATATCTAAGTATGATAAATACATTTAATATGTTGCACCCGGATTTAAAAACTGTAAGACTTTGTAAGGAGGACACAAAAACTGAAGCTTTATTAGGCACTGAACAGTTCCCATGTCATTTAGATCCTTTCTTTGCCCTCAGCAAGCAACCCTTCCCCTTGCCTCTTTGTGCAGCCTTGGCACTAGGGGTCCATCATTCCCAGTGTTTAGCTCTCGAGGCTCAGACAGCTGAACATATTTAGTCTTATAAATAGGAGAAACATTTGCGTCAGCCACTACACTACATTAATTCCCTAAATTGCCGTATTTTCATCACTCGTTATAAAACATGCCTTTACCCCCCTTCTCCCCCCGCCCCCCATCAGGGAATGATCTCTTGTGTAAAGGAGATAAATGCAGTTAAATGTTTAATTAATCCTCACGTTAGATCATAGTTTCTTACAGGGAAATACTTAAATTTGTAGTAGGTGAAGAAAAAATATCAACAAAATGGAAGCTGCCCTTTCTCAAAAAAAAAAGTTCAGATCTTCTGTCTAATTACAGTCCCACTAATGGCAATACTTCAAACATTATTCATTTCATCCACATCAGAACAGGTTTCCCAGAGATATGGATGTCCCACCCCTGAAAGTACCCAAGGCCAGGTGGGATTGGGCTTTGAGCAACCTGGTTCAGCGGAAGGTGTCCCTGCCCACGACAGTGGGGCTGGAGATAAATGGTCTTTAAGGTCCATTCCAACCTAAACCATTCTATGATTCTGTGATGACATTTCCTTTCCCGTTTCTCAGGAGAAGCTTGCAGAAATTATAACCCTCTGCCTCTTAAGTCACATTCCCACCACAGTGGATTCCCATATGAACAAAAGAAGATTCTTTGCTTCCATAACAGGACAAATTTCCTTTTCTTCTTCCTGTTCTACTCATATAATCTGCCATAATATAGGAATTTTACTGTAGCATTGAATGGCCTTTACAATAAACAAATTCATAATGGGTGGCTTCAGTGCCCTCACTTAGCAAAACTTCCTTTGAATTATATATATATAGGTCATATATATTACTATGTATGCACATATATACAATATGTAGTCTTATAAGCAATATGGAGCAAAATATTTCATTTACTGGAGAACCAGATAATCAAATACTATCATTCTATTTCACAGGGCAATGAGGCAGCAATTAATTCGTTAATAATTGTGCAGTGCTTTGAAAAGGTAAAGAGCTCAAAGTGCTGGGTACTATAATTAAGAAATTGCTAAATGTTGATGAACTGAAAACCAAAATTTCATATCTGAAATTGCTACAGAGCTATTCACCCTCCATCTGTGGATACTGTTCTTGCAGCAGCTATTGAATGTACACAGCAGTATGTTTGAGAAGGCTTCATTCTGAAAAACCAGCAGGTGAAACACTGGTCTTCTTCAAGGCAATAAACACATTGCCCTGACATCAGAGGGTCTCTGTCTTCAGACTATACCAGCTACTAAGAAGAAAATTACTCCGCCCCAGCTGAAGCAAGGACAGAGACTAGCTTTCACAGTGAATTTTTTTCAAGTTTAGGCACCAATAGATGATTTTAAGTAAGCAGTTTGTTTTGTTTTTTGCTTTATTACCTCAAGAAGCCACCTTGTCTGCACACGATGATTGACTGCAATCATTGGCTATGTACAGAGAGGGTCATGGAGTGGTTTGGTTTCTAATGGACCTTAAAGACCATCCAGTTCTGAAACCCCTGTCATGGGCAGGGACACCTTCCACTAGGCCAGGTTGCTCCAAGCCCCAGCCAACCTGGCCTTGAACATTTCCAAGGATGGGGCATCCACAGCTTCTCTGGGCAACCTGCACCAGTTCCTCACCACCCTCACAGTGAAGAATGTCTTCCTAATATGTAATCCAGAGCTCCTCCATTTCAGTTTGAAGCCATTGCCCCTTGGCCTATCACGACATGCTCTTGTAAAATGTCCCTCTGCATGGGCTTCAGCAACTTTGTATGGGAAAGGCAGATATGAAAAAAGGCTTCTCGGCTTCTGTGCTTGGAGATCAGCGTCAATAGCTTAAAATACCCAGAACTAACTGAAACTCTTTAATATTTCATCATGTTCATTGGAATATATCCATATTTCAAATCAGGATGAATTTTCGCTTCAAAGCAGGCCCTGAAATTTTTGCTTTGTCTCATATTCACTAATATCATTAGAGTCTCTTTGGCAATCAGTTTGCCACAAAGTTCTGTCACCTTGTTCTGCATCGATCTATGGAGGACGGTGACCTGCAGCAAGGAGTGACTTGGGAAGGGATCAGCCTGGTTTACCACAGTAGTTAACTATTTGCACCACCAACAGAGGAAGAACAGCACTGTTGTAGCTCAAATGCTGTAAAAAAATGTGTGAGGGAATTATTTACTATTGTATACTAGAAATCATGAAGAAATCAGCCTGTTCTTTACCTTGAACTAGAGAGCTCAACTGATATGCTGTCTCTCTAGAAAAGGAATTAAGTAAAAACACCCTTCCACTAATGAAAAAATACTAAATTAAAGGCAGTATGATTTGCCTTCTATGTTCTCTTTCAGTACCATGTGCAAAAATTGGTCTCAGTGATTGTGTACAGAGGATTTACGTAGTGCACCAGTTTGAAACATCTATAAAAACAAAATCTGCTTTTCCAGACAAAAATTGATAGTGAGGTCAAGGTGGATGCACAGCAGCTCAAGTCCATTTGCAGTCTAACCTGATTTTGAAGGCACAACAACCAGGGTAGGGAGAGTACAGGTTAATAGTGCAAACTCATGCCTAAATCCATACAAACAAAGCTTCAGGGGATTAGAATTTTCTACCCACATCATCTTCCAAATCACTCTGCTTTGTTTTGTGGTATGTCCTCATGTTGTCTGTCAAACCTGGAGCTGGCACCACTGGATTGATTGCTCCCAAAACGTTTCCTCACATTTCTAGCAAAATTAAACAAATTTAAGCAGCAGCTCAGTTTGCTTTCAAAAATATATACAGATCTACTATTTTATTTGATTTTGTGGTAGTAGTCAAAAGATCTGCAGCATGTCTCCAATCACGCAAACAAATCATTGAGCTGAAAAACAGCATTTGAGGCATTATGGTTTAACAGTCACTTCTGGTAATAGAAGCATGGGGAGCACAGCCTCGGAGCCTGGGTAGATGAAAAGCCAAGAGTCTCCAAGTCTCAATACAACAGTAGGGAGCTTGCTGCATAAAGAAGAAACTTCCAGCTTGCATGCAGTTAGGTAGGCAAAAAATAGAACTGGCTTGCTTAGCACAAGCCTCTTTTATGGTGGGAGAAAGCCACTAACAACTAGGAAAATGAAATTAAATGAAATAAAACGAATCAATCCTTTGTCCAAAGAGATTTGACCACATGAGACTGAAGAAACACTCTGAAATGCAAAACAAAAATTCACTATTCCTCATTTTCTGGTCAGCTATCATGATAAAATGGACTATCCTGAGCAGAGTGGGACAAGGTAGTGTCTTAAAATAACACAACTCAAACTGACGTCATGGTGTCTTTGGAGACATAGGGTGGAAAGGCCCTGATTCTGCAGGAAAACAGCAACATGGAGAAGTCATTCCTTATGTAGCAAACGTCCAGATAAAACAGAAGAAACTGGGTTATGAATGTTCCCCACAGTGTTATGAAGACATTCAAAGTATAGAAAACAATCAGTGGGTTGTTGTTTTTTTTTTAATCAGGCTTATACTACTGGAGGTATCCTATGTTTCTTTTTCAGATTTGCTCTGGAATTTTCTTGTCTCAGTGCA
This sequence comes from Rhagologus leucostigma, assembly GCA_013397725.1. Lineage (NCBI taxonomy): Eukaryota > Metazoa > Chordata > Aves > Passeriformes > Rhagologus > Rhagologus leucostigma. Next base: position 390,696 of record VZTD01004853.1, read on the forward strand.
CTACAAAGTCAGGAGACTGTTTTAAAGCTACATATGTTCATGTTCGTGTTATAGTTCCAAGACAGAATTATCATCATCAACTTCACTTGATAAAGGTTGCTATCAGTTCTTAACCAGTCTAATTAAGGCTGCTTTTTCCTGAGCAGAAAGATCACAGTAAAAAAATAAACTTCTAGCACCTACGCCCCATCTCCCAGTTTTTTGTATAGTTTTGAGAAGCACACAATGCTGTATAGCACTTCACGTATTTGGAAAACTTGGAGATGTTGCAGGGGAAATATTTGCTGAGGCACAAGAAAAGATGATAAACTATATACCTGGGTATGGCTATCACTATCAAAAAAAAAGAAATTTAATGTGGGTTTGTGGATTCAAGGTGACTCCTCCCCACAGATTCACTTTTACAAAATATAGCCATGTACTGTGTCCATCTCTTTTCCTCTGAAACCCTTACCAGCCCATCTCTAGGCATTCAAAGACCTGCAGATGAAAGAATAAACAGATCCAAGACAGTGAATAACTGATCCCTCTTCTCCATTCGACACCAATCGTAGTAACAAGACCTTCCTTGGAAAATAAACAAGCGACATAATTAGTCTGCTATCCGGAGTCTCTTATATTCCTCATTTCAAGCAACATCAATCACCCGCATCCCACGTTATTTCCACTCAAGCACGGCATCCTTCTTACTGCTATCACAGAGCATTAGTTCTGTGAGAAATGCCAAATCACATAAGCAAAGTGGAACAGAATATTGTTTACAACACTGTATGGAATCCCATAATGTTTTATATTTTCTGCCTAAATATGTATATATATACATGTTTCCACTTCACATTTGAGCCTTGGCAGGCTCAGAATGATGCTTACTAGCTCAGTTAAGGCATCAGTTCACACTCCTACAAAATGCTCACGTAACTCCCTAATGAACCAGTCAGATGCTGGAAAATAGCTTCCAGATCACAACAGCACAAGCCAAGGAACACAGCACCCTTCATAAAAGCCGACTATTAAAGGATATAAGAGAATAAGGGGAAGGAAAGGAAAGATGTAATCTGGAACTTTAGGGGACTGCACACCATTTATCTGTCACCGTCTCCTGGCCGGCTTGCTGGCTGATGACAAGAGCTACAGATGGGAAAGGTGGGAGGGAGTTAAATGGAAAGCTGTCCAGCTTTTCAGACTGTCAACAGCTCTTCTCTGTTATTTTTTGTGAAGTTTTTTTTCAGTTCCCCTGGGGAGAATTGTTCATAGCTTTAATTACTCTCAATTACTAAGAACATTGAAACAGAAAATAAAGACACAGCAGATCTTCTCTGCTCCTGAATTTTGTAAGGATCATGTCATCCACTCCCACCAGCTTCACAGGGACACTCAACAATGCAATTGCAGAACAATTGCAACAGGTCAGCACAATTTAGGAACATCTTCTTTCAGGGTTTGGCTGTCTGAAGCTCAGTTATGAGCCAGAGGGACTCATCTTTTACCAAGATCCATACAGTTCCAAACTGGTACCTGTTACTCTGAGCTTGACAAGTGATGTTTTGTCTAGTGACCTTTTCTCCCAGGTTGAAACTCAACAATTCCCTCAGAACAGCCTGTACAACTGGAAAAATATCACTAGAGCTACATTTAAAATATGACATTGTTTTTCTTCCCTACCCTTTCCCTTCCTATCTTCAAAAGCCATCTCTGTGCAAAGCAAACTGAAGAGAATAATAAGGTTTGACAGAGATCTGAAGCCTAAATAATACCTCGCCAAGGCATAAAGTCTCCTGAGCCCTTTGTAATAAATAAATGGCATACTGTAAAACACAAATGAGCATCACTGTGGCTGTGATTTCATTGTCCCGATGGGGAACCTGTGCCTGGCACAGGGCCAGCCATGTAATTCAATACTGAGACAGAACACACAAATGGACCTCGGAAGGAAGATCAATTTTAATGTAATCCCATCTACTAATCAAAAGAGACTGAGGGATTAACATTCACTAGGAAATGTCTGCTCAAAATTGTCATAGCTCATTGATAAAGATAGCTTTGTTTTAATTAAGATACAAAATGCCAATTCCAGGTCTAATTTTAGCTGCAAATAATCAGTTATTGATGATGTGTCTGGCTGAATTGTTTTAACCTCTCTAGAATATTGTTTTCTTAACTAGATCAGTCACTGAGTATTGTTTTTTCATACTACAAGGAGACCACATTCTTATGCTATCTTCATCCTCCTGGCATGAGTTGCCCACAGTTTCCTGTTTTCCCAATATTCATTGTTGGCCCCATGCCAAACCTGACTCATGACTCTCCATCCACCCCTTTCTATCCACCTTCAAGGCTGTATCCCATGTTGTCTAGCCTATGACATGCTGAAAGCAGCAAGTCGATCTACAGGCCTCAAAAGGCCAGATGAAGTCTCAAAAACCTCAAGTAAGGTGTGCCAAAAATAGTTATCTCCTGCATTATCTTGTCAGAGAGAGCAGAAAACACCATGCCTGGTCTAGGCTGGGTGAGTTTTCCAAAATAAGCAGCACTGACTTGATTGTATCAGCAATAATGTGGTCAGCAGGACCAGGGCAGTGACCATCCTCCTGTACTGGGCACTGGTGAGGCCATACCTTGAATCCTGCGTTCAGCTTCAGACCCCTTGTGACAAGAAGGACATTGAGGGGCTAGAGCGTGTCCAGAGAAGGGAACGGAGCTGGGGAAGGGTCTGGACCACAAGTCTGGTGAGGAGCAGCTGAGGGAGCTGGGGGTGTTTAGTTTGGGAAAGGAGACTCAGGGGTCTTATCAGTCAGAATATTATCACTCTTTACACCTACCTGAAAGGAGGGTGTAGCCAGGTGATGGTTGCTTTCTTTTCCCAAGCAACAAGTGATAGGATGAGAGGAAATGATCCCAGATTGTTCCAGGGGAAGATTAGATGGGATATTAGGAAAAATGTCTTCATGGAAACGTGGTCAGGCATTGGGACAGGCTGGCCAGGGAAGTGGTAGAGTCACCATCCCTGGAGGTGTTCAATGTATGGATGTGGCACTTGGGGACATGGTTCAGTGGTGGGCTTGGCAGTGCTGGGTTAGTGGTTGGACACAATGATCTTGGAGGTCCTTTCCAACCTGAATGATTCTGTGACTTTGTGACTCTAAGACTACATTCAATGACAAAACATAAGATTTACATCTTCTGTGCCCTGTGCCACCCCTCTAAGCCCTGCATCAATTTTCAGTATTGCCATCTGTGAACACCAATCGTGTAAATCCTTTGGGCTGCACTCATCTTTCAAAAACACCAATTGCACAAACTGCCGTTTTCAGTGGAATGTGGGGAACTGGCATTTGCTTTTGTGACCCACAAGAAGCTTCATCCATCAGCAGGGCAGTGCCTGCAGATGTTTTCCACACAGGTGGTATTTCTCGCTCTATCTCAGAAAGCAACAAGAGGCCAAGGCTCATCTTTGCAGGGCTAACAAACACTTTCTGACCTAGTGCTGTCACACACAAGCAGTAGCTGGGCTGAGCAGCAGTACATGGAAAGGCAGGGGATTTGGCTGCCATGGAGTGCATAAAATCATTTCTCCAGTTTCCCTCATTCTGGGTTTTCCTCACTCAAACAAAGCTACACAGTTTTGCTGCAAATCAGACACAACAAACTCTGGCCTCTGCAAGATCGTGGTGGCGAATGAGAAACCTCTGACATAATTTCACCAAATCTTTGGCATAAACCCAGGTTCAGAACTGAATTTTGCATCTGGAGCTTCTGTAACAGGCCATAAATGCAGACAGTTTTGTAGACTCATAGAAATCATAGAATGGTTTGAGTTGGGACTGTGAAGACCATCCAGTTTCTAGCTCCCTGCTATGGGCAGGGACACCTTCCACTAGGCCAGGTTGCTCAGAGCCCCATCCAACCTGGCCCTGAACACTTTCAGGGATGGGGTATCCACAGCTTCTCTGGGAAACCTGTGCCAGTGACTCACCACCCTCACACTGAAGAATTTCTCCCTAACATTGAATCTCTCCTTTTTTAGTTTAAAACTGTTACTCCTAGTAACAGATAGTCCTGTCACTATCTGCCCATGTTCCATTATATTGATCTTAAACACTGAAGCTTGAATGTGTTTTCTTATTTGACTCAAATCACAGCACATTCTTTTTCCTAATGTTGGTGTTCGAGGAGCTGTATACAAGCAGTCAGACCAAGAGGCAGAGACTAAATGCTACACGGCATCTCACAGCCTGACCAATCCTCTGTTGATCTCCCACTTCCTTCATTCAGACAGAATGGTTTCAAGGTGTGATTTAACTTGAAAGCCCAGGCTTTACCTCTTTGACGAGCACTCTGTTGCCTCCATCTTACTGCTGCAGAGCTGTCAGTCCTAACTCACCCTGGGTCATATCCCAGGCCTGTGGATAGCTCTTTGTTCCTACCTTGCCGGTACAAAGTACAGGGCCTCTTCCCTTCCCACCCACTCATTTGCAGTCAGCTGGTGCAACTGTGACTCATCCCATTCTAGTACAGACTTCAGAAACCTGTTCAAGGCATTTAATAGCTCATCTCACAGTAGCTGTAGCCTTCGTAATTAGTTGTGACCACTTAGAGAGGAACAATTTTAAATATTGCCATTTCCTCTCACTTCTTTCCCTGGCTTAGAAGAGGATGAGGTCCTCCCAGAAGACAGCTTGCAGCAGAGATAAGAACATGTTCCTGCCTGGCAAAATTGGTCCCCACCTCAGTGCAGAATCAATCACAAAATCACAGAATGGGTCAGGCTGGAAGGGACCACAGTGGGGTCATCTGGTAAAACCACTCTGCTCAAGCAGGGTCATCCCAGAGCACAGGCACAGGATTGTGTCCAGACAGTGCTGGAATATCTCCAGTGAAGAGACTCCACACTCTTTCTGGACAATCCGTTCAGTGCTCGGTCACTGCACAGGAAAGAAGTTATTCCTTATGCCCAGGAACTTCCTGTGCATCAGTTCCTGCCCGTTCTTCTTGTCCCGTTGCTGGGCACCAGGAGCAGAGCCTGGTCCATGCTCTGAGCCCTCCCTGCAGACACTGACAGACAGGCATGAGGTCCCCTTTCAGTCATCTCTTCTCGAGGCTGAACAGGCCCAGCTCCCCCAGCTTTTCCTCATAAGAGTTGCTCCAGTCCCTTCATTATCTCCACTGGACATGCTCCAGGAGCTCCATGTCTCTCCTGTCCTGAGGAGCCCAGAACTGGACACAGCCCCTCGCTAGGGCTGAGCAGAGGGGCAGGATCACCTCCCTTGATCTGCTGGCAATCAATGCCCTTCCTAATGCACCCCAGGATCCCACTGGCCTTCTTGGCCACAAGGGCACTGCTGGCTCCAGCGGGTCTGGATGGTTAGAACTCTACAGGAGAAGAGAGAGGGATGGGAAAAAGCTGCCTTCCTAAAGAAAGATGATGAGATTTTGGAGAAACACAGATTGGTTATAGGTTGGAAGGTAAGCGAATGAAGGTAGAGAGAGAGAAGGCAGTGAATGAAAAGACGAACATGGACAATCCAGCTTCTTTTTCTATAAAATACAGCAATCTCAAGCACACCTAAGATGAAGGGGCTACAGATTTCAGTAAAGATATGATATTTATTTCTGCATCACTTCAGACCTGTTCAGCATTCAGAGCTGAACACGCTTACAGAGACAGACACATCAACCAACAGAGGGGAGGAGCTGAGCCTCTTTGACACAAAAAAAGCTCAAGGATAGACCCAGCTCAAGAACATCCCTCCCAAACTGAACAAAAGGGGAGAAAGAGATTTAATTTTGAAAGGGAAGAACTACCCTCCAAAACCAGGGAAAGGTCACCACAGCTTTCTGTTCTTGGCTAATGGGAAGAAGGGCAAAAGAAAAGGCAAATGCCTGAGAGCATTACCTGGCAGTCAGCACGGTGGTTTGCTGGGACTGACACCAAGTTGTAACAGAAATGTGGCAGGTTCCCATGCAGGGACAGCAGAGACAAGGACAGAGGAGACGAGTGCAAGACAGCAGGAGGCAATGGTCAGCATGTGTTGAGGAGATTGGAAATGGGCAGGACAAACCTGCTGAAGCACCACTGAGGTCAGGACGTGTCCCAGTCAGGAATTACGCCTGGGCACATTAACACAAAGCAGCAATGGCACAACACAGTTTCAGGGAGTGGCTATGAAACAATTTCCCTTGTTTCTGCAGCAATCTGTTTATGGGACCTGGGGATAAGAACTGGCCCAAGCAGTACGAGAAGTCCATTATATTGAGAAGTATTTTACACAACTCTGCCTCCTTTTTTCATGTGACCTAGGGGAGGCCATGGAAGATGCTGGCAAAGAGGGGAAAGAGAGAGGACAAGCTGTGAAGAGGTGTTCCTAAGCTGAAAAAAAAAAGAAAGGAAAATGCCCATCGAAACTTTGCTACCTTTAGCCTTCCTGTTCTAAACCTGTCACCGTGAACACTGCGGCTTTTAACAATTACCTTTTACAATCACAGCTACACGGTGATGGAAAATATTAAATCCTATTATGGCACAATGGGGTTTTTTTTGAGAAGGACACTGAATATTTTAACCTACTGTGGCAATGCAGACGGGTCTCCTTTGAGCCTTGAAGAAGAGATTGCTAATAATTGATTTATTATAGGACAATTTCGCCATGCAGACAGAAGAGAAAAAAATGTTTCCAGTTTTGTTTTCCATTGTCACAAGTATCTTATTTTTCTGTGCATATACTGAGCCCTGAAATTCTGCAGTAGCTTTGTATTTCCTCCCCTCCATTTTTCACAGAGTTCAACGTTCTTATTTCTTACACATTGAATAAATGGAATTTTAATTTTACCAAAAAAACCCCAAAGCCTAAAAAAATCCTAAGGAAGTTAATTAACAGGTTGGGTTGAGTATTTTTTTTTCCTAATCTTGCATAACACAGTATGCAGCACCAAATCCAGGCTTTCTGAATGCTTTCAGCAAGGAAGGCACTGTGACATTTAAAAAGCAAAGCAGAACACAGATCATGTTCTATGCACTAAAGCCTAGTGTTATGTGCACTGTGACCTAAGAATTTCAGTACTGATAGAAACAAACATAAAAAAAATAAAACCCTAGAAACATCTCTACATATGGATAGGGGTTCATGACCCAGGAAATACATGCTGGAGTCCACCTTTTCACTTCAGAATTCTGGAGACAAATACCACATTGCAGTACCAATGATAGAGGTTTCAATGAAAAGGTGAAAATCATCCTGAAATTACAAATTAGACAAACTGCTTCTATGGGTCAAGCTGGCAAGACACAGACTGGATGAGTGGTCTGCAAGATGGGAAGGAAAACAGCTAAAAGGCTGCACTCAGGGAGTGGTGATTAGAGTGTGTCCAGCTCTGGTCCCCACAGCTCAAGAAAGACACAGAAAGACTGGAGAGGCTCCAAAGGAGTGCCATGACCTGACCTCTGATGAATGTCAGGAGGAGATCTCTCCCCTGAGAAGAGAAGCCTGAGGGGGAATCTCATCACATTGTTCCAGTAACTATTCCTGGGTATCTACAAAGAGGACAGATTGTCTCTACATGAGGGACCACATGGAGAATGAAAGGGGAAATGGTTACAATTTACACCAGAAAATGTTTCATCCCTGTATAAGAGAAAGTTTTTCAGTGAGAATAATCATTCCCTGGAACAATCATGATCATGGCAGAGTCCTCATCTCTGGACATTTTCAGTTGTGACTGGGCAGGTTGCTACATGATCCCCTCTTGGCTCCCCTTCCCACAAAAGGCTGGGCTGAATGAACTTTGGACACCTCTTACAATCTGGGCTATTCTATGATCATGAAAAGTTATAAAATGTATTTCCCAGCAGGTACGTTTTGATATCATTTCCCTCAGGTATTGCTTGATGCAAAAATGAATCAGGTGGGAATCTTTCCATTTTCTCAGCCTCTGTGACTTCAGCCTCTGTTTAAAATCAGATTTCAAATTCATCCCCTCATCCTCTAACCACAAATGGAGCACTTTTTCCTCTCTTCTCCTTTTTTTTTTTTTAATTTTCCTCTGATATTTTTCCTAGTTTTTGGGGGGTTTGTTTAGGTTTAGTTTGATTTGGTTTAGTTTTTTGCAAGCTACATGGTTTAAAAGTGTTTTGTTTTCTTTTTAATCCACATTCAAAGTAATGCCTTTGACTTTCACAGAATGCTATCTTTCTCTTATATTTAGGAAAATAAAAGAGACAAATGTAAATTGTTTCACCTTCTGTTATTCTAGGTACTCAGCAGCTAGCTCTGCAGAGCACAACGGCACCCAGCTTGCCACACGGACTACCTTGTTGATATCAAAACCAAGAGTGAAAAACTTTCCCATCCAGTGGGAAGTTTTTCCATGAACTTCGCAGAAACTGAGAACGTGAGTACCTCACCCTTCAGCTAAGCACTCCCTTAATTCTCAGCGGAAATAACATACTCATTTTACTCAAATCCAAAGCAACCAGTATGAATTCTGGTCACCTGCGTCTGCAGCCTCCTGCTTGTGATATGGACCCTTGGGAGGCAATGACCAAATTAAAATGCAGCCCTTTAGGAGAGGCCAGCTTCTGGTGAGACATTGCAATGTTTTGGAGAACACACCCATGGGACCTGTAGCAAGAAATTTTCAGGCTGTGAGTGGGTGGGTGTTTGTGTTCAGACTCCAAATGAAAGCCCTATATTTCCCACAAAACTTTTTGACAGAAATAAAAATATTTTGATGGATCAGAACCACTGCATCTCAGTGAATCAACACTTTTTAAAAAAGATTTCTTTTTAATGTAAATAGCGTCTTTTCCTAAAACAATTGCATTTTGACATTTAAAAAAAGTGTTTCAAAACAAAACAAACCCTGAACTTTCCAACTGGATCCCTTAATTTCCAGATTTTTCCCTAAACAAATTCTAGATGAATACTTCCAACAGGTTCCTGTTAATTAAAGTGAAAACATTTTAAATTGCCAAATATTTCACTGTAGGGAAAACAAAAAAGCATGATTTATTCACAAATAATCTTCATCCCAGTTCTTATATGCCAAATATTCTATTTATTCACAGCAGATTTTATTTCCTAAGGTACCCATACCCATAGAAAGGTTTTCTGAAGGTTTTCTTTTCTCTCAAGTAGTCAGAATTTATTTTTAAGCCAGCAAGGGCTATGAATCATTTAAGTTAATTCTTTCTATTGTACATTACTTTGTATTCATCAACAGAGAATTTAATCTTCTTTCAGACAGCTTTGTTAAGGTGCCACAAGTTTCACCTAAGCATAATAATTCTGCATTTCCTACCATCTTTATTACTTTGTTCATCATTAAATCAATGGTCTGAAAAAAAAAGGGAAGTATTCAACACTGATTTGAGGCTTACAGTAGATACACTGAGACTTGACAAAGATTCATAAACAAAACAAGATAAATATTGCCCTTAAAATTAAAAGGGAGGAGTTTGTCTTCTGCCTCAGCAGTTCCAGTCCTACAGACTGGAGCAGCAAAAGGTTTAAATGAATAGTTCAGGTTCCTGGTGACAACCCAGCCTCTTGACCTGCAGATCCTGAGCAACCTGGTCTAGTGGAAGGTGTTGGGGGGTTGGAATGAGATGATCTTTACAGTCCCTTCCAACTCAAACTGTTCTAGGATTCTATGGCTGATCCTATCAGAACAACCACAGAAACCAAGTGGAGAGCGGTCACTGGGTAGTGCATTGCACAGTGGTGGAGAGAGAAGGAAACAACCATTCAAGTTGTCTTCTTAACATATCGCCAGCAATGTCTAAGAGGACACAGGAGTGAAAATTTCTGGAACAAGTTTCCAGAACACATCATCCTGTACAGAGAGGAACAGCTGGGTGATCAGCAGCACCAGCACAGTCGTGCAGCAGGACTGTCTAATCACAGGCTGGAGAAAGGTCACAAATTTCACTGACAGCTACAGACACTCATGTCAGCATCTGCAGCAGCAAAGCATCTCAGCACCCTCTGGACCACCAGCCACAGTCAGTGAGGGCACCACAGGCGGGGCTGGCACAGCACATTCCCAGCTGGAGAGCGGCTGCCAGGAGAGACGCTGGTGTGTGGCACTCAGGAGCTGGAGACAGAGGCACAGTGACTGTGTCTTACAGACATCGTCCAGAGTGACAGGCCTGTGTGTGGAGGGGAGGAAGACAGCCATGGGCCACTGGCTTAGTTTACTCCCTGGATTCTTCAATTTTTTTTTCTCAGTTCTACACACTTCAGGCTTTAGGTATCCACCTGGCATCATCTTGCTGCTCTCCTTGACTTCAACAAGAGCCAGAAAGACTTGCGGTGCATGAGGCAGGATAAAGCTGCAACCACACTGGAAGTTCAGGCTCTACAGTAACAAAAGGAAAATTCTGGGAGAGTCCTCATAGAGACGGTGATGGCTAAGCCTCATAGAAGCACAGAATCATAGAATGTCCTGAGTTGAAAGAGACCCACAAGGACCATGGAGTCCAACTCCTGGCCCTGTACAGGACATTCCAAGAATCCATGTGCCTGAGAGCATTGTCCTAACACTTTTTGGACTCTGTCAGGCTTGGTGCTGAGACTGCTTCCCTGGGAAACTCTTCCAGTTACCAACTACCCTCTGGGTGAAAACTGTTTTCCTAAAATCCAAACTAAACCTCCCCTGACAGCTTCATGCTGTTCTCTTGAGCCTTATTGCTGGTCACCAGAGAGAAGAGATCAGTGCTTGCCCCTCATCTTCCCCTCATGAGGAAGGTGTGGACTGCAGTGAGGTCTCCCCCCAGCCTCCTCTTCTTCAGCCTGAACAAGCCAAGTGATCTCAGGCACTCCTTGTGTGGCTTCCCCTCCAGGCCCTTCACCATCTTCATGGCCTTCCTTTGGACACTTTCCAATAGCTCTATATCCTTACATCTTCAGCCTCACTTATTGCCACTCTAATAGCAGTTGTAGGAATTAGACCTTCAGGTACAATTCTTTTCACAGCGTTGTTGATTTACTAAGTACCAGACATAATTTGTCCTTTTGGAAATCAGCTTCCAACTCCTCTTCTTTCCCCACACAGAATAAGCTATTAAGGTACAAATAAGAACTGTTGGTGAATAATGGAAATTTCCTTCACTAAATGTGTTTCGGTTTAGTTTTTTTCTCTTAATGTGCAGCCATAACCTCTGCAAATACCAGAAGCGTGTCTATTTCTTTAAGAGGATCTGTGTGTTCCCATAAATGCACCCACACAAAGCATTAAATTACTCTTCCAAACAAAGGGTACTGCATCTCTGAACCACTGCAGAGGTGTGCATGAGCTGTCTCTGAACCAGCTCTCGCAGGGGCAAGGAACAGATGCTGCTCTGCTTGGGCTACAGCACCCTTCCCAACAGCTGTGCATGACAGTGATGTCCTGCTGCAGCTGGGCACCAGGCTAAGCAAGTTATAGTGCCTCTGTTATCCAAGCTGGCTCATGGATCTTTGCATCTTTCAAGTTCAAATGCTCTTTCTGAACAGGCTATATTTTTGCCATATATGCTATTTATTCCCTGATTATATCTTAGAACCAAAATCCTTTATTATTCATAATGTGAAGCAATGCTAGAAGATTGCTTCACCATTTTTTTCCTTGTTCTAGTCCAGCAACCAGCCAGGAGTCCAGAGTGGGACATCTGGGCACAGAGGAATGTGATGGCAGATCACAGGAAAGGTGGTCTTGCCATGCAAAATGCCAGAACAGACTGGAAACCTGAATGGCAAAAGCAGAAGGACTGTGTATGATCTCTTCTGCAAAAAAAAAGATCACTATGCCATAAAGACAAGTGTGAAGGGTGTCTGGAAAAGAGGGATAAGGCTCAGGATGTCTGTCTCCTGTTCCATATGTTGACAGTAAATAAGTTTACACTCGGTAAAAGGACAGACGTCTACAGTGTAAATGGCTATTCCTCAACTATTTGTCCAGGCTCCCATTCAGACAGTGAAGACAAAGCTTGAGGATGATTTTTCTGTCCTATGGCATGCATTTTAAAAGAGTTATCTGGGTAGTGCCTTAGAAATATCTATTTCTCTGCCCTGTCCACAAAAAGAAAGCTGGTGGCTACTTTGCATGAAGATGACTCTACTAAACTAAAGCAAAATAAATTCCATTCATGATCAGGATCTCAGACAAAACACACTCCTAGGCCTGCACATTATCATGGAAGAATTATCAATGTCATTTCAGCATGAGGACCCTTGTGTAAAAAGGTGAGAGGGGATGAGCAATCTTCATTGCAGTTCAAACTACTTCAAGATTATGTGAGTGGTCTCCAAAATTAAGTGGGATGGGGAGGGGCACAGCATTCATCCTTTGATGGTCTGGCTGCACAAACTAAAGTCTCACAGGATGAGCTAGAGCCAATATCCCTCCAACTTTGGGCCTGTGCAGCCATCAGAGGAAATATTCTCAACCAGCGCAAGCCCGCATTCCACAGTGGGAGCAAATGGAGGTGCATCACCGCCAGACAGTTTAACTCCAAAGGTGGGATGAAGGCAGAAAAGAGGACTTCTGATAAGAACCTTATCCCCATCACAAATGCTCCATGGTTGAATAACCGTCTTTGATTATGAGATGTATCGGAATGGACAGTATTTATAACCAAGATACTCTTCAGCACTCACACGGTACAGCTGGTGGTATATACAGATTTTAGAGCATGTATCTCTCTTAAGACTAAGAAATACTGTTCTTTCTAGCCAGAATAGGCTACAGGGATTTTGTTGCCAACCATAACATATAAAAGAACCTATAAAACTACAGTCGCACACTAAGGCATATGTCTCACATTTAACTTCATGTTTATCTTGTCAGGAAATTCAGCTAGACCATGCCAACATTTTGTTTCATTCATGCTGTCTTCAAAATCATCTGTTGTTGAGGGAGGAAAAGGAAGGGGAGAGAAAAGAAAATGCAACAGAATCATCCAAGTATATATATAAAAAGGAACAAAGTTCAAAATAATCTCAAAAATAAGGCTCTAACCCGAAAGCATCGTACAAAGGACACCACAGTAACAGCATTCACCTTTACTTTCCTTTACATGGATTGAGGTTGCCATCCTCAATTTCATCTGGAAAACAAACAATGAGTCTAAAATTCTAAGTTGTAAAATGTGCCCTTTGCACATCTCCAACAGGCAGTGGACTCCTTGATTTTTGATAAGCCTTATTTTGCTGAAAGGTTTCGTGGTTTTTGGTGGTTAGGAAGTCACCTTCACACACTACAGACCTGGAATCAGCCACTCCTGAAGAACACACTCATAACAAAAATCAATTGGAACAAAAAAAAAAAAAAGGCAAAAGAGTGAAATGGCATCTACATATTTCAAAATTATCTAAAATATTTTTATTTCCCTCCTATTAGGAAAAAAATATTTCCTTATTTAAAATACAGCTTACACAACTAAATAATTCATCATGATGAATTATTTAGAGATATGTGGACTTAATATGTTTACAAGTCCCAAGCTGTTTTACAAAAGAGGAAACATTTATATAATTGGCCCTCAAACTCTTTTTAAAATGTTCCTGTGATGCGAGGCTTCTGATTATCAGTGGCACTGGTCCTGAAAGCAAAGCTTTTATAAACAGAGCATTTGGTGGGAAGATGGGAGCAGTGGGAAATGACTAAGTAAGGTGATCTTTTCTTAGTAATTGGTGATTATTGCTGCTGAACAAGATGATTCTTCCAAACGCCACCCTGTAAGCCTTGAGTTATATCAGGTATGGTAAAAGGTCTCCAAACCACACATAATTAAATCACTGACCCGAGGCATTATCTCCCAGAACAGTCATCTACCATGTACAGACATAGGACAAGCCAGACCCACGTCACTGTGAACATCAGCACTTTCCCCCCGGCAATGCGTATTCCACAAGTCCCCAGAGGAAGCCACTTATGCTGAGGAATAAACCTGGCCTTGACAGCCCAAGAAGGCTTTTGATAAGTTCATTTTCACCTCTGTCATGCTCTGCACATCACTCTCCTCTCAAGAGTCTCTGGCAGTTTCCCCTGGATATCTCCACGGTCAGAAGTCCTCATGGAAATGCTCTTTGCACGTGCTTCCAGACCTCCCATCACTCTCTCAAAACTCTCTCTGAAAGCTCCTGATGACCCTGGTCCCAACAATTCAGAAAATTTTAGAGGCCACTCACTTTCTGTTATAGACGGGTAAAAAGCTGGGCTAGATAAAACCCTAAGAAGGCTGATTTGACCCCACAGGTGGCTCTGATTTTAGCAGGTGATTGGAATAGATGTTCTTTCCAACCAGAATTATCCTATGAAACTTCTGTGAACAAAAATAGCTTTTTGCTACTCACTTCATCAGAGACTAAGTACAGCAGCAGTCCCAGAAAGAAGCTAAGACTGGCTAAGAAAGACAGGCATGGAAGCTCATCATTCCTGGTGCTCGCTTTATTAAGGTAACGACAACCCAGAGAAGTGCACACAAGAAACACCTGTCCCAAGAGAAATAACCTCTGTGCTTTGCCTGCTCTGTCTGCAGCTGAGCCCTCAAATTCCAAAGAGTCCCAGAGGAGACACAAAGGAGATTGATGTCCTTGGATCTCCTGGTTGTAATATAGCCCAAAAAACCTCAAAAAACCCAAACCAAAACAAAAACAACAAACAAAACCAAACACAAACAAACAAAAACCCCAAAAACAACAACAACAAAAAGCCACTGAGGAAAGTGATTACCTCTGTGTTGGATCTTACAAAACCAGTTCTGTTAGCTGACACTTCCTCATGTAGTATCCTGACACGTTCTGCTCTGAGGGAAGCACCTGTGCTTGTGCAGGGAGCAAGCACCTGACTTTGGCACGGGAAGCAAGGCAGGAGTGGTGCTGCAGCCCCTGTGTTCCTCCTGCCTGCAGGTGTGTGACCAAAATAGCTACAGCCACATCCCCACCCTCTCCTATCCCAGCCACCGGTTTCTCTCTATTCAAACAAGTGAAGGAGTCACACCACAGTTGGCTTTTATCACACATAATGCAGGACTTTCAAATTAGAGCATTCAGGCCTTGCTTCTTGCCTTCGCCCTCCCAGCACCTTGTGCTTGTATCCTTTATCTGGAGACAATGTCTCATCACTTGTGCCCAACGCAATTAACGCCCTCTTTTCACTGAGCACTTTTCCTCATCGCAGCAGTGCTGGGTTAGAGGTTGGACTTGATGATCTTAAAGGTCTTTTCCAACTTAAATTGTTCTGTGATTCTATGATTCATCTACAGGGCGTTCCTCACCTTTGATCTACCATCTGACAGTGCAGCAGATATCCATGTTGTACTGCTGATTCTGGCATTAGATGTGTCCTAATTTCATCTAACTACCCTGTTTCAGGGTACCCTATCCCCACTACATCTGGGCCACTTTTACCTTATTGTCATGGACATTTTGAAGCTCATAGCAGAAAAACATGTACATGCTAAACTGAATTTCACCTTTGTAGAGCCCAAGTGGAGAGGCTGGGTAAACCCTGGGAGGCTGTAGGAAAAAAATTAGATAAATCTCTTTGACCACATTGTGCAGCAGTAACTCCGAGGCTCATAATTCAGCAGCGATCTTGACATCTGCTGTTTGTCCCCAAGCAGGAGCAGGGAGCAGAGGAGCAGAGTAGCCATGGTTACATCTCGGTTGCTGCTGCCGGTCACTCCCATGTCATTGGGCGATTCCATGATCACAAAGTCCCACCCTGGGACAAACTGCCTTAACAGTTGTCTGATGCAGCCTGGTTCACCCTATATAGTCTGTTTATGACTTATGGATAATGATTAACTATCCAAGGATACTAATTAACTTGCTCTGAGGGGCCTTGCACACCTAAGGTAGTGTTAGGCACTCACACACATGAATCACCACAGAGCACTGCTGATCCAGCAGCTGCCGAAAACAAAGGGAAGCCATTTCCCCCACTGCCAGAGCCCGAAGTGTGTTCAGCATGTGCTGCTGTAGGCAGGAGGGTTATGCTGGTGTGTATTTTTAGTTCAACTAGCAGCAACTATTTCTGCACTCCGATGTCTGATGCTGAGCTATCCCACCTTCTGTTTCTCGATCAGGGTATTATTATTAGCTGCACCAAACCGATGAGCTCCTCAGCACGGCAAGTTTAATAAAGCACTAATGTCACCCACTACCAACGCAAGGCACGGAGAGAAAACAAGGCCTAATTTACAGTGCTACTAAAAATTAGCAAGAGTCTGCTGATCATTCCTCACTAGTTTTTTCACTGTTTTTTTTTTCTTTTTTCCCAACAATCTTTCTTCCCTCTTCAGACAAAAGAATTGATGCAATCCGAAAGAATTGAAGCAATCCAAATGAATTGATGCAATCCAAAATCTATTCCTCTCTTCCCCATCATACAAGGAAGAACACCTCTAAGGGCTTTTCACATAACCTTCTGGAATTATTATTCATCTCCACTTCATCCATTCATCCATATGGACTTTCAAAAAAGAGTAGCCTTGCCAACATAATGTCTCTCTGCCTTGTCCCTCTTCTGCCTCTCAGTGCCCCTGACTTTGCTGCTTGGTTCCCCAAGCAAAGACAGGGAATGTTCAGGTGGTTGTGACATCCCAGGGTAAAACAGCAGCTTGACTTTGATCCATCCATGGCAGCCAACAAAAGCTTTTCCACCGAGAGGGTTCAGGCTTCCACGCCTTTCTCAAACAACAATCTCTTCACAGCCTTGTGCATTATCTTCCCTTCTGAAAAGACTTTTGTGCACGGGGATGACTCCTGCTGTTCCTGAGGTCAGTGGCAAACATCCCACAGCCTCCAGCGTGGCTTGGGTTGCTGCAGAGCAAAGCACTCTAGAACATCACACAATGAGAGTTTATTTCCTCTAACATCTACTCTGGAAAACTGCACCCTCACACAGCTCAGCCTAAACACAGCTGCAAAGGGAGAGGGAAACAGAGAGAAAACAGTGAGGCATGAACAGAAAAGAGAAGTTTTCAGCTGAGATTTTAAACCAAGACAGGCAGGAAAAGAAAATAGTGCTGTGCTACTGCAGGGTGTAGAACAGGTTTATGCAGGGCAGTGTACTCTGTAAGCTCCTGTAAAAAGAGTCACTTGCAGCAGCAGACACTGCTCAGCTCTAATGAAATCCATCTGCCTTGTCCCACAGAGGTCCTCATGTCCTATGACGTGGGGTAGTTGGGCCCTAATAGCGCAGAAGAGCTGTGCAGATGTGAGCCAGAACCTGCGGCACTCAGGTGCTCAGTCACACAGAGGGGGAGCAGTTGCTACAGGTACTGGCAGACTGCCAGCTCAAAACCTGTAGCCCAGAGTCCTCTGCAGAAACCAGTAAGAACCCTAATTTTTTTAGAGCACACAAATCCAGAAAAGTGGCGTACAAAGGGATGCAATCTTCCAAAAGTGGGTGTTGCCTTATGCTGCCGCATCACCTCTGAAACAAACGGGAGACTTTTTCATGCAAATAAAAGCAGCGGTTTCATGCAGACACCTCAAAGCTGACACTTACAAGCCGAGGGCCTATTTAGCAAGAATATGAGGTTACATCCTCTATAGGCATCATCTCCCCGCAACGAGGTCAAGTCAAAGCCACTGAGCAGAACAAGAGGCTATGAGTGGAAAGGGGGACATAATTTAACAGAGATGGAAGTTTTCTTACTGAAACACCTCTCTTGTCTACGATTCAGTGGATGGAAATGCTGGTCCTTTTGCTCTGTTCTTTAAGAAATCACTCTCATACAATAGGATTGCTTTTCCTACTGCCACAAGGGTTTTGGCAGTATGGGTTGACAAACTGACAGAGATACAAGCAACATTTCACTCAAGGTACATCCTCCAAGTAATACTCACATTCTTTAGGGCCATAAAAAGGTAATGGGACTGTGCTTGCCAGCCTCAGAAACAAATGCAATGTTAGCAATGAGAGAAACCGAAATTACACATTAGAAGTCGGTGCAGAGCCGGATTCCATCTCAGTCGTGCAGATCTGCACAGGAATACAACAGGGGAGATTTTTTGCCCAACTAGCTGGACCAAGAAAGAGCCTGGTCCTCCCCAGGCTGCTAAATGGTGGCATCAGGATCTTAATAGCACAGGGGGTCCCATAAGAAAGTCCCACTTGCCATTGTGCTGCATTCTGTGAATCCTCAAAAGCCACGCTGTGGCCAGAGTTTGAAGTTTCTGTGCAAATAAGACAAACATCAATTTATTGTCACACCACTGCTATGCATTTTCAGTACAAGTCTGTTGTTAAATATCTGCAGTTTCACCTCTAAATTCCAACAGGGTGCACAAGGTCTTACCTATCCATGACAACGCCACATATCTAAGAACAAATAAAAAGAAATTATGATGAATGTAACTACTAGATATACATGTTATATATATATACTAGATATACTACTCTAAAATCGAGAATTTGGTAGGTATATGTGCCAGGAAAAGGTCAAACTACAGCTTAGGTTGTCTTATTCCCGTGATCTGAAGGATGAGAAAACACAACAGGTAGGAAGAACATATCAGGATATTGCATTTACCTAGAATGCGTCATGTGCAGTAAGAAAAGTAAACTCTGTGGGTCCCTCTGTGACCACTGAAAATGGTCTTAGTACTGAAACATACCCAGGTCAGAGGTGTGGGGGCTACAGAAACAAAGAATCCACACCAAGGCATGTCTGGACCCAAGAGAGAAGCAGAAATGCCATGAGATTTCTGGCAGATTTGTAGGAGGATCAGAGAGAGCACCCACCCCCCTCAAAGCTGTTCTCCTTCAATATGGGACAGCACATGGATGTCAGCAGCATCTGAGTGTACAAAAGAAAGAAATTCTTCGTTTTACACTTTGTTTGGATGCTCCATCTGTGGCAGTGGAACAGGGAAGAAATAAAACTGCTGAATAACAGAGTCCTTAATATTGCAGGCACTAATAATAGGATTAGAGAGAGAATAAAATCATATCCTCTTGGATTTGGAACATTTGGAGGAAGCCAGCTTCTGACTCACTCTCCCAACAAGTTGAGATCAGGCATGTCACGGTGCTGACCTTCTGAAGGAGGACATGGATCAGCCCAGCAGCCACAACTGCTCAGGTGGTTTCAGCCCTTTCCCTCCTGGAGCAGTGTTAGCAGAGGTCTACGCTACAGGTCTGTGCTACATCACAGGCCTGAGCTTCTTGCAGCACGTCAGGCACTGCCAGCCTGCAAGGGAAGGAACTGGGTGCAGGGGAGACCACGAGAAATACACACAAAGTGAGACTCCTGCACTATTTGTGCTCGTGGACACGCTTCTGTCAGAGCTGTTCTGGGGGGAGCACACTCAGACTGTCTCACTACTGGTGGAAGAAGCTTTCAAACCATGAGCAAGGAAGCTGATGGACCCCAGGGGTTACAGAGAAAGGAGACCCAAAGCTTACACCACCTGAGCCAATAGACCGGAAAGGAATTATAACCTTCCCAAGTGCTCATGGGGTATCTGCTCAGTGGACACAAAGGTTCCCATTGCATCATCATGGGTATCACTTACATTAAGAGAACCTGCCAAGACCAGTCTGACTCTGCAAGAAGATGAAAACTGGCAAAAAAAGGCTTATTTCTGTATCAGTTGTGGATGGGGTGCATAATTTTAAGGGAACCAAACAGACAGAGAAGTGTCCAGTTTCTAATGTAAAGATCTCATTGTCCCTCTCCTCACTGGGAAAACTTTTCCATGGTTAAGTGTCTGTCTCATTAAACAGTGAATCTAGCCAATCACAATAGAGTGTAAAAGGAAAAAACGTAATATTGCAAGAGGGAAAATAACAATGATTATTGAATAGAACAATAAACAGCAGTGTACACATAGGCTCAAAATAAAATGAATAGCATTGTTAAACTAAAGGCAAGGTACAACATTCTTCTTCAAATCATCTTGCTTCAGGTTACTACAGAGTAGGATCTGGAAAAAAGCATTTTCCTTATTTAAAAAAAAAACAAAACAAAACAAAACAAAAAAAACCCCAAAACAACAACAACAACAAAAAACCCCAAAACCCTGGCTGCAGCGTTTCCAAAATTCCTGCCTCAACCTGTTGGCAAATGCTGACTTTAGAACAGCAACTATTGTATAAGTCTTCTTTTGTTCTGAGCACTGAGAGCCACAGTGGGTGACTAATGAAAATAAGGAGCGAGATTTTAAAAGATGCTTAGTTATATCATGAGATATCAATTTTTTCCCCTTAGAATGATGCTGTGAGCAATAAGTGAGCATTGAGGGAGCAGCTCTTAACAGCCATGCACAAAACAAAAGAAAGACTGTGTTCCTTTCCATTACTAAGCTAATAAAATATAATAGAAAAAGCCATAAGGCAAAATGAAAAAAATCTCTCCTAAGCTTTCCAGGTTAAGCAGTGGAAAGAGCTGCAAGAGTGGGGAACACTGAGCATTAACTAGTGGATATCTGAGGTGGGGAAGATCCTTGTTGTTTCCACTGATAGCAGCCTCAGTGCCCTGACTTTCCATGAACAGCCCCCCAAAGAGGGTTTCTACGGCTAAGCAGTGCTCATGAAAACACCAATCTTCTCTGCCTTACCCAGAGTCCTTTCTAACAGAAGTTTTCAGCCCTGTAGCAATCAAAAGTCCGTGTATGAATTCTGGCTTCTTCGTAATCACCTGCCCACCGCTAGCAGTAAAGTGGGACTGTGTAGGAATACTTGCAGGGTGTTAATGTGTAATACCCAGAGCCCTTTGACCTTCAATCATCTGCTTGTGCTGATGAGAGGGTCACTGCTCTGCGCCTCACTGAGCTGCCTCTGGATTATGCACTTTACATCTCTGTGCCACATGTAAGCAGGATTGCGGCTCTGTAACTGGTGTCTCAGTGTCAGACACATGATCAGGTTTGTGCTCTTTTTACAGGCATTTTGACAGGCACTTTTATTCCCTCTCTGTTATTACAAAGAAGTCTCAAGATTTAAATATTCTCTAGATTTGAAGCAAACACCAAATCTCATGCAGAAATACACCATGCAATGTGGCCAGTCTCTTAAGGACTGTAGCCCTACAGTGCTTTAGTTTAATTAATGTAAGTATCCAAAATCATCCTCTTCAGTTAACTGGTGTCTGTGAGCACTGTTATTACCATGGATCAAAGAGCCCCTTGTACAGAAGACCTGTTGTGATGAGGTCAAGTTCCTCAAGAAATTATTTTTCAAGTCAAAGCACTGATTCCAAATAGCTGCCTATATTTTCTTTTTCTATCCCTTACCTTATCAATTTCCCTTGGGACAGAACATAATGCCCAGGTAATTTTTACAGCACTTCTGCATAAGCACTGGACATGAGGTCCTGCCTACCCGAATTCCTTGTTCTGTAGCTTGCAGGAGGAGAATGTTTATAGACACAGAGAAAAGGTGGGTGCAATTCTGCTGTCTGTTCTGTGCCTCTAAACTTAAATTATATTCCAGCTCCTGCTGATTTTAGGAGGATCTACAGATGTAGCAAAATGCAGGGTTGGGACCAAAAACCATGCTGATTTTCAAATCAGGTTGAACATGAGAGACAGGTACTTCTTAACCTTTACTACATGTACAAGGATATACATACATATATGTAATATATATATATACACACAGGTATATCAGTACTTGTGTTGGGTCATACCCAGACCATCCCCATGTTATAATTAGGAAGCATTTCCAGCTACACAGACAAGGATGATTTGGGGAGAACAAGGGACACCAGAGAGGAAGAACAGGGTTTTAGAGAAGGAGACAGAGACAGCAGCAGCGTCAGATCTCTTTCTCCTTCCTGCTGACAATAACAAACAAACAAACAAACAAACAAATAAAAATAGTTCTGTGGAAGTGGAAAGAGCTCTCTGCAGTCATTACATAGCAAACACTCACAGCTTAAACACTTGGCTTAAACTTACTTCTTATCGTCCCCCCCTTCGTGCTCCTCAGACATACGCACTCATCCACATCTATTTGCCTGCACAAGGACGCTCCACAGCTTTGTATCTCTTCTGTTTATACAATGACAAGGACCGTCCTCAGGTGCTTTTGGAGCAGAACTATTCTTCCTGCCTTTTGAAATGTACCCAGTACCTGCTTTCTCACAACAGATGAAGCGAGCATCTTTGACTGTGTGGCCATCAGACTCACATCTTTAAGATAATTTTATTTTTTTTGCTTCTTAGGATGTGTAAAGGTTTAAAAACAGGATTTTTTGCAATTCTATACAAACATATATTCTCAGGTATGACTGCACTGATATTGTAATAATTTAGTCTGGTTTTAAAGCACTTAAGGTAAATCTGACAGTTGTGGACTACAGCGAGGTTTCTAGTCTCGACTATTCATATACCTCTCTGCTTTACAGCTCTCTGCTGAATATGATGAGAGAGATTTATTTGTAGAGTGGGTAGAGACAGAAGTGCGTTGTCACATAATTTTTTTTCTTTAAGGGTTATTAACTACCATATCAACCTTTGCTCCGCTGCTGCTGCCCACTTTTATTTTAGAAGCACAGCCGTTCCCCGCTCTGATCACATTGGGCCCCCCCCACCATCCCATTTTCTAACAACCTTTTAGAACATTATTTATTATTCCTTATGTGTCTGGGTGGAGGAGAGAGAGAGGGACAGTATGGCAGAGATGGGAAACATGAGCCGGAAAACATCCTTGCCTGGAATTGTCATAACACTGCTGTTGGAAGGAGCGAGCCGGAAAACTCGCAGCCAACACTCGCACGCAAACACACGCCAGGCACACAGCACATCGATCCCGGGGAGTTTGTGAGGAGCCCCACAGCTCTTACCTGGGTTGTCTGGGATCCCTCTGCAGTGCAGCTCCCTCAGCTCCCTCTGCCCTATTCCCCCCGGGAGCAGTGGGGCCAGGGCTGTGACCGAGTGCCGGTGCGGGTAGGGGTTGGCAGCAGCTGGCTGCAGCCTCGGCTGCCGGGCTCTGGCTCCTGCCAGGGCTGCTGCTGCTGCTGCTGCTGCTCCTGATGATGCCGAGGAGGAGGAGAGCCGAGTGAGGAGGAGGAGGATGCTGGCGGTGATGCTGTTGCCATGGTTACCCAACTCGGCGGCGGCACCGCTCAGAGCAACAGCTGCCCCAGCACCCAGATCTGCTCGAACCCATGGCTGCCAAGCAGCCCTCGATGTGCAGGCACAGAGATGTCACCGCAGAGCCCCTTTCCACAGGGAAAGTGGCAGCCGGGAGGATGGAGGTCACTCCTTGGCACGGTTTTGGGGCTCTGGGAAAACAGATGGAGTGGTGCATCCGAAATGTTTGCATTCTGCACTTGTCAGCAAAGAGCTCGCTGCCCTGCAAAGGTCAAACACCAGCTTCCAGGAGGGAGAAATTTCCTTTTTTAGGGGGTTCTTGCATTTTTATAAAGAACTGAACAAAACAGCAAAGCTGAGGAAGGGAATGACTTTCAAAGTTGCTGCTGTGATGCAATTTTAAACTTTTTCTTTTTTAAACTAAAGGCCAGCCCTCTGCCTTTAAATTGGGACTTAAAAGTGGGATTTTACTGTCTTATTGTGTAAAGGTTTTTTTGCATAGAAAAATATCCCTAGAAGTGAGTTCCTTGAGTGAGAGAGAACTGCCTCTAACCACCAAACAGTGAGAAAAAATCCTTCCAGAAAGGAACCCACTTACACAGCACAGGACACTAATTCTTTCATGCATGAAGCAAACAAAGCTGAACTTTGCCTTTGTCTAATGATCTGAAAATAAGAAAGAAAAAAGACCTCAGGTGAATGGGCTGCCACATGATCAAAATATGGAGTATTAACTGAGAGAGACATGTGAAATCAAGGCATTCGGCTGCCGTTTATCTATCAAAGAGGCATGTTGTGATGCTCTCATTTTGCACTGGAACATCACAAGACACAACAAGGTCACAACAATCAAATGTCACTTCCATCCCAAAATGTCAGTGCAAAGCTATGTAATGCTCATAAGCCATGACAGTTCTTTCAGGAGCTGGTACTGTTTGCAGGACATTGTGAAACCCTGTCTAAAAAATACTTTAAAAAAAAGAAAAATCACTGGTGGAAACTTTCTAAAGGGATTTGCTTCCTGCCGCCAGATCTCTGCTTGCAGCCTGAATGCTGCAGATGATATGAATCTATGAGCTCGAGACACCAAGAAAATGCCCTGGCTGGTATTTCCTATTAAAATATCAAACCTGGATAAATGGTTGTAGAAGATGGGAGCCTACAAGAAAGAGGGAGAGGGATTTTTTTACAAGAGCAGGTAGTGACAGGACAAGGAGGAATGGCTTCAAACTGAAATAGAGTATGTTTGGATTAGATATTAAGGAAAAGTTCTTTACTTTTGAAGTAAAGTGAAGGTGGTGAGGCCCTGGAACAGGTTGCCCAGAGAAGCTATGGATGCACCAGCCCCAGAAGTGTTCAAGGCCAGGCTGAATGGAGCTCAGAGCAATCTGGTTTAGTGGAACGTGTTCTTGTCCCTAGCAGAGAGGCTGGAATGAAATGTTCTTTAAGGCCTCATCAAACCCAAGCAATTCTATGATTCCATGATGTGCTGGTGGCAGCATTTCTCAAGATACTCTAGAAGACAGTGTCTCCACACCATGTTCATTTGCAGAGTCATAATCTGGTTCATATAAAATCATTTTCTATATATCTCATGACTGTGGGAGAATCTGGAACTACCTGACTGAGGAGGAAAAAGTGCCAGCCAGCATACGCTGTCAGACCTCCTTGGAGTAGCTTCTGATTTCACAGCCTCCATGTATCTTAAAAAATCTCTGAAGATTTTTTAATTAATCTTCTTTCAGGCAACAATTTTGATATCTACTCAGAAATTATATGGAATAGCTGACTCAAAGGGACTTTCTAGCTCTCTAAAAAGAAATAAGAAATATGTTATCTATTTTAATCTTTAAAAATGTAATGCATGTAAAATTAGACAGGAGCCTGAAACCCTTCTCAAGAGCTAAAAAATATTTGCTGCATGTGTGGCCCAGGAGATTCCCTGCTGTAATTTTGAATGCAGGGCAAGAAGATCTCATTGCAGTAATGATGGTGAGCACATCTAAATCACCCACTCCATGATTAACTAGCTGACAGCAAAACCTATGGTTATTCTGAATAGATCACCGAGACCACAGACAGATCTTATTTCTGCTAAATCAGGATGTGTACTGCAAAATGTACCTGCTGAGGTGTGTGCAACCAGTTTGTAAAATTGTATTTTCCAACTTTGCTTAATGGGGCATTTTTTGAAAGCTGCATCTCTGATTTCAAGAAGATACATAAGAATAGCAGGAGAGAGGTGGCCTCTAGCTTCAGGTTCTTTGGGTCAGCATGGCCTCAGTGTTACACCACTGAGGAACTGCCCACCTTAATTCTCTTGTTGGTGCTAATCTGCAACGCTGAGGAAAAAATCCACCTCGAAGGAGATGCAGAGTCCACTAAAACAAATGGCTTTGATACCTCTCTACCTGTACCCTGAAAAGTAGGCGTCTTCAACTGTGCCAAGTGAGGACAAAGTGGATATAAATGTCTAACAAAGCACAGGAAAAAAAAAATTAAAAAAAAAAAAAGAAAGGTAAAATAGTTTCATTTTCCCTCAACCACACAAGAAGGTCCCGCCTGGTGGGATTGATGACTTGCATCGTTCACCAGGGAGACAAGTGGTGTTACAGTATGTAAAGTATGCTGATTTCATAAGCAGATATGATTCAATAAAGAAAGGACACATCACAGATGTATTTGACAGAGCCGAGAGGAAAGGCTGCGTTTTTAAGCACAGCATTAGTTTTTAAGGGTGGAACCTATGTCATATCTTGCAGACCTGCTAAGGAATTACAGATCCCTCTGGGCATCTCAGATGGCGCTGGGCACCTATGTTTAGTCACGTCTAGATTAACTTCTTGCTTTAAATACTAAAGACAGGCAAATCAACTTATCCTAACACAGATTTCTAAAACAAATCAGTTAAATTCTCCCTTGTGCCTCTTTTTCTCTCCCTGTTGTTAGGAAAACACGAGGGCTGACTTACTTAGCTGTATTTTTCTACAACATCCTGAGGCAAAGACAAATCTCATCCCTAATTCCAGTTTGGAAGAACTATCCCACCAAATCAGCCATCTGAGCTCTGATGCCTGTCAACAAAGTTTTAAACCAAAACATACCTTCTGGAAATGTCTCTTAACTGTGGCCTTATCCTCACAGCAGACTGAGGTTTCCACAATGAGGATGCCCCATTTAGCTGGTGAATGTTCCCAGACTGGCTGCAATCCCTATGGCACAGACATCCTTGGACATGCTTGGTGTCCTATATCCCATCATAGGCAGGAAAATTTATATTCTGGATTCTTTGTGTGGAGCCTTTGGGTTATTTAATAATAACCTGAAACAGATATTCCCATTAGGTATCAGGATAACTAATAGATGTTCAGTGGAGCAGTCCGTGCTGCAGGGCACACATTTCTGGGCTGGTAAACATTTCTACAGGTTGTAGACTCCACTTCAGTCTGTTACTCTACACTACTAGAGCTGGAGTGTAACTGTAATTGTACAAATTCTGATAAGACCAGGGTTAAATAAAAAAAGAATCTTAAAATAACTGAAAGAAGCTTAGAACTACAAACTTCTTACTGCCTGTTCTTGTCTGACCAGTTTGGTGACCTTCTATGACAGCGCTGCAGTGTTGGTGGATGGGCCAGAGCAACTGACATTGTTTACCTGGACTTCTGCAAAGCTTTTGACACTGTCCCACACGACATCCTTGTCTCCATATTGGACAGACATGGATTGGATGGATGGATGGATGGATGGATGGATGGATGGATGGATGGATGGATGGATGGATGGATAAAGAACTGGCTGGATGGTGCACACAAAGAGTTGTGGCCAACAGCGAATTGTCCACATGGAAACCAGTGATGAGTGGGGTCCCGCAGGGGTCAGTACTGGGGCTGGTGCTGTTCAACAGCTTTGTCAGTGACATGGACGGTGGGATCGAGGCACCCTCAGCAAATTCACTGACCACACCAAGCTCTGTGGTGCAGTCACAGGCTGGAGGGAAGGGATGGATCCAGAGGGACCTGGACAGGCTGGAGAGATTGGACTGTGCAAACTTCATGAAGTTCAACAAAGTAAAATACAAGGTCCTACACCTGGGTCATGACAACCCCAGACACACTGACAGGTTGGGTGGGGAAGTGATTCAGAGCAGCCCTGAGAAGGAGTTGGGAGTGATGGTTGATGAAAAACGAATATAATCCTGGGCTGCATCTGAAGGAGTGTGGCCTGCAGGTCAAAGGAGGTGATTCTGCACCTCTACTCTGCTCCTGTGAGATCCCACCTGGAGTGCTGAGCACATTTCTTGTGCTCCCAACATAACAAGGACATGGAACGGTTGGAGCAAGTCCAGAGGAGGCCACAAAGTTGGTAAGAGGACTGGAGCACCTCTACCATGAAGACAGGCTGAAAAAGTTGGGGCTGTTCAGCCTGAAGAAGAGAAGGTTGTGTGGAGAATTCATAACAACCTTCCACTATATGAAGGGGGTCTACAAGGAGAGGGACTCTTTGTCGGGAACTGTAGTGATAGGACAAGGAGTAATAGGTACAAAGAGGGCAAATCTAGGTTAGACATTAGGAAGAAATTCTTTGCTGTGAGGGTGGTGAGACACTGGACCAGGTTGCTCAGGGAGGTTATGGATGTCCCGACCCTGGGAGTGTTCAAAGCCCAGTTGGAAAAGGCCTTGAGCAACCTGGTCTAGTGGGAGGTGTCCCTGGCATGGCAGAGGGCGTTGGGATCAGATGATCCTTAAGGTCCGTTCCAACCCCTGAACATTCTGTGATTCTATGATTCCTCTGACATCTCAGTGTCAGCACATAAAACCTTACATGATAAGGCACAAGCTTGTGATTTAAACACACACACAGAGCAAGGAAGCAAGTGTGTCTTATGTAGCAAGGAAAGACATCAACCCCCAGCTTCCACCTGGAGCACACAATGAGTAGTTGCAGGCAGACACCTCATCCTGGCTGCAACAGATTTCCTCAAGCTCTGGGACACAGCTTGCTGCAGGAAACCTCTGTGAAAGCTCCCCGTGCATGTGTAACCGGCCACAGCGTGGCTGGGGAGAAGAAGGAAGGGCTAAATGTGTGCTCCAGGCTAGCAGCAGGAACACAGCAGCTCTGTAGGTAATGGACAGAGAAAGTTAAGGTTCTCTTTTAATGAACTGAGAAGCTGAATCTGCCTTTTGATTGCAACACAATTTCCAGGGGCTGTTTCTCTCTATTATTTCAGGAAAGGGTAAGGTCCAAAGGGAAAGTCTGACACACGAAAACAAACAGAACTCTCAGTCTTGGGGCTTCTGGATCCTCTGTGTGCTCTAGGAGCATTCAGATGGCAAGACCCTTTTAGGAAGCAAATGCACCATATTGTTATAGCAGGATTTGAAACACCCTGTAGTATGAATTACACAGTCTCACCTAATCCAGTTTCATGCTATGCAACAGAGAAACAGTTAAGCAAAAGAAAGAGAAAAACAGGAGAAGGGATCAAAAGATGCCTTTCACACAGTTATTTGAGAAAAATATAACTAAAAGTGTCAACTAAAATATATCAATAATTATTTTGATGCAGCTGTTGACAATCACTCATGCTCCATCATTGGAAGCATTCAAAATCCAATCGGAGGGGTTTTGGGCAACTTGATCCAGTGAAAGTTACTGCTTTCCATGGCAAGAAGTTTGGAACTAGATGATCTCCAAACCATTTTATGATTCTAACAAATATAACAGATTCTTAGGGAGTACCACAGTATAAAGGTGTTTTAAAATAATGTGGTTTTTTTTTTTTTTTTAATCATGCAGCATTTAAAATCACACAGTATTCTCATATATCATAGTGGAGAACTAAAAGTCTACAGTACTAGAAAAAGTATAAAGTATAATTTATCATTTTACTAAGTATGTATTTCACACAAAACCCACACAGTATAATATAAAAAGGATCCTAAAGACTTCGCTTATTTTAATAGTTGCATCCAAGAAAAGCTTATACCTCTTCTTGCAAGTCTTTACACTTACCCTGTCCTCAAGCCACAGAGCCCTCATTGAGCTGCCATCCATTCAATACTTTGTTCATTCTACCACTCAGTTTTAGTCCAGCATTTTGTTACAGCCAGCCTGCCAACTAAACAGCTTTGCTTTAATTAACAAAAATCTACTTTTGTCCACCAGTGCTTCCCTTACCTCGAAGGCAGTGGGAAACCTCAGGTTACAGTCCTCTCACTCAGGGCTCTGAAAGTTTGCATACTGGATGAAAAATAGAGAGTAAATAAGCACAATTCAAATGTTTAACATGGTACAAACATCTGACAGGACCTGAAGGAACTACTGCAGTATTAGAAGTTCAAAGAAACAAAAAAAAAAAAAA